>OV884049.1:18876989-19476989 GCA_930367265.1 Catocala fraxini | reverse complement strand
AGGTATTGATATCGATGTTTCGGCAGCTTTCACTCTCTGACTCACTGAATGTTAGTGTCAGGATATTTTCCTTAGCGTTGAGAGACTGACCACTCTTTAGTTATGTATTGGTTTAGATAAGCTAGTTGTCCAAGTAAGTGAGACACTGGATATCTTAAGGTTCCTTCTATAAGGCAACAACCACAAATAAGTTTTGTGTCTGAACCACACAACTAATTTAAATGTAACTTAATATGTAACTTTCCTTAGGTCGCTAAACAACTAAACTTTGTCGTCTACAAGTGCTACTTTGTGAGCTATATACTTACTTCGCTGGCTGAGCAACCCACAGGGGATCTTAGCCTCCGACATTAAAGCGCCATTGCTTCCTAATTTGTGCCAAGTCAGACCAATCGAGCACATTAATCTCTTTCAGGTTTAGCCATTTCTTCTTTCCAGCGGTACCTTGGGCGAGCCACCGGACGGCGCTCGGTGGGTGGTTGAGAGCTATATGAGTACATAATTAATTTCATCTGGATCTAAAAATAGCCTAAGAAATATGGAGATTACCACTTTCTTATTTTATGAGTGATTAATAAAATAAACTTTATTTTTAATCTGCGTTTGGCGGTCTTTCCTTTAATATATTTATCGATTATAATCTATATTATATTTGCATAAATACCTGCACAACAGTTCACGTATCGATCGCCTCTTTTATTATAAATACAGAAAGAATGACTCAGCTGAAATCAAATAAAAAACGTAAAATACGCCTAGTAAAATAATGTTTAGCATATCAATCGATTACTGGAACTCGAATCGGCGATGCGAGACGGACTCGATTGTTGAAATCGATACTGACGCGTCATCCTGATGATTTTAATGTGAGTTTGGGTCTATTAGCGCTATTATTCTGTAATCTATGGGTATATTATAATAGTACCTACCATTTGATATAATACATTGAAAAAAGTAACTGGCGCGAGTCGAGAGCGGTATCATACATTTGATTTTTTGGGTGCTAAACAAGCATTCGGATTGCCGCCAATCATACTTTCTAGGCAACTATAACATTTCAGAAACTACTAAAGGTTTTTGTATTTTGGCTGCACATTTATTTGTTACAAATCTGGATGTTTTTTTTTTGCGTTGTTTATATTCTCTGTGTTGTCTATACTTCAAGGGACAAAAGCTGATAGGAGACAGCTTTCTTAAGACCATTGTATTCCTAATCACCACAATACCTCAGCACAAATGTATGTACTGAAATGTGAAAGATACGTTCCTAGTCAGGCTGGTAGGCCCAGATCATACTCAGGCCTTATGGACTCGGTCAACACTGACGCTAGCACCAGAATGAATATAAACCTAACTAATATTAGAAATGCGAATGTGAGTTTGTTTGTTACGCTTCCACGACCGATCGTCCTGAAATTTCGAATACACATTGTCAGGGGTACAGAAAAGAAAATAGGGTGACTTTAATTAAAAAAAGTACTGTTCCCGAGGTTTAGAAAATTGACAAAACCTACATTTACGCGAGTGAAGCCGCGGGCTAAAATCTAGCAAGCTATAATTCTGGATCCAGCATTTTGTAAGGCAGGCCGGTCTTTTGTATTGCATTGCTACCGCCACCGCTGCACGCAAATAAATCGTGTCTGCGATTCACTTTAGATATAAATATATTTCTTTATAAAGTCTACCAGTAGATAGTAGCGGCTTAGAAGTCATAGAAAAGGTTAACAAGTGATGGTAGTTATCTCAAAGAGGTTAACCTATACCTATATCGGAAACTATTATTGCGATAGTTGTGCCTACGAGCGTCAATTAAACAGTACAATGTTGCTAATTGAAATTAAACTTACATTGCGTATGTAGCTTTTATTTGAATTGGCAACATTGTAATGTTTTATCGATTATCTAGTTAGATCTAAACTCCTTTCGCTTGTTTCTAATATATGATACAACTTCTAGTTAGCAGCTCATAAAATATTTTATTGGTTTTATTATTATATTGCTATGTCACTTAACTGTTAGTACTAAGGTCTTATGACCAATGTTGATCTGATATCTAAGTAGTTTAGAAGAAACACGATATATTTTTACAATATATTTCAGATCTCTCTTTTCCTTTAATGGTTATCTCAATAAATTGCCTATTCTTTTCCCAAGAAGGCTAACCAAATCCTATAATATTTTTCGTAGCCGTACATAACACAGAAATAATAAAATGTCGTTTATAGTCAATACAAATTAGTGAATTATTTATTTGGTACGCCTATGTGATTAAAGAGTTTAATCGCCTATAAAACATCCGTTTATCTATTGTCTATTCCACACACGGCGTCAATAACGTTATCTGTGCCTATAAAAGTTATTTAAACTGGCTCCTGGTACGGAGAATTGTGAATTTCGAATATTCTTGACGTGTTGTGTAAATGTGCGATTTAGGCGCGAAAAATATTTTAAAAAAGGAAGTGAGTTTATAATGCTGTAATTTATATTATATTAAATGTTTTTGGATAAAGATAAAAAACATGATGTTATGTTAATCATATTGTTCACAAATCTATACCTACTAGAAACAAATATTGTAAAGTTGGCGCTAATCATAGGAATTACGATACCGATATGATAAACTATTTTTCCGTAATAAAGATTGTTTACTGAGGAAGATTATATAATGTAAAACATAACACTAACAATCTAAAAACCGCCATTACACCTATACACCAATGCATAGATTAAAATACTAGCCGTTGGCTTGGCATTGGTGAAATGAACTTGAATATAGACATACATACGTTTGTTGTCAATTCTTTAAATTGAATCTTACCAAT
Organism: Catocala fraxini; assembly: GCA_930367265.1. NCBI lineage: Eukaryota > Metazoa > Arthropoda > Insecta > Lepidoptera > Erebidae > Catocala > Catocala fraxini. The sequence goes on along the minus strand of OV884049.1, from coordinate 19,474,167 downwards.
ACCAATAACAATACCAATAATGGTCATACGTTTGCCTTTTAGAGTTAGAAAAATCTCTTATACAACAGCTTTGTCCGTCCGTCCGACCGCGTCCGTCCGGTCCGTCTGTCTGTTATAGAACTTTCAACTCGAGAACCGTAAGAGCTAGAGACTCGCGGTCAACGCCATTCGACTCAGCATAGTCGATATATCCCCGAAATGACTATGACCTATGACTTCTGACCTCAAGGTTACGTGGTATCACGTGACCTTTGCATATTACTTGAGCCATTTTTTCGAACTCTAAGATTTACGGCAATTCATTGCCGATTCTCACTTGTTATATGTAGTGCTTAGATTCTACCTAACAGGAGACTAGGGTAATATATTATACCGCCATACTTGACCATATTAATGTGAGTTTATTTGTTAGTTATGCTTTAACTACTTGACATACACATTTTTAGGGCCGAGAAAAGGGTACAGGGTAACTTTTATCAAGGAAAAAGTATCTACTGTTACCAATCTAATCCAACCAAACCTATATTTATGCGAGCGCAGCCGCGGAAAAAATCTAGTATTATACAAGAAGATTGCAAGTACTACGCTGGAAGCCGCCAAACTACCTCCATTTGTCAGTAAAATTAATCCAACAACATTTTCTTGTACCAAGAACAATAATATCAAAATACCCACAATTAAACGCTTCATCATAGCTAGTGTTGAGGTGCTGACATACCTTAACACGCCATAGATCACAGGCTGAATCGACAATGTACGGCTACGTGAGAATATTCCCAACTCCTGACTTTAAATGCCAGGGAACAATAGAAACATTTAGATTTATATTCCATGAATTTTTGGTTATGTTTATAATAGCTATTTTTAGATATTACGCTATGCTATGAGTAAAAATGTTTAGTGGGAATGTATGTAAAGGACTTGAAGGCATATATATGCATAAGCTTCATAAGTATGGCCTGAAGGTCGATTTTTTATTTACCTGCTAAATCTTTACGAGGGAATTAAAATGGCATCTTGACAGCTTTGTCTAAAGACTTGTCAAAAGTTTTTATTAGGAAGGCTATATACCGTCTAAAATAAAAAGGTACTCAATAAGTTGACTTTAGTTCGTAACATTTTTTTGTGGAAAAAGTTTTATGACGTTTTGTGTTTTATTAAATTATATAGAAATCATGACTGTATCTCCTACTGTTCTATATTTTGATTACACAATTTTGGCATACAACCATTTGATCCTGTAAGCAGTTGCCCTTGTCTATGGTTACTTCCAATACCTTTAATTTCTTTTACTTGCCACGTCGCGTTGCCGACTCTAAGTAAAAGGAAATTGGATAAAAGCAAAGACATGGCAATTCTGAGCCCCGAGAACTCAATATCTGTTTAGCGTATTCTCTTGTTTTTATAAGCTTGATTGGTATTCATTTAGGAATACGAACCTTGATTCCTAAATAAAAAACAAATTAAAACAAATTTTAATTAGGTATAAATAAATTTGTGAAATTCGTATAATTTTGTAGTTGTCTTTGACCTTACGTTTTTATCAACTATCTAATCACATAATTCTTAAATCAATTAACCAATCAACTCAACAGTTCCATGTTAGACGCAGGTCTCTGCCAATTTGAACCAAAACACCCGTTCTTCGGACTTTAGCCAGCCTATAAATTCTTAATGAACATAAATGAAATCATTTACGTGCTTCTCTTTAAAGTTTGTGTAATATCGATATTCGTATGCGTTCCCTACACCCTTCGCTTTCGTAATTATTTCATTAAACTTTCTTCTGTACCGTGCACTGATTCGTTAACATACTTATTGCACATTTGTATGCAAATTTTATCCTGCATTCAACGAATGTTTCTCGATGAAAGTGTTCCTGTATTTTGGTATGTGATTTTCTGTGAATAAACAAGAGATGATTTTTGGTGGGATTTTTGTAAATTCGGTATCAGAATGGAGTATAATTTTACATGGTAGATTGCAATCAATTTCCCTTCTGTTAGTTAGCTTTTATGAATAGATAAGTTAGCCTTAAGGTCTAGAGGTAGGTTTTATTTTAAAGAATATTGATAGGATGTGGAATAGAACGTAAAAATAAATAATTAAAAGCTTGAAATATTACAATGGTCGTTCCAATGTCAAATACTTAGACAAATATATCTGATTTGTGATATCATATCAAAGCAATAATTGTTATCTATAGTTAGATATATTTAGAAATAGGATAAGTTGTAATATTTTTGTGATGTTTATGGTGAATAAATGTATTTTTTATCAAGTATTCGTTAAATATATAGCTGATTAGTACCTTTTTGTGTTGATTACTTAATTACGTACATTATATATTTAAATTAAAAGTCATAACACTGACTTCTATTCAACGAGACTTTTCCTCAAGACCAAAATCATAATAGGTACTTTGCGTATTACCTACCTTATCTGCAATTAATATACAACAACACAACAATCTAATTCGCTACAATTATAATTCGCCAGCACATAACACGAGATCCAAACAGATGTAAAAAGAAAGCAATTAACATTACACACAGTGCTAACATGGACATCCTGTCGAAATTGTACAAACACATGCGACCTACTTTCTCTGGACGCCGAAATATGAGCCCACAATGTGCGTATGATTTATAAAGTGTTTGTATTGAACAGGGACATTTAGAGGGAACAGGCCTATGATTCAACTATATTACGATGTTATTGAAGCTTTAATATGGAGGTAGAATACTGGGTTAGAGAAGTGGACTATGGTCTAATCATTGTCCTATTGAGAAGAGGTCCTTACCTTGAAGTGATATTATATCTTAAGGTTTGTAATATCAGCATTCTATTAAAATGCACTGCTGGGCAAAGGCCTTATTTCAGTGTAAGAAGGGTAACAAACAATAAAAGTAAATGCTATAGTTGGAAGAGCAGATTTAAAATCTCAAATCAGTGACAATTATAAAGAGATTTTCTCATATCAGACTTCCTCAAAACGTCTCTAATGAACGTCAGGTATACCAGGTATATTAATTTTCCATCACGCTGAAATCAAATTTAAGTACTTGCATAATAATAAATACATTCTGCGTAAATAGAAACACCAATGATTAAATAATGTTCGGGTACTTTGAAATAACTACACTGGAACATTGAGACAACTACCATCTTAGTCTCCCCTTGACCATGGCTGCTGAAAAGCAACCGAAACGTCGAGAAAAGTGTAAACTTAAATATAAATAGTTTCAATAGTTTTAATAATTGAATTAGCTTAAAAATTAGTAAAGTTTCATAGTATCTAGTAGTAGTGTAACAGTTTCTAAATTATGTAATAAAGTGTAAAATAAACAACGCGATAAAATCTGTATATAGTAGTTTAATTTCAATGAATAAACTCATCAATAAAATGACAATTAATCAAAATGATTAATGTTCTGAAAAAATGAGTGCATCGTTGTCTATGGTCAACATGGCGCGTTGTCATGGCAACGCCTCGCGTCACGATGGCGCCCCCAAAATGTCTACTTAAGTTACACCCTCCCAAAGCTGAAATGCTTACGGTTGTTGAATAATACTTGTAATATAGGGATTATATTTCTGAAGTTTGACGACAGAAAATATAGAGAAATTATTTATTTGCATAGTTATGTATAATGTATACATATTATATTATTATAAGGAAATTCTAATTTCAAAATTATTTGCCATACATTCTTTTTGAAATTAGAATTTTCAAACCTGTTGCATTCAACCTAAAGATAATACAGTTAAAGGACTGTATTATCTTTAGGTTGTATGCAACAGGTTTGAAAATTCTTTATCGTATGAAAACATAGTCAAAGAAGAGAACATCACCAAATAATGTATTTATTAATCATTATAAGTAAAAATAAATAGGTCCGTGTAGCAACAGAACATAGATTATGATTATAATTGTGAAATATTCCTTGCTATTGTTAATACTTGTTTGAAATGTATATTTTAAAGATTATACATAAATATGTATGACTTATTATATTTTATTTTAAAAACTAGACTCCTTCACTAGTCATACATTCTGTGTCGCGTGGGTTACGTAAGTAACAGTACATTGCTTTAAATAAAATATAGCCTATGATACGCCGTGATAATATAGCTCTCTAATCCTTACTAATAAACATATTATAAATTGAAAATTAACTCAGTCTGCCTGTCTGTTACCTCTTCACAGCTAAACCTCACAATAAATTAGGAATCTATTACTCTCTTTCTTTCTTGCTTTAAAAAAAAAAAGACACTAGAAATAATTCCTGTGTCGCGGAGGACTTTACAAACATTCAAACAACGGATACAAAGAACCGCCAGACTCGGAACAACTATTTATGGATCACACAAATTTTTGTCCCGTGTGGTATTGAACCCACAACACTCAGGCGACCACTTGAAAGCACTACGCCATCTGTGCACTCAAATTATACTAAATAGTATAATTACAGTAGAACCCACTTAATACGATCACACTTAATACGATTTCTCGCATAATACGCCATTTTACGCCAGTCCGTGCAACTTGAGACACTTTTCATACATTTCTTAACGCTTAATACGATTCGTCATCCCGTTTTTAATACGCCTAACACGCCACGCGCACGCACACTTGTGGCTGCGGGTAGCGGTCAACTGACCATGTGGCACTGTACGAAATTTAATCAATTGAAGATCTTATTAATAATGTGAATAACACACAAAAAGATGCCTTAAGTGATAATGAGAAGACGAAGATGAGTCAACTCTGATTTTATCAAACGCCCAGGCATTATCAGCTGTTCATTGAAATTAAACTACTATATACGAATTTTATCACGTTGTTTATTTGACACTTTATTACATAATATTGTCTTCTATTTACGCGAATATTATTCATTGAAATTAAACTGCTATATACGGATTTTATCGCGTTGTTTATTTGACACTTTATTACATAATTTTGAAAATTTGTTACATTACTATTACTATTAAACTTTACTAATTTTTAAGCTAATTATATTATTATTAAAACTATTTAGATTTGATTTAATTTTACACTTTCCCCGACGCTTCGGTTGCTTTTCAGCAGCTATGGTCACGGGGAGACTCCCCGTGACCATGGCTGCTGAATAATATTCGCGTAAACAGAAGACAATATTATTATCAGCTGTTATTGGTTTAAAATTGGAATAATAGGGGAGGCGCCCTGCAAAAGTTAAATTATGTTGAAAATCTTGTATTTGCTAATGCATCAAAATCTTTACCAAAATGAGTGATTACTTTAAATAACGTAATTGTAATTACACTATGTATTTAAAGTAACTTATAATTTAATATGTACCTACATATACGAAATTAGAACATAATATGTAATAATACGTTTTATTACGGGATAGCCGCATAATGCATAATACGCTTTCTCGCTTAAGACGTGTTTTTAGTTGGGTCCCTGTGAAATCGTCTCAAACAGGTTTTACTATAGAAACTATAATGAATCTTGGAACTTTAAAAATATTGATGTGAAATTCAAAGTTTAAACAAAGTAAAGTAAGAAACCGTCGGCATTATTTGACAACAGATCTAACAAAAATTAAAGTAATCCTGGGAACCTCCTTGAAAAAACCTGCATGCAGCCTGCATCTAAGAGTTCGCTGTAATGTTCCTAAAGCTATGTGAAGTGTATTAACCCGCATTAGACTATGGCCTAAACCTTCTTATTCTAAAAAGGAAGAAGCTCGAGCCCAGCACTGGGCCTGTTCATAAACAGGGATGATTTTATATTATTATAATAGTGTTATTCAGATTGCTGTATGTAAATCTACAAGCTTAGTACAGCCTGTATTATCGATTGTTAAACCATTAAATTACGTACGAAATACCTAATCTATATATGTATATAAAACTCTTTCGTTACTAAGTGACTGACAGGCAACGCACAGCCAAAACTACTGAACGCAAGAAGCTGAAATTTGGCATCTATGTTCCTTGGAGAGTGTAGGGCAGCACTAAGAGAGGATTTTTTGAAATTCCCCCCCGAAGGGTGTGAAAGGGGTGAAACCCGATATTCACACGGGAACGGGACTTACGCGGGTGAAACCGCGGGATAACTACTAGTACCTATATAAAGTTTAAAAAACTATAACCCGACTACGTAAATTAAATACCGTCATATAAATTTTATAAAATTTATATAGCCTATGTCACCCGAGCCATTATTACAAATTTAATGACACCTCATTAATTAAAATCTGTTCAGTAGTTTAGGCGCTACGGTGGAACATACAAACATACATACACAGACTGGCAAAATCTCTCCCTTCCTTTTGGCTTCGCCGTAGTCGGGTAAAAAGAGGGGGTGAACGACTGAAACACAAGCCTACTGAGGCTTTTACAACCCGTAATGTTATTCAGGGGTTGTAATAGCTTTAAGTACTGGTCACCCCATCGAGGGGTTGTCAGTTTATGTAGGTGTGTAGTTTAGTGGAATTCTGAAATAAAATACGGGAATGCAGCGCGTGAATGGTTAGTTTTCGTAACCTATTTGTGGTTTATAGAGTTGTTATGAAAGAGGGAGAGGGTTGGTTTAAATTATGGAATATATTGACTGTTTATATAGTTTGGATGGTCAAAGGAAGTTATATGACTGGCTAATAGAAAAATCATTATACATATTAATAAGTCATATTTATTGTATATGTATCGAACGATTTGTAATGTTCCGTAAATAAAAATATAATTTGCAAGTATTTGTCTAACTTTTAGGTAAATTTTTACGAATCACGCATTTTGTTAAACGGTAAAACATGTAAAGCGCTAGTCATATATTACCATTTCTTATTCGTGTTTAGTGAAAATTAATATTTGATTTTATTGAAGGTAATATACAGAACTAGTTGGTACCCGCGACTGCGATTACAATTTCAGGAATGGACGGATTGTGTCTCACGATTAAATATGATCCTTACCATACCATATTATCCTTATGTCATGATGTTATTTTAAAGAATATTCTCCTCCCTAGCCTTTATTATTCCCAAGTCACTTGGATCGGCTTTTCTGGTCTAGCCGGTCTCTGCTGTTGCAGGCGTCCATAGGCTATGGTGACCACTTACCATCAGATGGGCCGTATGCTTTTTTGCCACCTTAGTTGTGTAAAAAAAAACCGGATTTAACTGGACATCAGTTTTTACACGTAGCGGCTGCCATCTGACCTCCGCAAGCCCTACGCTAACGATATCCTAAGGCTAGACCAGTGTCAGGGTATTATAGGACACTGACTTCCCAATAACGACGCCATAGATGTTCATGGCAGCCGGGACCGACGGCTTAACGTGCTCTCCGAGGCATGGAGCAGGTGATAATTGTCAATCAATACGCACATAATTTCGAACAGTCATATAACTTCCGAAAGTCAGAGGTACGCGACGTGGGTTCGAACCCGAGACCCTCTGCATTGCAGTCTGTTGGTCTCCCCACTGAGTTATCGCTGCTATTTTAAAGAATATATCCTTATTTTATGTAGCTTGCAAAATAATGCCTAATATTAGCAAAATCTCAAAAGTGCGTGTCGTAGTTTTGAACCCAAGACTATTCATTCATCAATCAAATGATCTCATTAAACTATCTTTTAAACTTTTTTAAGGATTCGAAAGAAGAAAAAGCTTATGCTTGGTGTCTTCACCATTTTTTCTTAACATCATCCATATCTTCATTTACCAATCTGTAGGTAGCTTATCACCACATCTATCACAGATGAAATCTTTCCTATCAATCTTGTGAACAATAGAGCCTGTAGGCCTATGGGTTTATGACGTCATAAAATGGTCCAACAATGGCTAGCATGAGTCAGAACTGCCCACGCTAGGCCGTATATGTATGGGATTTTGTATGGGAAGTTTTCAACTGTGTGGTGTACATATAAATGTCAGGAGTAACTCTGGTTTAGGGCTGTCATGAATTAAAAATGGAATGCCAGTTAAAAATATAACGGTTTTTAAAATAGTTCGGCCTCTATGTAATTACTTTTTTAATACTTACAATTGAATATAATGGTGCTTTAAAATTTTATGCTTATATAATACTACCGAAACGACATTTTCCAAATTTTTCGTTAACAGCCTTTGCTTATTTCGTCTTGCCACGATGTTGGCATTCTTTTATAACTTCTTTAATTCATACTTATCGTCTAACCTGTGCTACCTTAATATTTAAAACATTTTAAGGTTTAAATAAGCTGGCCTAGTTGCAAAACTGTCAGATTACCACGCATAAATGTCAAGTTTGATGTCACAGAAGATAAATATCTTGAGGAATTTCATGTCTGTGAATACATGTAATGTTTTCAAATATATTTCAAGTTCACCAGATTATATTAGGCTAGTGTCTTGTAATAGGGCCTTACCTTCTCCTACTGTGAAAGGCCCTTGCACAGTCAACACGATATTAGTGGAACAGTTGTGAACATTTTGCTCTTTGCGTCGAACGTTTGGGCAATGCAAATTGTATTCTGTTTCAATATTATGAGTATTTGTCCGTTCTTATGGTGACCCTGCTATATAATACACTACGTATTGTGTACAGTATGTATAATGCTAGTTTAGAACTCTGGCTTCTTGAAATATATGCAGATTACAGTTCAGATACTGTTTACTTTAACGGTCAAAATAAACAGTAACTCGCGGCTGATACCTGCTTGCTACATAGAGCTTTGGGACGCAAGTTCATCGCTTTTTTGAATGTGTTGATGATGATCAACATGAGTTGTTTTAACGCCTGTGATCCGGAGTAGCGGGCACACTATCTTTTCTGTCCTCTTTTTAAAGACAACTCCAGCATTAGTATAAATTCAAGTAGGGCGGAGGATTTTACAAATATTCAAACAACTGACACAAAAAACAACCAGACTCAAAATAACCTTTTGTGGCTCACAGAAATTTTTGTCTCGTGTGGGATTCGAACCCAGTACTCGGTGTTGTAACATGGTAACGCGACCACTTTGTGAACCGTGCAGTCTAATAAAAGTCTAAAGATTTCCACTTGCTTTTACCCAGGTATGTCGCTCTTTCTTCATTCCATAGCACTTCATTTTTACAGTGCAGTTAAAGACTGGCATCGTCCCATTTCCCGTCATAGGAAGTCGAGTATATTTTAAAATATTCCCCACGCAATAATGTCTTATCGCTATTTCCAAGCCGATCATTTTTATCCGTATGTATGTAATAAAAATCACGTGATATTAATTTTGATTCACAGAAACAGTTGCTATAAATAGCTGTGCCGAGTAAAAAAACCACGACCTCCATACCAAAAAGAGGTGAGCTAGACAGCTTAACCTCATTCAAACCGTCAAACTTACTAATTTCTTCATAAAATGGACCATTTTTGGACTCAGGAAACCGCAGTTACGCAAAAACTGCACCTATACTTTATTGAGCATGTTATCCTTATAATTCTGCTATTGAATAGAGGTGGTCCTTGCCAACGAAAACCGTTATTCCGATTCAAATCGGTTTTACAACGTACATTGTATTAAAATAGGTTCATTGCAACAATGAAATCGTAATTTCATAGTAAGTTTGATGATAATTCCACAGCAATATTCTGAACAGATATATGTTATGAATGACAATAAGCATTGAACATAATATAATAGGTCGTAAAATTAAGTGGGACAGGCGCATTCAGTTGTATGCAAAAATGTTTGAAGATAGCCCGTTCTAGTTCCTTCCTTAGATTTTTTGGTGTGTCAAGTTATGTTATTGTTTTTGATATAATCTATATATATCCATATATTTATTTTATTTCTAACTTCTTTAAAACTGTATTTTTGATAATTGCCTGCTTAGAATGGCAAGTCTTAATATTTTGATTGAAAATACTTATATTTAATAACGGATACAAAAAAAGGGATTGGTAACAATTATTGTCTATGGGTAATATATATTTTAATTTCGCGTGAGGATCAAACTTGTAAAACAAACATTGAAAACAGCGACTTACTGCAAAATGCTAAAAGCGATATCTAATCGGTAAATGATTAACTTATGTAAAATGTTCTTTCCTATATTGGTATTCAAATTTTCATTTAAATATCATCAAATATTCCTTTACCTTTTCATGGAGAAGAAAAAATAAATATAAATAAATACAGAATGGCGCATACAAACATGCCTGCAAATTTAATAATTTGCAGGCATGTTTGTATAATTACAATAAGCACAATTTCCTACAATAAGTAATTACAAAAAAAAATGCAAACAAATTTTTAGATTCCGCACGACACAAATTCCATCGCGCAATCACGTGTTGCCAATTAAAAAAGCCCTTCAATGACAGTGACGTCACGCAACATGGCGCCCACATCTGCTGTACATTTGATTATTATCGTTATTAATAAATAACGTCTTCATTAAATAGGGAGCGATGTTTTGGGGCTATAAATGTAGATATTAGATATTATATTTTATTATTAATATTTCGTATTGTTTATGATGTTCAACGGTTGTTATTTTGGCTTTATTTTATTGACAACACCGACTAATCATAATAGGATATTCTAGTTTTGTTTATCGTTATTGTATATAACCTTTAAATACATGGAACATTGTTAGGTGTGTCCAATATAGCTCTAATATTAACTTGCAAGACATTTTGAGGAAGCACTTATTTTCTTTTTCTTTTGTTTTTGTCTTGCCATCCATATACAAAGTGGCGCAAATGTTATCACATTAATTGATACCACAATACTATTCTTTGACGATTTACAAATTATGAACCAAATGTATTTAGTAGTTTAGACATAGGATATTTTTTTTGTTTTTATAATTTAGAAATTTCAGGACTTCATGTAATGCAGAGATGACTGTACTTGGGTGTCAAAGACCTTAAGCAGCGATAATAAAAACTGTCGTTTTGTATACGGGTCCGGGAATTTGCGGATCCTAGTGAGTTGACAGACGATTTCTCGGAACCTATGACCGTTAACGAGCTGGATGCAGCGCACGATTTGTTACAATGGTGTTCCAATTTGTGTCTAATTTTATTTTATATATTATATTCAAAAAAATAATTTCTTAATTTCTGCGTAAATTTATTTATCACATTTATAATATCTTTACAGGATAGGTTTATAAAATAGGTTTTTTGTTTATGTTTACCGTCTTATATAAACCAGCTTAAGGTAGTATATCATTTAATGTGATAACATTTGCGACACCTTGTATAATCCGTAAAGAGGATGTAAAGATAGGTGACATTTAAAGAAATTGATTGCGGTTAATTTTAATAAATAGGGATCCGATGTTAAGACTTTGCTTGTTAATTATCTGTCTGTTTGTTCCGGCATCACGTTAAAATTACAAAACATATTTTGAAGCGAGCTTTACAGTTTACAGAACAGTTTAGTAAAGAAAGCTTGGCGATCAACTTAGAATCTAGGCTACGTTAAATCTGTTTCTGTTTATAAGACCCGCAGATTGGTGCATAGAGCACGGACGTCGAAATCGCATCGTCCGCGAATTTATTTATGTGGATTACGTCATGTTCACATGAAAGAAGCAGCAGGGAAAATCTATTCTTTAAAATATTCTAACAAGAAATTTTGCAACTTATTACTTACTAGTATTCTTGTTAATTAACTAACCTAACCTAACAGATAACTCCCGCATTAAGAGAAAATCCTCTGTGGCGAAGGACTTAAGAAACATTCAAACACGACACAACGCAAAATACAAATATTAGGTTCTGTTTGCGAATACCATATTTTTTGTAAATAACACTTTAAGCAATATCAATAACGAGACGATCACTCACATTTTGCCATCCGTGTAATCAAATAAATAAAATATTATCCTCAAGATCACTGCAAATGATGTGTGAAATTTTCCCAAGTCAACAATGACTCATGTCTGATACTCAACTGCGTAAACTTGACTTGAATGCAATTTGCTCAACAAGACCAAAATACCGTTAATTTGACCAACATAGTTCATGAATCATGAAACCGAAAGAATAAGATGAAGGAAGCACCTAATATTTCTTCAGAAGCCAAGAACCCGCTGCAGTTTACGACTTATTGTGAGTTTATAGTACTGCAATTAAGTATAATAATATACATTATTTATAAAATGTAATTGTATACTCTATAATAATAACGGAAATATATATAATAACGGAAAATTTAAGTACCATAGTTAAAAGCTTGCTTGTTCTTTTAGGCAATGATTTTTTTATTTATAAGCGTACCATACCAACATGGAAAGGCAGAATTGTTTGTGGTTCAGCCTAGGTTATCTATCGCGCGTATTTTATTGCAGCCCTTGTAATATTATCAATACTTTTTACGGTAGCACATAATTTCAGTAAAATCTCCCTGGGCTATATAATATGTAATGCTTAAATCGCAGGGAGCTTTACATTCAAACAACAGACACAAAGGACACCAATACTAGGATCAACAAATGTGGGATAATCAAATGCTTGCTCCATGTGAGGATTGAACCCACAACACCCGGCGCACTGTCATTTGGGAAGTGACCGCTTTAAGCACCACGCCATCCATGTTGAGTACATGGATGGCGTTTTCTTAGAATAGTACTGTATGTATATATGAGGTTTATGACTATAAATCATTGACATGCAATCAATAAATATCTATACTCGATTTCAAAATGGAGGCTGTTCTTTTTTAAATATTATATGCAATTTTGATTGCGGCTTTTTAGTAATATTATTTACCCCTCCAGCTAAGCTAATGCTTATGTTAGAAATCGGTTCACGACGATATTGCGATAGGTAGGATACGAAGCCACGACCTCTCGATCACAAGCACGATGCCTTATCCATTGGGTTACCACCATTTCACTTTCTATGTAGTTTTAAATATTCTATATAAGACGCGTATGCTTTTTTGTATAAAACTGAGCTTAATACAGAGAATGACGCTACTCGCCCAAAAATATGCACTCCATATTAATTTAGTAAATGTGTTGGTTGAAACATTAAATTAATTACCGCTTCAGGGTAAATTTAGAAACAACACATTAACTTAACATGTAATATACGGTTATAAGCCCTATGACCATTAGAAGAACACATTTACCTTGATGAACCAATTAAAACTATCATTATATACTAGTGTTGCCTTCTTGATCTCGTGAAGTAAGCTTGTATTTATAAATCGAAATATGATTATTCATATAGGTCACAAAATAATACTTATGAACGTCAAGTTTACGCTCATTTAATGTGAGTTTACATCAGGTGGCCAGGTGAATTTTTTTTTACTCGCCTATCGCAAAGCCAAAAGAAACGGTTATAATTGACTGTCAACAGTCTATGTCTGTATGTTATATCGTAGCGCATGAACTACTGACCCGATTTCGCTCAATAAAGAGTCAATCGATTCGTTACTGTGATCCGAGTGTCAAAGGCTACATTTTATCTGAACAAAATTAATATAGCGGATGTTACATCGAAAAAGGAGGGCCTTCTGAATTTACTTTACTGGTAGAAAATTTTAAGTAAAAATACGGAGGTTGTGATTTTGTATAGATGAGAAAAGGTTCGATCCCTATTACGTGGTAGATACGTAAAATATATCTGGCGAAATGTAAGTGTAATATACCTTTGCTATCACTTCTGATGTACAGATGATATTTTTTGTATTTTATACGACTTAGGTGGCAAACAAGCATACGGTCCACCTGATGGTAAGTGGTCACCGTAGCCTATGGACGCCTGCAACACCAGAGGCATCACTTGCGCGTTGCCAACCCTTTAGGAAAGGACGTGGGAAGGAGAAGGAGCGGGAAGGGGGACAGAGGTGGATTGGGCCACCGGTATACTTTTAATGTGCCGAGTGTTGTGGGTTCGATCGATCATCGATCACTTCAGAATCCCAGACACCGAACAACTAACGAATATTTATAAAGACTCCCATGACGTAGAAATTAATCCTAATGCAGGAGTTAACTTTTGAAGTTACTCAAAATACCCTTCGGTGACAATGGTGTGAGATTATAATATACGTATATATACAAAAATTTGTTAAAGACGCCAGACTAGGAATGCATTTAATATCTAATTAGCATTCATCAAGATAGTCATATTACGTCATGATATCTCAAAACCAGTCTTAACGCGAATTTCCCGAATGGTGTGCGATAACGGTAAGCTACCGTTAGTCGCAGCTGTTCGATCAACAGATTCAGATCAATACTGCGCACGATCATATTGAGTTACCGGTAGGGTGTCTGTGCCATTGTCATCGATATGTCTGGTTTCTCAACACGGATAATAGAATAATACCTTTTAAATAGCATTTTTGAAGCACTACATGATTATTTTTTTATAGGATACAAGATTTTGCCGCGTAAACGTAGGTTGCGTTAGTAACAGTACTTTTTTTGGTTGAAAGGTACCCTATATGCTTTTCTGTTCCCTGGCAACGTGTATGCGAAATTTATAATGATTCCTCGAGTGGTTAAGATGTGAAAGCGTAACAAACAAACAAACTCACATTTGCATTTATAATATTAGCTATGATTCGGATCTAAAAGTACTCCAAATCGTATTTCGGTCATAGCGGCCAATTTTACGAAGACTCGTTGTTAGATTTAAATTTCTTACTTAGCTATGTTACTGTGTCAAATGATTATATTTATTTATTTGTGTATTAATTATGACCTTTCTCTTTGCAGGTAATTACTCATCATGTTATCATCAGAACGGAGTAACGATGATCCGAGTAGGTAAAGTAGAATTGATAGAATTTTGTCGAATTATTTATTAAACTACCGCCCGCCGCTGTTATACATTTAGAAAAGTGTACATTTTTGACTCTACTCAGCGGAGGCACTGCTTTGCCCTCAAATAGCATATATTATAAGGTCTTTCAGACCGAATTTCGGTCACGATGGCCAATCTTAACAGAGATTGGCAAGTGTATGCGCAAACACAACTGCATTCTCTATTTCCTCATTCTCATAGTCCGATGAGACGCCGATACTATCGAAGAGGCACAGGGGTGTGCAGCATCGCCATGTTCCAAACTCCAGGTTGCTATTGAGAGTACCACCAGGTGGGTCGCTCGTCTAATAAGTGAGGCAATAAAGCCTGTACAAACATTAACAGGATTGGCAACGCATGAGTGGTTCCCAGGTCTCAAAACGTTTATAGGGTAGAGAAAATAATCTTGTTTCTACAAAAAAAGATTCGTTTTGTTACCAAGTAAAATGGTCACCCTGTCTCTTCTTATTTTGCATGCTCAGCATTTTAAGCAGGCGGTATGGTTAACGGAGTTCACCGAACGCCGATTGTAAGGCTGAATATACATTGTTATGATGGATATTCTGTTAAGTACTTTCGTTTGCCCCGAGGGAGGCACTGACAAGCTGTAACTCATCGTTATCGTAACAATTTATGATTGAAAATAAAATATGTTGTGACCTCTTTTTGGGATTACTACTTATATTACAACAACCCGTATATTATAAACCTGTTTCGTTAGTCAGTGACTTAATTAAGTTAAAGCTTTTGTATATGGCCAATTGTGTTGTCTCAGTTTGTGTATTCGAATCTGGCAATTTTATTTGGAACTAGAATTTGCTTGTGGCTTCGCTCGCTTAAATATAGGTAATATTAGCTTAGTAACAGTACTTTGTAGGGGATGGAAGATACCCTATGTCCTTTTCTGTTTCCTGACAACGTGCGAAATTTTATGACGATCCATCGAGTAGTTAAGGCGTGATGCGTAACAAACAAACTCACATTCACATGTATAATATTAGTTAGGATTGCAGTTAAGAATTTTAGGCAGCAACACGATATTTGCGATAATGTGCGGTATATGGTCAATGCTAGCCTTAAATATGTGGGATACTAACATACCTGGAAATGGATTTAAAAAAGTGGCTGTGAGTTTACTCATGGCCTTTCTTTTGCTTGAAACTACTTTAGTTATCCATTGTCTAGTACCCATAGTACAAGCTCTGCTTAGTTTGGGCTAGATGGTGTTGTGTGTATGTGATAGAATATTATTATATTATATTAATTTAAATATCTTCAGTAATCTCACGGCCTGACCACTAAACTATGGCGTTATAAAGTGTTGCTTAAGACAAATGAATATATGCCTAACTATTCGCGATAAACAGGCCAGAAGCTATATTAAGTAAGGTATAAACTGCCACCTGATTTCATCCATTTAAATAGAAATTATTTATTTCATCTTATAGTTAACCTTATTCAAATCAAGATACACAATTTTTACCAAATATCTCATGCATATCATCTAAGTAAAATGTGGATACACTAAAATATTCACAATAAAAACTTTATTGTTTTACAATTCGTAAAGGTGTAGTTTTTACAATGCTCCCTGTAGCGACCGCATTAGGGCATACCGTAAAATGTCTGGTTTTTTGTCAGCGGAACGTAAAAAGAAATTTGAATTTCTTTTGTTTCGTCTAACTATCTGTAAGTTATTGTTATCGTGTCAACCCCTTGTCTATTATGATTTAAATTGTATAATAAACTACTTTTTTTATGATTTTGAGGTTATGATATAAATGTTTTGAGGTCAATGTCGAGATTAGAGTAACAAATATTTTGGCAAATTGTTCTTGTTTTTTGTTATTTAATATGCTATTTAGTGTTGTATATGATCCAAAATTATCGGTAAATTAATCTTTTTCGTATATCGATCATTATTTATGTTTGTTTATTCAAATTATTAACTATGTACATATAAACACAATTATTTAAAAGTAACTTATACCTATATAATATATATTATAAAATAGAAATAAAAAAGAAAAAGAATACGAAAACCGTCTAATAGCCGTCATAGAATTTCTTCGCATCATAGTGGACTGGTAGTGTGCCTAGAAGACTGGCAGCATTGCCACGTTGAATGGCAATACTTATTCGTTCCGCGAAATAAAGGCCAGCCCTCTGGTCACGGGAAGCATCGATTAACCTTTTTGCTATGTCTCTATAGAGAGCACGAGCACTGGGATCATTATTTATCAATTTATTATTTAATTTTGCAATTAAGGCGAGATGCTAAAAACAATTTACCTCAATCTACTTCTGTCATAGCCAGAGAGCAATTAATAACTATAAGGAGATGGAAAATTTGGAATCTCGAGTCTGTGTATTAGATTTACTAACAAAGCTAAAATGCTTTACCAGATTTTTACTTCCTCTTCGCAATATGTTGCTTAAACGGGTCAGACGTTCCGAGCGAAAAGTGCGACAGATGAATCCTGATTTTTATCAGAGCAAGAGCAGATGGATGCCATTGTTCCTCTGGCTTAATGGTCTACGCATCTAGCACAGTTATATAGATCAAAGAAACACATCGCAGAATATCGTTGCCCTGAATAAATAAATAATCTAGTCTCAGTAACTGGTGGTTGGATAGAAACAGTACACCGTCGATCGATATCCGAATCTATGTGGGAGGCCTATCTTTAGTGGTAAACGTCAAACGGCCATGTTGACAATAGTTATATACACGGAAACTAGGTATTATAGTGATAATACGATAATACGAAGGGCGTTTCAGTTGTTTGTACTGAACATACCACAGAGATGACTTCCATAGCGAAAGCTTATCTATATTTACCAGAATTACTTGAGATCTTTGCGATTATGAGAGGTCTATCGCTTCATAATTATATAAATAGACTAGATTTTGCTCGCGCCTTCCCTCGGGTGATGGTACATTTTGACGATAAATTTCTACACCTCGGGAATATTACCTTTTTCCTGGATAAATGGTACCCTATGTCCTTTTATGTATGCAAAATTTCATTATGATCGTTCGAGTAGTTAAGGCGTGTAAGCATAACAAATAAAACAAACTCACATTTGCATTTATTTATAATATTAGAAAGAAATAATTTAAAGAAAGAAAATAATTTTATTTGTTCCACGCTCATTATATAAGGTAACAGAAAACACAACCAAAAGTACATATAGAACAAATAAGGTCCTGCGTCAGCAATGTTGCAGTATATCCACAACGCTGGTATTCTCGCAGACCCTGAATGATTTCGGTGCATGCAGGCAGTAACATACATACATACAACTCAATTAAAAACAAAATATCAAAAAACAAAAAAAGAGTAACTTAAATAAATAGGCAGAAGGTGGATGGCAGAAAGTAATTTCATACTAAATAATAATATTGGTATCTATATAATATAATACTTATATGTATACATACATATAGAATTAAAAGTACCTTGAAAATAATAAAAAACAGATAATATAAGATAAATAATACATAATAAAGACATTGTATCAATAAAAACGTTATATTACAACGCAGCATATAATGTTGTGTTACATTTCCGAACGACCCCCGGCTCTTGTCAACAAAACATGACACTGATTGTCATCGATGTCATGTGGGTAGTAATAATTCTAAATATCAATTGCAAAATAAAATAAGCATCCATCGGCGTCTGCGCAATGAGAAAAAGAGGCTGGGATGATATTTTATAATAGATTATATTTATACTTATCATGTATCAACATAAATTTTCACATAACAGACAGCTATGTAATGCAATCTACGTTAAAAGTTTAAAAAGTTTGTGTTTTTAATGACATGTATATTTAAGTTATGTCAACAGTGAAGCAACACTAATTTACAAATTATGACCCGGAATCATAAAGGTAAGTGGACATGCCGCTACTAAAATTACGTTAAAGTTCTTTGAGAACTTAACAAAATATGCTTAAGTTTGATTTGGAATGCATGTAACGATTTCATGTTCCAGAGTGGTGGCGGCAGATCATTCCAACACTTAGTAGCAGCATACCTGAAACTACCTCTAAAAGCAGTAGTCCTATGCCTCGAAGTAACCATAAGATGTGATGAGGCTCGCGTGTTATATAGGTTAACATCTCGAGACCAATTCAGCTTATTATAGAGATATTCAGGTTTTTTGTGTAGTATAATGCCAAATAGAAGAGCGGCTAAGTGAAGGCGCCTACGAGCGGTCATTTTCATAAGATTACCATTATTAAGAAATGGTGTGACATGGCTACGAGGTGGAATGTTGTAGCAAAACCGAGCACAAGCATTCTGAACCCGCTGAATCAAATTTTGAGTTCTTTTTAAAATACAACTACCATAAATAGTATCAGCATAATTTAGCTTGGATAATATAAGTGACTCACATAGCAATATCCTCATATCGACACTGAGATAATGGCGAATTCTATACAGTAGCTTGAGACGGTAAAAACAATTTTTACAGCATCAAGAACATGCGTCTCAAAACTCAATTCCCCATCCATAACTAAACCCAAATTTCGAGCTTCAGAAACTTGTTGTATTGGAGAACTATCAACCAGTACTACAGGGTCTAATTTTTTTATCTTTTTGATACATTCCTTAGATCCGAGTACTAAATATTTGGATTTAGTTGGGTTAAGTACTAAGGAATTTCTTCTTGCCCAGTTAGATATCCCATCCAAGTCTGCATTTATTTTATTTAAAGTTGAGGTACAATCGTTAGGATTACAGGAAAGAAATATTTGGAGATCATCAGCATACATATGAAACTTGGTGTTCTGAATATGTTGAACAACATCTGCACTGTACAGTATGAAGAGAAGTGGCCCAAGTACTGAGCCCTGAGGCACCCCACGATTTATCTGACAACAAGAGGAACTAACCTTAATGCCCCCATCCATATCCAGTTGTACAAACTGGGATCTGTCTGTCAGATAACTATGGAACCATTTCACAGTAGCAGAGTCGCATCCATAGTATGAGAGTTTGGCTAAAAGAATAGATATATTAATTGTTTCAAATGCATGGGAAAAATCAAGTAGAGTAAGAATAGTACCCATACCCTGGTCCCTAGATTCCAAAATATCATCAACTACATCGAGGAGAGTGGTAGTCGTACTATGTCCTTGGCGAAAACCCGACTGAGTATGAGGTAGAATGTTGTATTTCTCAATGTATTTCCTGAGCTGACTGCTCACCACTCTCTCTAATACTTTTGACAGGCAAGGAAGCAAACTGATAGGTCTAAGGTCTTTTGCTAATGTTGGATTAGGGATTTTAGGTATTGGCTTAACAATGGCAATTTTCCATAAATCAGGGAATGTAGAAGAGGTAATTGATTTATTTATAATTGCAGTGATGAAAGGAAGACTCTGAGGCAGTGTCCTCATTAGCATTTCCAAAGACATGTTATCAGTACCAAGAGCATTTGACTTAAGGCTGCAGATGTGTAAATGTATCACATTTTCACTGACTGGCTCAAGACTAAATGTGTTTGTATGGAACCTATTTGATTCAAAGTAAATCAAGTCAGATAAAGGAACTGTATCACTGCCAGGAATATTAGTTAGGATATCCATGAAGAAATGTTCAGTAGTAGCATGAAGTCAGTAATCGGTGGAGTAATTAAGGCGTGAAAACGTAACAAAGAAATAAACGCACATTCGCATTTTTATAGTATACAGTCTTTACGCTTTTATATTCCTTAAAAAATACACAGACGATATATTATTATTTTCAACCTGACAAAAGCATAAATACCACAGTGTATCGGGCAGATTTCCAGACACCAAGCTGTTGCTGAAAATTTCATTAGATAACATCCTAACCACACAACTCTTAACTCGCAAGCGTTCAAGTAAGACAACGTGAATGCATCTTCAATTTATACCCTACTTAATCGCAAACTCCAGTAGTTAATGGACTACTTAAATAAAAAAGACCTTTGTCACATCTCCAAGTATTTCAAAGTGCCGTAAAAAATACTCGAGAAAGCCATCAAAGTTTAACGGGCATTTAGCAAGACCAATTCACGAACAAGAATAAGATAAAGACCGGACACTGTGAAGTAATTTCTTTTGTCTTCATTTAAACCCAAACTGTACTTTATGACCTATAAAATTCGGTTGAAAATGGAATGAAGCAATTTCACAGGTATTTGTAAAACCCAATTCATATTATTTCTTTTTAGAGCCTCGATAAAATCCGTACGGAACATCGAAGTTTGGCCATTCTGTATAATCTTTTAACTTTTCGGTAACAAAAGAAACCGCGATTATTTGTGTCAGTATTTTTTTTGACAAATTCCTCAGACGCCATACCTGATCGGAAGGCAAATATTCAAATTTAATTCGAACGAATTTATTTTCTATTTCTTAACAGGTAGAGTTGACAATTGTCTAAATCCACATTTTAACTTCCACACAGATTTCCCGCCTTATAATTCGGCGTGGCGCCATTTTTGGTTTTTATTTTTTTATTGTAAAAGTGTTTTTAAAGGTGTAGTATTTGATTTAGTGACGTTTGACAAGGTATTACAACGTATCTTAAGCTTATCTGTGTATCATAAAAATTATAGTTTTATTTTAAAACTATAGCAAGTCTTTTAAACGGTATTGTCTAAACTATTTATTGTTAATGTCAGTTATAAAATATTTTAATAAATTCTTCAAATTTTCTGTATGTTTTATAGGCAGACGTTTGTGTAAAAAATCTTTACCAATCAGTAGTTTGGTAAAAAGTACATAATTTTAAATACATAGTATGCTATTTTATCAATATTATAACGTCCAGATGCTTATTGATCCCTTATGCCTGAACTGCTGATCAGATTTTGATTAAAATTGGTATGAAGGTAGCTTGAACTACGACGAAGAACAAATGTAATGTTTGTATTTGAGGGAACTGCAAGAAAAGTTGTCGGCGACAGCTCATTTTAGCCTAATTTACTTGATATTTTTATTGTTATCAAATCCAACAAAATTAAGACATGAATTCTTCTATATGAAAGGTACTCTTTGTCCTTTTCTGTACACTTGACAACGTGTATGCGAAATTTCATGATGACTACTGAGCAGTTGAGGCATGAAAGCGTAACAAACAAACACATTCGCATTTACAATATTAGTTAGGATTTATCCAAAATCCTTATACATATCCAAGCAAATTTATACTTACTTTTAAGACCACCTCAACATACAGCATCAATATACTCCGAATACAACAAAAAAGAATTAGCACTCACATGCAACCGTTTAAATGTACCAGAACTTTCCAAAACATGTTATGTTTCCGTGAAACGTGTAGAATGGACACAATACACACCGAACTAAAGACGATTTCAATTGGGACTATTCATGTTTATTATAATGAGTATGGAAAGGTAACTGATGTGACCATGGGTTATGAAAAACGTTGGACGGTCTTAAGACTTTAAGAACGAAGATATGTATTTGACTAATTTAATTACAGACTTCTGAGCATATACGTTATATCAATATAATATTCATAATAATAATAATATTCTACCACATACACACAAAACCATCTAGCTCAATCTAAGCAGAGCTTGTACTATGGGTGCTAGACAATAGATAAACATACTTATATAAGTATATTTTTTTTGTAAAACATACATTTTATACATAGAAACACCCAGACCAAGACAAACATCCATGTTCATGCACACAAATGTTTGACTTGTGCGGGAATCGAACCCGCGACCTCAGGCGTGGCATTCGGTTACAATAACCACTACGCCATTGAAGCCGACATAGGCCGAATATGGTGTATATAATTATTTAAATATATATAAAAGTAATAAAATAATGACCATCTGCTATGATTATATCTGCGTCACCCTATGGTTCATTAGACGACATATTATGCCAAACTTGGCTATGTAGAGACGCAGTTTTTGTGTAAATAAGAATGTAATAAATTAATTCTCAAGTTGATCTAATACAATAATTAGAAAATCGTATTACGACAGCTATAAACTAAAAATAGGTTTAGTAAATGACAATAAGTTTCCACCTCTTGAATTTAAAGAAAACTACCGAAATTTGTTGACATTGACTCCAACCCTTAACTTTGGCTCCTATATTGAGGCAAGAGCCCAACTAGCTGCCAAAAAGCTGGGCATCCTCAGTAAGGTGAGGCAGTATTTCATGCCGGAACATTTGCTTAATTTGTACCAAGCACAGGTTCGGTCCTGCATGGAGTACTGTTCTCACCTCTGGGATGGCTCTGCAAAATATCAGCTGGAGGCTTTGGAGTCAATTGAGCGGAAGGCCAGGAGACTTATCGGCGATGACCAATTGGTTAACACACGACTCCAAAGCTTGGAGCATAGTCGTAAGGTTGCTAGTCTCTCGGTTTTCTATCGGATACATTTCGGAGAGTGTGCAGAGGAACTGCATAATTTGATTCCTCCTTCCCCATTCTACCATCGGACGACCAGACAATCAGGCCAGCGACACAGGTACATGGTGAATATACCACATTTACGCACGAAGCGATTTGCTTCCAATTTTATAATGCGTACCGCTAAAGTGTGGAATTCGCTACCTAAGTCTGTGTTTCCCGATGAGTACAATCTGGGTGTCTTCAAGTCGCGAGTGAATAGGTATCTTCTAGGCAAGCGTGCTCCATCGTCGACTGCATCTACACTTAAGATCAGGTGAGATCGCGGTCAAACGCTAGCCTATTAGAGTATAAAAAAAAAAAAAAAAAAAAACATTGGACGTAATGTACCTTTTTCTACCGCTTGCAGAATATACAGACGTAAGTCAAGCGAATTCTAACCAAAAACCTTAATAACTTAAAACCATTTAGTCTGAACCCGAAATTAAACATTAAAGTAAACAAATGTCATTGACCAGACAAAACAATTGACAAATGCGCGTGCAACATTAATTTTAGAAATATTACCCCCTTGCCTCTCTTTACCCTGTACAATTCATTATTATTTGTTTTTAGTTTGTCCCCATTTGACCTTGCTTGTCATTTCGTTTAGAATCGTCATAATTCGTGTAGCAAGCGCTATAAAACTAGAAATACATATAAAATAGCTTTAATTATAACAGTGAATTATATAAATAACAGTAACGTTATATTATTTGTGTAACAAGGCGAAGTGAAGTCAACGACTTGTGTCGTCATTGTTAAAAAAGCAAACGAAATCTATTATTAGCATAGCATGATAGCATAATATAAATTATTCTCGCTGAAATAACGTGTTTTTTACACTAAACTCCAATTAATTACACGCTAAACATTTTAGGTAATTAACGTCTGAATAATATAACTGTATACTTTAATATAAACGTTATTTATTTGTTTGTTAGAAATGTGATTAATTATACTAAGCTTTTAACAGAAAGTTAACATTATACTTAATATAAATGTTTTAATATTACTCTATTATTATTTCTCTAGCGCAAATCTAATCATTATTGATTTGGCATTTTTCATTATTATTAGCTGAAATTGTTTATGCATGTATGTCCCAAAATGAACACAATACGTTTGTGAAGATCAAAGTTTTGTAATAAGTCTTACTGGAGTTACATTAAGTTAGTTACCTACACAAGAAATTTACAGCCACTTTATATCATCGGCTAAATACGTTAAAATGGCGCTGTTTCAAGAGAGTTAACAAACTCTATTTCGTATTTATTATGTTACAATTTCAGATTCAAATTTGTGAAAAAATTTCAGTAATAATATATTATTATTATAAAATCTATATTATATTATTATTTTATATGGAAGATGCGTTCTATATAAACTTGTCTTCTATAATCTACTTCTTTTTAATTACTAGTTTTTTTTAATAATACGAGGTCATTAAATATAAAAAAGCATTTGATTAACGAACATATTTCTTAAATACTTTCATCAGAACTTATAATTTTGCCAATATTATAAGTGCACTATACGAAGTTTTAATTGACAAAGTCTGTCCTATAAAATGTCGAAATCATGGTGTTCTACCGGCACGCTTCAGACAAAGATTTATGTGCGCTTTTGTGAGCGCACCCGCCTCGAGCAGGTGATAGGCGCACGCGCATATTGTATGTACCCATTTAGGCAGTACCCTCTGCGGGGCGAGCGATGGTCACTGGATGGGTGGTTGGGTTTGTTACATCTTTAGAAGTATGTAACTGATGATTATCAACTTGGATGAAAAATGCCATTAGCCTTACTTTTATCATGTTCCTACATGGCATATATAGCCTCACACCTATATCCTCAAAAGAGAAAAGAGAAAGGTTTATCACCCATTGTCTTTCGTCTACCGGGCATAGTGCCATACTCAAACAAATGTACAGCTACTGAGAATTTCTAGACAAAAAGAAACGGTAACACTTTGGCAGGGAATCGGACACGAGACTTTATCCACAGCAGACCCATTAAATTTAATAGAGAGTCGGTCAGGGTCTATATTTGTCCAATTGTTATGATCCTAATTTCTATTTTACTCCATTTATTGCTAGTCTGCCATCGTCATAAAAGTATGTTTCGATATAAAATAAATGTTTAAGAAAATATTCATGAGCCTGTGTTAGGTTAGGAGTGAGTTCCACATACAGGGAATCTACGATCTTTTGATCACAAGTCTTGTGCCTTATCCACTCATTTTCATTCGTTTTTTAATACAGCAGGGATTTTAAATTAATCATACTGACTTAATAAATTATAAATTATATAATTAATATAAAAAATAAATTATAAATGCGCATCTAAGTTTGTTTGTTACGCTTTCACGTCTTAACTACACGATCATCATGTAATTTCGCATCCACGTTGTCAGGGTTACAGAATAGGACACCTTTCATCCAGAAAAAAGTCCCTTTACTAACATAACATACATTTACACGAGTGAAGCCGCGGGAAAAATCTAGTTATAATGCAAGTTTGTTTGTTACGCTTTCACGCCTTAACTAAGTACTCGAACGATCATCATAAAATTACGCATACACGTTGTCAGAGGCCCACAAAAGAACATAATGCACCTTTCATCTAGAAAAATGTATGTACTGCTTCCGAGCGAAGCCGCAGACAAAAGCTAGTAAAATATATTTCTAAATATTTTCTTGTAATGTCGGCAACAACAATATTGTTCAAAATAAAGAATGCTTTTACGCTATTCGTGCTCACGGATTATCTATCCTCACAGCACGGAGTCACGACACAGTCTCACTGCGTGATAATGCACTTTTATACCACGTGGAACCGTTAACTGTAGTCATTCTAGTTAAGGCTATGAATAATATGAATTTGTGTATACATTTTGGATTCATATTTAAAATAAACAACTATCGCAGTAGGTCGTCGCGAGGAATTTAACAGAAATACAATGAAACAATATTTTGTAGATCACATAAACAGTTGTCCCATGTGAGCTTCGGAACCAAAACAACTCCATGTATTTGTGGCATTGAGGTGAGCACTTAAACCATCGAATATTACTTTTTTTTTTTTTACGTGCGGGAGTGCATGACTCACACTCCTCCGCGGGGTCGGGCGGAGGGGTCATGTCGGACTCGTCGGGGTAAAAGAAAGATGGAATAAGAATAATGTACCTCCCGGAATGCCGAATAAACCTACCACGGTGTTCCTCGACAAAACCACTATCGACGGGGCCCCGCGAACCACATGCATATGCGGTCGCGACCCCGCCGAGGTTTCGGCCCGCCGTATGAAACGGCAGGCCACTACACGAACAGACCTACCCAAAGGCACTGACTCACTTTAAACCCTACTGTCCCCCCCCCTAGAGGGGAGACGGACTCATCGTATATTACTTACATATTAGTTAATAACATTATTCATCTTGTTTTAAGTTAATGAAGTGGCTACTTACGTGGCAAACTTGGCTCAACTAAATAAAATAACCTGTAAACGAGCCATTTTTAAATACCTTAAAACCTTAAATTACGATGCCACCGAATCCTTTCTGGATACTTCATGTCCTATTTTAACTCATTTTTAAATTTATTGTACCTCAGTAATGCTATTTATACATTTGCATGCTTCTATTTAAATTGTAAATATCCATTAATTTTCTATACACCATCTCCACATTTTTGTAAGTTAGTATATTATTAGCACTGATGAACAGTTACCTTCTGAGATACAGTTTCAACTAGTTCAGAAGGTACCGAACTTATTGTTAAAAAGCCTAATTTAGATACATAATATCCAAATGCAATTTCTAAAGAAAATATCTTAGTTTTAAGGATAATAATGTACATGCATGCTCTTTATGTTTGATTTATAAGGTTCATTTTTGGTGAAATAAAAAGAAATAGAAATAGAAATAGAAAGAAGTGACTGCGAAATCAAAATATTTAGTGCTAAATTTTCAAACTTTTAATTACGAAGTTTAGTTTATATTTATAGAAGACAGCTGCATCTATTTGAAATCCATCGCACCTGGGATACCCAGAGAAGATCCATAAGCTATTAAAGCTTTAATAGAGTTCACATAATTGATTCATAATATACCTAGTCGGTTGCGGAATAAGACGTGAAGTGAGGGAAGTACCGACTGACTGCTTTATTCGCCGGTACTCTCGTTACCTGTCAATGATCGTTATCAAGTAATTCTCATTAGAAGCGTATATATGCCTATGATGATATATGATATAATGCCCATAAGCTTAGGCCGTCTATTACGTAGGATCTTAAATCTAAGTTGGCAATATGTGAGTTTAATTTACCTCTACTTAACCCTTCGAAAGTATAAGCCTAAGACTATGCAAGTATAACAAAAAGTATCATAGAACTTTGATTCTATAGTTTAATTTTAAAATTTTGGACATTTTTTTATTACCAATGGAAATATTATTCTGTCTGTATGATTATTATTGGATACTACATATTTTGGGGTATAATTTTGACCATAACCAATGGCCATAGACTCTATGTTACAAATTACGTGGGGCCCGACCACCGGTGTGGTACAATCAAACACAGCACTGTTAGGAGTATGTTAGAAAGGGCTCATTTAACTCAATTGAAAGGAATATATGAATTTTAAATTACTTGTTGTGATGGTTATCTTACTAGTACAGTGGTTTAGTTTACCGCTTAGGTTTACGGCTGATCGTGAGGCGCTGGATTCGATTCCCGGACAGTACAAAATTTAATTGAATTTGGCAGCACATAGATTGTATATATGTTTGGTTTACCGTAATGGACTTGCCCTACATTATGTGGTATTTTATAATATGTAGCTATCTTTCAGCCTTCTATGGTCGAACTGTAGCCTACAATTATTTGATTTATATTAATAATAAAACTGTCAAGTGGCAAGGCAATTTAAATTACTTTACAAATATTTTTGTGAAGGCTCTACAAACATCCAAATAAGAGACACAAAGAAACCGAGACCCGGAAGTACTATATTATGTACTGTTTTTGTCCCCTGCAGGAATCGAATCACAACACTGTGAATTAGCACAATTTTTTATATATTGTGGTACTAAGGTCAACAATCGAACGACGGTACCTGGTGGTAAATGGTTTCTGTAGCATATGGTAGCTTCCTTTGAATCCTTCAAATCCTTTGAGTTTGACTCAAACAGTGGCTTTGAGTCAAAAGTCAGCATTTGAGCTCCTGTTGCAAGCATCCTCCTTTTGGTAATCATTTACCACTTTTCAGACGGACTGTATGCTTGTATAACACGATTTCATAATATAATTAAATTGTCTTCTGTTTACGCGAATATTATTCATTGAAACTAAACTACTATATACGGATTTTATCGCGTTATTTATTTGACACTTTATTACATAATTTTGAAAACTATTACACTACTACTACTATTAAACTTTACAAATTTTTAAGCTAATTGAATTATTATTAAAACTATTAAAACTATTTAGATTTAATTTAATTTTACACTTTCCCCGACGTTTCGGTTGCTTTTCAGCAGCCATGGTCACGGGGAGATTAAGATGGTAGTTGTCTCAATGTTCCAGTGTAGTTATATCAAAGTACCCGAACATAATTTAATCATTGGTGTTTCTATTTACGCAGAATGAGCTCGAAGTATCATGAAGTCTAGCTGTGGTTAGCTTCTTCTTGGGTTTGACTATTTTTATTACTGGATCCCAAGCTGGTGGTACATTCCAACCATCTTCTCTATTAAAATTAGGATGTTTTTTGATTTTAATAGCCTCGCGAAGCATCTTTAGTAGGAATTGCAAAAATATGTTAAGCGAGAATTTTATTTTACCTATTTGGTTTAAGAAATAAAACTATCTGTTTTTTAATTATTTACATATGTTTCGCCTATAACTGAAAGGGTATGTTGAGGTGTTACTTACAGTTAGAAATATAAATGTAAGTGTAGTTTTAAGTCACAGGTTTTACCTGGCAAGCCTATTGTCGTCTACCGGGCAGAGTTACAGACTTCGTGCTACTATTGAAAGTTTCTTAATAGAAATATCTAATAGCACTTCTTTATTATATTAGCTGTTACACGCGATTCGCCCGCGCGGAATTTAACAAAAAGAAATATCTGCCAGTAAAAGTCCCGTCAAAATCGTTCCAGCCCTTTCAGAGATTAGCCACAACTAACAGATAGACAGACTGACATAAATAAATAGATTTTTTATAAGTAACGTATATACTTTAATATGAAAGTATATACGTTACTTATAAAAAAATCTCGCTCTTTACTAAATGCATTTAGTAAAGAGCAGTTATTTTGACATTACAAACAGACGCTTCAATTTTATTTATTTGTATAGATAGCTAACCCAGAAACTGAAACTCAAGCATAGCAGTGCTGTTCCCAACCGCTGCTTTTTTTAATAAATGTTAATATTTTTGAATACGAATGTACCCACCATGTGTTAAAAGTATCTCCATAAAAGCACCTCCAATCCATTCCATTGTTTTTAATATTTTAATGACACGTCACACATGAGTTATGGTACAAAACGCCATGGATAGAACTTATCTATGGTTTTGTGTTTTAAACTTTAGTTTTAACTCTTTTCTGCCTCTGGGCCTGTTAAGTTACAGATAATTTCTTTTGATGTTTTCTCGTTTAAACTTCGTGGGTGGCTAGGAAGCTAAAGTAATGTGAATATGTAGTATTGTTTAGTATATTTTCCTTTGAGACAACATAGACCTGTACTTTAGGTAGCCATGAATCACTAATAGGTTTATTGGTGACTAGTTTGTCCCGGCTGCGCTCGCTTGGGAATACTCGTTTTTTCCTGGATTAAAGATACCTACCCGAAAACCCTGACAACGTGTATGCGAAATATCATGACGATCTGTCGAGTAGTTAAGGCGTGAACGTGTCACAAACCTAATGAACTTACTTTTGCATTTATAATATTAGTTAGGATTATGTAAATATCTGTAAATATTATGTTCTAATTATCTTCCTAGAAATAAAAATATAATATATACTTAGTTTTTTAAACCGAGAGATCTGTAATCTATTACATTGCATGTGCCATGAATCACATTCTCTTCTAGATAAAACAATTAAGTGTCCTAAATTAACTTAAGCCTAAAATAAGTAATTACTTCAGTCACCAATCAGATTTAATCACGCAATTCAAAACTGCCATCATAATTAAGATCTGAAAATTATACATTAGTCTAGCTTGACTATTAAATAATAATTGCGGCATTAAGTTTTATCAACATAACCAAAGCTCAAAAGCAAGAACCATAATAGTTTTACCAACCGTTTGACGGGAAACCGTACTCAAAAGTCTTTATTTTCCGCACTTACATGCCAACCGATAAATTTATTTGAACAAAATTAAAATTCGTAGCACCATCCGTCAAAAAAGTCGAAAACGCAACAATATAAGACAGATAGCGACAAAAAATCGCACACCGTTCGTCTGTTTACCTGTCCGCTTCTGAGAAAGGTCTGCGAGCTATCAGATCCGCTGTATGGTAACTAACTGAATAGACACTGGCTTTTAATAGAAAAAGTTGACAAGAAGCAATTTCTTTATGATTACTTTTAGTAGACAGCGGTTAAAATGGTCAAACGTGCAATCAATTCATCCTTGTGCATCTCCAAAGTGCTAAGAAGAGATGTCCTTTCCTTTATAAATATCTTTCGTTCTTACATCACTCCAAAATCCGCTATTGAATTGTACCTTACTATCATCGGTTATCGATAGGTTCTATTGGAAATCTTATTCACCAAGCGAAATTCATGTGAGGGAGTGAGTTTTGTACCTTACACGAATTTCGCTGAGAAACTGTAACATTACCAAAATGGTGCAGGACTGTTCTGGATAAAATAACTACTGGACCAATGGCTTATTAACATTTAAACCAGTACGACATATTACATCCTCCAACGAAATCATCCTGCCATTAATAAGCAAGAGCATGTAGGTCTCTTGGAAACCTACCTTTTTCAGATTAAGATATATTTTTACAGTTACCTTTCGTGAATGTTTAGAAGGACTTACCGCCGCACTCAAAGCCATGTAACTATTACTTGAATGACAGCTTCGCAAAGATTTTATAAAGTTAGGTAACCTTTACGTTAAATTGGTCAAATTGGACCCGGCAATATTTTTTTATAGATCTTTGAATATTAAAAAAGGCAATTCAAAAAGTAAAGCTCTCATGAGAAGAATCAAGCAAAAAACGACTAGTTCTAATGTTAAAAAAATACTATTAAAATACTATATTACTAATTATAATATTAAATGCTAGCAATGATCTCATTCAAGACTAAACTTGCATTAAAACCGTCATCACTTATAAAGAATTTATAGTCCCCGAGATAAGGGTCCTTTATTAAGTGTGAACCGTTCATTATTACCCTGATAAATTAAATAGATGGACCTCTGATGGTCTCTTAATAAGGACACCATTGTTTTTAGGTAGGTATCATTTATTCCTTTTTTTCACACTTGTAAAGAGAGAGAAACAAGATGTAGTGCTGTCTGGTTAACTTAATTAATGCTATATTAACGTGGGTTGGGGGTTTGATTCCCAATTAAGGAACGTTTTTATAATATAACATTTGAAGTATGTAAACTTTTCATCAGTAGCTGTCCCGTGCGGTTTCACCCACGTTTACGATTACTGCTTTGCTCCCGTGGCTCGTAGCGTGATGTTATATAACCTATGTTACTTTTGGATAAAGTAGCAAGTAGTAAGCATCGTTTCGTGCATAACTGTATCCTTCTTTTGTTATCCTACCTAATATCATAAATGAGAATGTGAGTTTACTTGTTACGCTTTCACGCCTTAACTGCTCGACCAGTTATCATGAAATTTACGTTGTTACGCATATAAGTTGTCAGGGGATCAGAAAACAACATTGGGTACCTTTCATCTAGAAAACGAAGGTTCTGTTACTAATCTGACCTAGCCTACATTAACGCGAGAGATGCCACGGGGATAATCTAGTTAGATTTAAACTCTTTAGGGACGTGAATTATGAATATAAACGTGGCTTTGCTACTGTGTCAAATGAATATTTTTCTTTCATTATATATTAATTATGCTCTTTTATCTTTGCAGGTAATTTACACATCATTAGAATGGTTTGACAATGACTTGAGTAAGTGAAGTAAAATGATAATTGGACGCCTTTGAAAAGGACTGGCAGAGGATATTCCAGTCCTTTTCAAAGACGAACAGAGTGAACAGAGTGACTTGCAAGTCCAAGGTTTTTGTCCAGCAGTGGGATATAACATAATGTTACATAGACTCATAATCCCGAAGCCCGAAGGGATAGTATAGGAAAATGGTAGTTGACTATACATAAGCCTACATTTTAGTCAACAGCCTATCGAGATTACTTTCTTTAAAACAACTAATATTAATACGTTGCTACCTCCATATCGGTATCTGGTTCAATGCCCGGTCCAGGCACAGTGTTACTAAGTATTTCTGTCAAGAAATTCTCAGTAGACGCACTAACTATTTACCTGTTCCTAGCACGCTCTCTATGACGTGGGACCTAAAGTCATCACAGTTAAAGTTAGTGTAAAACAACTCTACCTATTCGTTCAGGTATAGCGGCGTAGGACTATGTGTGTATTAATCGTGTTTTTACAATTAGCTTCAAACAAAAAAAAAATTATTTAACATCTGTTTTCTCGTAAGCAAATCTCATTACCATGGTTAGACCATAAACTATTCGGCTTTTCACTTTCCATAGATCAAACAATCACTTTCCTATGTGTTAGTTCGTGTTCCGGACCGGTTGTCGGCTGATCGTTACAGGTTCATCTTCGTGTAGGTGTTGTGGAATGGTCGTAATGATTTGATAAGTATTCATGAGTACACTTTGGTGTTGGTAAATACAGATTTGGTCGGCGACCAGTCAAAATATGGTCGTGGGCTTATGACGCTTCATGTTTTCTACGTACATATATGTGGGATTGGAACATGAAGGAGGGCAAGAAAGGGAATGAAGGAATGAAAATGATGGAATACGAAGGGCAGCAGCACTGCTTTATAAATAATGAGAGTACGGTTGCTTTATAAATACGAGAGATAGGTTATAACGTAAAATATTTTTTTTGTGGGCAACTCTAAAAATTTAAAATATTGTGAAAAAACGTTTTGGTTTAGTTTTAAGAGCCATCACGCCTGATAAATTCCGAATGGATCGGCCGAAGTGTACTAAAACTGACTTCCACCCGCCCGAGTCTTACCATTCACACGGCACACATCAACACCTTTTTTTTTCTACACTTCAACACCTAGAAAAATCGAATAACCCTTTGTGTGATCTAGAAATCGAACTGGTGGAAAACCGATTTCAATATCGAATACAAGCAGAAGCACAATTATATGGCAACCTAGGAAGCAGTAAAATATATTTTATTAATTTCATTGTTAAAAATACAATCCCGTACTAGTTATAAATCCTGAGTCACAAGGGACTTTACAAGCATTTAAACAACGGACACAAAGAAAATCCAGAATCGGATCAACTATTTGTTGATCACACAAATTTTTGTTCCGTGTGGGGATCGAACCCACAACACACAGCGCGCCAGCAGTGGCAAAGCTAACACGTAAACCACTACATCATCCGGGCAGTCTATTTTATATTATTTAGATACAAGTGCGATGGTACCAACCATTGCATTCAATACTTAGGACGTTGGTTATTTCGAGCTATTAGATACGTACCATACATGTCTGTACATCAAAGAATCAGGATATCCGTTGGAGCCGGCAGTCATGAAAATTTATAGCATTCAATATATGGAGTCTCTACCTAGATGTTGTGACAACTGAAGAGAAATCTAAAGCCATCTTTATTGGCAGGCAAACAGAATAACTGCATAGCATACATTAACATATATGTATGTATTTTTCTCTTTAAAAGACAGTTACCACACTAGGAATAATGCCTGTGTCGCGGGGGACTTTACAAACATTCAAACAACGGACACAAAGAACACTCAGACTCGATACAATTATTTGTAGATCACACAAATTTTTGTCCCGTGGATTCGAACCCGCAGCACTCAGCGGAGTGGCAGTGGCAAGGTGACTCAAACCAAAACGCCATTCGTGCAGTCGATATGATTTGTTTATCTTTATATATATATAATATAATAGCAGCGATAGCGATAGTAAGAGACCTTTGTACTGCTATGCAGAGGTCTCGAGTTTGATCTCAAGGCAAGCACCTCTGACTTTTAGAAGTTATGTGCGTATTAATTAGTTATTTATTGCTTGTTTTAACGGTGAAAGATTACATCGTGAGGAGACCTGCATTTCTGAGAGTACTCCATAATGTTCTCGAAGACATGTGAAGTCTGCCAACCCGGAGTCGGCCAGCGTGGTGGACTGTGGCCTAACCCTTATTTATCGCTTGCTTTAATGATGAAGGAAAACATCGTGAAGAAACCTGCATGCCTTTAATTAGGATTTTCTATCTAACGCTAAATCACAAAATACATCTTATTATCTTCGTAGATATCTTCATTAAAATCGCCCGTTGTACAAAGCAGCTAATTAAAAAACACGAAATAATTGTTCCGAATTCTCGGAGTGAGTTAATGAATGCACAATCTTCACGTCACGTCGTAGGTGGGTGAGCAGAGATAATCGCGATGATTGATGATCAAAACGAGACTTCAAATTAAACAGGTCTTCACTGTACTGTCAGAATTCGATTATAAAATATTGAAGACGATTTTTTTGGTGATTATGTAAGAGTATGACAGCTTGGACGGCGCAGTGGTTTAAATTATTGTCTTGATACTATCACATGTCGAGTGTTGTCGGTTTCTATGCAGGTGTAAAACAGCTTTGACTAATCGTTAGGGAATTTGCTAACATCCTTACTTAATGTTATAAATGTGAATGTGAGTTGGTTTGTTTGTTACGCTTTCACGCCTCAACTACTCGACCGATCATCATGCACATACACGTTGTCGTCAGGAGTACAGAAAATCTAGTTTTATTATATAAGCTAGTTTTTTGCTAGTAACTTCACGAGATCCAAACTATTATTGCAATTACTGGACATTGAACCTAGGGTCTTATGATCGCACGTAAATGCAATCTTTTAGAGCCACATGCTTACTGCTTACCGTTACTAAACAGTAACGATATATTGATCGTTACTGTTTAGTAATGCTGGCGATATATATCCACAAATTACAGCCGTAAATACATATATTGTATATGTAGAGCCTGATAAATCGAACCCGAGACCTTATGCACAGCAGGCGCCCTTACTACTACTGTACCATTGAGGCAGCCCAGAATAATATAAATGCGAGAAATAGATTTCGTGCCAATAATACTATAAGCTTATATTGTTAAAATAAATAAATACAGAAGCTGTCCCTCGGTTTCACCTTTTGTGGTGACTGCTCCGCCCCCGTGGCTCGTAGCGTGATGATACATAGCCTATGTTACTCCTGGATGA
Organism: Catocala fraxini; assembly: GCA_930367265.1. Lineage (NCBI taxonomy): Eukaryota > Metazoa > Arthropoda > Insecta > Lepidoptera > Erebidae > Catocala > Catocala fraxini. The sequence continues at coordinate 19,438,431 of OV884049.1, read as the reverse complement.
AGTAGTTTTGTGCAGAAGCTTTATTTATTTATTTGGTTAACCAAAAACTGTTTACGCTTATACATAGGCAACATAAAATAAAATCAATGGAAACATTAGTTAGTGTAACAATTAATTAGAGGTTAACACCACATGCACAGGTTACTGAGAGACAAACTTAAAAGTAAATTGCATTGTAAAATTAATTATGTGTATAGTATAATAGATAATTTTAAGATTCTAATTTAATAAATTATTATTGATTAACAAATACATACAATAGAACATAACTAAAACATCATTATTTCTTTAGAACAGTAGGTAACATTATGTAGATATTATAATAGTACTAAAATTACATAAATTGATAGCATTGACATTAAATAAAATTCAGAAGGCTGGTCTTTTCTTAGGCCAAAGAATCAGCATTGCCATTCAACGTGGCAATGCTGCCAGTCTTCTGGGCACGTTACCAGTTGACAGCGATGCCTACACCATTTTTGTAAATATTTAGTATTATAATTATTTGTGTTTTTGTAATTATGTTAATTATGTTATCTTTTTTAGTACATTTGTAAATATAGGTTATTAGATTATTTTATTTTAAAATAAAATTGAAATTAAACAATTAAAAATATTTGTGTATCACAAATTTTTGTCTCGTGTGAGGATCGAACCCACAATACTCGGCTCAGGGGCAATGGCAAGGCAATCACTTTAACCGCTATCCCGTCTGTGCAGTAAAGTATTCAGTATATTATGGGCAATGAACATTTTGAAATGATACCTCGTAAGTGGTTTACGATTTATAAATACATTACCTAAAAATATATAAACTATTTTCAAAGGAACAATTCAATATTGTAGCAATAAAATATTTAGTTCTAGATTTGCTCGCGGCTTCGCTCGCGTAAAAGTAGGTTAAGTTATCTTAGAAACAGTATTTTTTTTTAATAATATGAGGCCTATGTTATTCAGTGATAATAACATACCTTTCTTTGAAAATTTTTTATATCGTTTTTTATTTTTTATTTCTTCTTCTTCTCGAGTCGATGGTACAATTATTTTACGAGAAAAATGTTCTGCCCAATGTGTCCTGCCCACGGCAATCGCATCAGCAGTTGCGTCCATCAAGTCCTCTATAGGGACAGTTTGGGCATTTCAACAGATGTGACATGGTTTGATTGGGATCACCACATTCTCACTGTGCTTTCTGAGGCTTCCTGATTCCCCATTTTACCAGGTTGCAACCACAGCGACCCACTTGTTTTTGAGTTACATCCTTACAAACAAACAAATCTTTCCTTTTTATAATATTAGTATAGATTTTCAAAGCAATTTTTGGATATTTGAATATGCAATAAAATATTTAGTATGGAAATACTTGGGATATGCGTTTATTGATACGCCTATATTCCCGAAAGGTTACGCAGATGCGCTAAAAATGTCTCAACATAAAAATAAATCATCTTTGCACGACTCCGAAACCCGGGCTCTCACGTTCGACCGAACGTAAGCTCAACTACCTATGTAGATATATTCTACGGCACTGACACTCATTAACTAAATGCTGACTCATAATTCGATTCCCATAAAATTATTTTAAAATTACCATAGACTTATCTCAATATAATTCTCAATTATAAATATATTCCGACACGGGAGATAAGCTTCAAAAATATTGTATTAAAAACTCATTGGCCGGGAACTTTTTTTTAATAACAAATGTAGGCCGCTCAATCAAAGTGCAATCAACTGCATATCTTTTGTCCCTTTCTTGCTAGTGCTGTAAAGTATAGCTGTCACTCTCGTACGCTATTTCCTGGTTCCTTATATCTTAGATCTTTATTGCTTGTTTTCTTATAATTATTGCAACATTTTTTTATACGGGTGATTAGTTCATTGGTGAAGATGTTTTTGTTTTGATTTTTATTTTGTAGTAGGTAATATTTTCATCGCCAAATAGTTGGTCTAAATGTGAAATTGCGTAGGTTTGAGTCCCGGTCGAGATAGTGTTATTAGGTTTAATTGCTAGGGAATTCTGAATGGCAGAAGATAAATGGATATTATACCCACATTTTGTGAGAAATGTTTCTCAATGATAGGAAAACCAATTTGTTACCTGATTTACAATGTTGTTTTTAGTAAATTAGTTGTCTCTATTATTAATAAATATTGTATATTTACACACAATGTACAAATTTTTCTTGAATAAATAAATGAAATGAAATGAATTCGCATCGTTAGAACGATAAAAAATTCATATAAGAAACTTATTTTAATCAATTGGCGTACATACTATATATCGAGATAAAGATAAAAAAGAATACGGCTATCAACTAGCTACGATTCTGGAATACCTTTCTTGATTTATTTACTCTTATTACATTATTCATGCAAGCTCGTCGGCTTAGGATAACTTCTAACCTTAGCCTTTCTCCAGAATTTCTTCGATCTGCTAAGAGAAAGTTCGCCTTGGTCTTGACTTTTTTTATACACCATGGTGGTAATCAAGCATACGGCCCACCGATGGTAAGTGGTCACCGTAGCATAAGGACGCCTGCAACACCAGAGGCATCACTTGCGCGTTGCCGATCCTTTAGGAAAGGAAGTGGGAAGGAGAAGAAGCGGGGAGGGGGAAGGAGGGTGATTGGGCCTTCAGCACTCTCTGACTCTACTACTCAAAAACTTGCTAACAATCCCATTCACATTTCCCTTATACTTTCTTAGTAAAACTCTTCTCGTTCATTCCACTTCAAACTTTATAAAACACAGTCCCTGCTTATACTATCAAGTCATCACTAAGAAACAGTGTGAGGGAGTCAAAACATATTCCCCATACGCGTGCAAAGGACGCAGCATCGCCGGCATCACTTTGATGCGTCTGATGGTATCTAATTCAAGAGAAGGGAAGGGTCATATATTTTTATCGTTTTTTTTAACCGACACAAAGGATTTTGACTTTGTATTCAAGGCACGGGTACTACGTAATTTTAGATGGGTCTAGTCTATTGTGGAGTAAAGATGGTGTAGTGATGTATACTTAACAAGAAGTAGTGTTGAAATAAGTACAGTGGGTATGAGTCCTATTGAAAGAATTAATTAACAAAAAAAAATTGAATTGCACACTTGACTATCGTAATATACTTCAACTGATAACTTTAATTAATTAATTGCATGGATGGCGTAGTGGTCTAAGGGGTCGCCTTGCCACCGCGCCGAGTTTGCGGGTTCGATCCCCACACGTGACTAAAATTATTTGATCTACAAATAGTTGTGCCGAGTCTGGGTGGTCGTTGTTTGAATATTTGTCCCCTGCGACACGGGAATCACATTTTTTTTTGTCTCGTGTGGGATTCAAACCCGCAGTCTTGCCACTGCGCAGTGGCAGTGGCGAGGCAGCCATTTAAATCACTAAGCCATCTGTGCAATCAAAACTAGTATTTTAATATGGCTGATACTTTTGCATTGTAAAAAGCGAGGGATCTCTTTCCCTAATGCATTCCACATTATCATTGGCTACGATCCATCTATTATGCAATGTTCCCGAGATATTTTTACACAGGCAGACAGACTAGTTATTGCTTATATTAATGGAAGTACACGGAAGCTATTTAACTATGTTGTGCTATCAATCTTTTAGATATTTAGGTTATGGAAATAAAGTTAAAAATGTGTGAAAAATGTCATAGTTTATATAATTTGTTTGCTATGTATGTAATTTATCATCATATATCTCATGGGAGGATTATTTGTATAATTTTATTAATTCGTGTAGAATAATACTATTAGCCCAGTATATAAGTTGTCCCACTGCTGGGCATGGGTCTCTTCTCAGTGCAAGAAAGGTGAGGGCATAGTCTACCACGAGTTCAAACATTTTCCAGAATATTATGATTGTTTCACGATGTTTTTTTAACCGTTAAAGCGAGCGATTATGAACCATCTTACACGCACATAACTTTATAAAGTCAGATGTGTCTTGGGATCAAACTCGGGACCTCTACATAGCAGTCCAAGGGCATCCGTGTATCCGTTTAACGCTTTACGTGTTCTTAATTTAAGCATAAACATCCAAACATGTTTACAAACTCCCATATTTATAACATTAGTGGGAGAGCTGTATTAATTTTGATACAATTCTAATAAAACGTCAGATTTAGCCCTAAAGACGCAACTAATACGCATTTATCGTACGTTCACCGACTGGCCTGGGAATCTGGTATCTCACAACCAACGATACTATTTATTTATTTTGTTTCGGAAACATACAGAAGACAATAATAAAAAAATTAAAATCGTTTATTGCCAAATAGATTACAATAATGTAATGCCCCACAAGCAAGCTTGTCCTGTGGATACCGAGTCGATTACCATTTACGATTACATCGCTCGGTCGACATTATGTTATTTAAATTGACATGTACCGTTTAACATTTACTTTACAAAACTCTCTTAACTATATTATATAAACAAAAGGTGAGTAAGGTAAAACTATTGCATACTTTAGATAAATAATTAATTACACACTATCCAGTTAAGTTTCCACTGAAAAACAATAACTTTTATTGTATTACTTAACTCTTTTAATTTAGAAAACAATCAAATGTAAGATTAGGTTTTGTCAAGAGATATAGCTGTTAGATAACCAATTTAGAGTAATTTGACTGCACGAGACCACGAGACTGCACGGATGTTGTAGTAGTTTAAGTGGTCGCATCGCCGCTACCTTTGCGCCGAGTGTTGTGGGTTCGAATCCCATACGGGATACTACATTGTGTGATCCACAAATGGTTGACCGAGTCCGGATATTCATTGAGTCCGTTATTTGTAAAGTTCTTCGCGACACAGGAAGTCTTCGAAGCGCGGGAGATGTCTTAAAAAAAATGGAATTCATCAGTTTAATTAGAGCTTTACTTAAAGCATCTAATGATACAGAAAACAAATAAACTTCAGAGAACAAAAACCTCAACTCATGGTATTCCAGATTACGAACCAACGCCCCCCTGACCGAATCATGTCACTATAGCCGCGCTTCTTATGTAAAACAGTGTTAATACAATGTCATTGAATGAAAGGGTGTCGAATAGTTACGGGCGCAGTAATAATATGTTATTTGTGCTAATTACTGTAATTAGTGTCCAGTCCGAGCTCATTGTAGGGCGAGGGTGACCGCTTCCGCTTGTGGTCAAAATGTGAGCGAATAGCGATTTATTTATTCGTGTAAAACAGGGTTGGGAATGAAGAAACTAGGCTAAAAAGTGCTACAAGCTTTACATATAAAAATTCAGCGCGTATGTATATATACAACGTGTCCCAAAATTCAACGATAAGCGGGCACCAAAAGGTGCAGGTGAAAATTATATTTATGGCTACTCGAGGAAAAAAAAAAGATTATACCTTGTTTTTTTTTCATTACGAAATTAAACGAATTGCTTAAAAAATGTACATCCCTTATTATATTTTAAGTACCATTGCTACAATTATTAATAAAAATAAATCAGTTTAATTTCTATCAAATACAGCATAGCTGTATTTTAGAAATTAAACTGATTTATTTATATGATTTATTTATGTGTATGTATATTATCGTTTTAAAAAAGCTATTCTCGCACAAGCGACAAGCGCTGTGTCGCGGTGACTTTATTAACATGGAAACAACAGACACAAAGAACGCCCAGACTCGGAACAACTATTGTGGTTCGCTCGAATATTTGTCCCGCGTGCAGATTGAAACAGCAACTCGGCGTAATGGGTAGTGACAAGTTGAACACCTAAACCGCTGCGTATTGCGGTGAATTGTTCGGTTAAAATACAAGGATGGGAATGGAGAAACTAGGTTAAAAGATTTGTTGCAATAGTAAATGTAAGTCAAATCATTACCTCGTTGGTTCTGTGGCATAAGTTTCAGATTTGATTCTCGGGTTGATCAAAATGTTAAAACATACGAGTAACACGAATATGTAACTGAGACAAACGTCAGTGTGTTCACCAAAATTACAAAAAATTTGATTATTTTTATTACTGCAATTCTTAGAAGCAGCACCGAGTCTGGAGCTGTGCTCAGTAGACCGTAACAGGCCCATTCTCTGTTACCTGCGACCTATAACCATTGTTGGCGAAACGGCTTCGGGAATATAAGCGTGGTATTAGATATGTACTTATGTAGCGGCACCTCCGATATCTATAAACTTATATATAAAAATCTCGTGTCACGGTGTTTATGCTCGCAGTCCTCCGGAGCGGCTCAACTGATTTTTATGAAATTTTGTTGTATATTTGGTACCCACCAAATATACAACCAAATTTAAGCAAATAGGTCGTAAAGTATATATCATTCCGCAAAAAAAATATTAATATGGCAGAACAACGTTCGCCGGGTCAGCTAGTATGTACATATATATTTTCAGAAAGTATGACCACTCCATTCGCTTATGTTTTGGACCACGTTTCATATGATCCCATTTCCTACAAACTAATACGATTACGTCATCATTAAGAAAATATTATTATGTATTCAAGTACAACACATCGATAAACTCTGCGAACTTTAACTTACGAGAAATACTCAATAATCATTCTGTAGGTATTATAGGTTTTTGTTATAAAATTATACTTTTTTATTTTCGTGATACAGGAAGTCGGTAGCAATATGTGTAACATTGTTAAAAACAAAAAATCTAAATCAATCATCTTTATTCATTTAGGTCATAAAGTAAAACTTATAATCGTCAAGAATACAATAACTAAACAATAATATGATTTTACATTTACATTTACCTGTAACCACGTTCAGCTAAGCAAGGGCGTAGAACCAATGAGAAGACCGGACAAGAAACTCAAGGCCACTCTTTTTAATCGCCAATGTTACAATGCTGCTTGTTTTATAAATTATATTTATTGATTTTAGTCTTTGGAGATACCTTTCTTCAAATACAACATGCATATAATTTTAGCAAAGGTATACCATAAGTATAATCTTTTATATGATACTTATATATTACTTGTCGACCCTATTGCCATCTAACGGGCACATTTCCACACTATGAGCTGTTACTCTAATAGCACCAAAAGAAAAACCCAAGAACTGTTTACCCGATCTAAGAACCGAATCCGGGAGCAAACGATAGCAAAGATGTAAACGCAAATTTACTGAGATAGAAAATATAGATTTATTAACTCTGGAAGACTTTCGAAGCACCAATCACTGGCTGGCTTGGCCTTGTTTTTATGAAATTTTAAAAGATTTATTGCGTATAAAATATATTTTGAAATAATTTATTGCTTAATGATAATGATACACAATCACTTTAAAATGAAATAAACATAATAACTTCTTGTACGGAATGTCGTTTAATGTAAATTTCTTCTACATGTCCATCGAATCAGCTCGAAGGTCGACTTAACATAAATATGTGTATTATTGTTGACATTTTCTTATCGTTGTGCACTGAGAAATGTCGATCTCGTAATCGTTTTATAATAACATCCAATAAAATATTTCCTACCTCACGACATGATTTAATAAGGAAATGTGGGATTTCCGTGTGTTGTAAAATAAAGTTGATACCTATAATACGTATTTTAATGGTTTATAACCAATATAAGTCAACCACTTGCATTGAAATTCTAATCCAGTAGTTCTTTATTGGTGTAGCAAACAACATAATACAAAATTTCATAATCTGAGCAAAATCTTGACATGAAGATAAATCCAATACCAACGTAAGCAAGTTTCTTAAAAAATAGGATGAATTCACGAATACCCATATATGTAATAATAATAATTACATAATGTATTACTATAGTAGTAAATGTAATTTGATCACAAAGCCTGATGATCGATTCCTTGATACAAGAAAAAAGAAAAATGGAAAGTAAAGAGTAAGAGGGGGAAAAGCCGTGTATTCATCATTTATGATCACCAGTGGTTATAACAACAATAAATTCATTTAAATATGTACACAATGTGTGTTAATTGGTCACATAAACTTTTAAGACGACCAACTGGACAACCGAACAACGTAAAATGGAGTGAACTTAGAAATTGAATAACGTTTTAACAGTCCTAATCTAAAAAAGTTGATTCGAACAATATCAATTCCAAAATAAAATTAAGAAATAATACAATTAATGAATTAATATGATCTAAATTTTAATATAAATTAAATTTTTAATTGAAAAATTATTAAGTCTTAGAAGAAGTGCTATGTAACAAATCAAGAAAGACTTCAAAATAAAGGTAATCCGTATCATAGACTCTATGATATTACTAAAAATTTAAATGACAAATACTGAGTCACACTTCGTCCAAATCAGACCTCAAATCCACGAAAGCCCTACATTTGTTTTTTCCTGTATCCGCAAGCGTGACTACACTTAATTGCGAAAGCTCAGTCATTAAACATATGTATTTTTAATTCTACTAATGCAACAATAACTCTATCTGACCGCAATTTAAATGTAGTTATTTAAATAAGTATTAGTACAATATGCAGGAAGCGCCGGGCGATAGTGTTTGTATAGTACATTAAGCACGAGTGTCCCGGCAATTGTCACAACTTGCGGGAATTTTACTAGTAATGTTAGTAGGATGAGCATAATTTAGCAATAAATTAGGATCTTTCCTGCATCCTGGTCTATGATTTTCTATGACACTTTCGAACACACAAAAACAAAACAAACAAACAAACATTGTTTCGTCTTTAGGAAGCAAAATGTTAGGGACAACAGGAAATCGTAACACTACAACCACCTCTACCACTACACCTTACAAAAGATAGAATATATTACAAGACAATGTGACAAAAAGACATGTTTGTCCTTAAGTAAGCGCTGCGCTTTTCGTAGGCAAATATATAATTAATCTATGTACCTCACATTGGAAACACAGTGACTCTTATTTTCTGAGTTTATACACACGTTTAACGAATAACCGCAGCAATGGCGATGGAATATTATTTTTGTACCCAATTTAAATTAATCGTATAGTTCTATATTGGTACAAAGCTATTTATAGATACATAACATGTTATAATATCGGTTTTAATCGTATAACCCCTTTAGTATACTTAATAAAAAATGTGAATGATTACCTTAATTACAATAAAAGCATAGTAAGACTCTTATTTATACCAACCTAAAATATTTGCATTTTAAATAAGGATTATTTATTAAAATCCCTACGCCATATGGTGACCCTATTCCACAATGGACGCAGTAATGTGTCCACATTTGCTGGGCTATTAACTCCGGACAACGGCATGCGTGTGCGCAGGTATTGGAGCGAAAATAGTTAAAAAAATAAAACTTTTATTTAAAGTCAGAGGGCTTGTTAAATATCAATTTGTGGTGATGTTAAAGACTGATAAATATTTTTTGGGAAGTTGTGTAGGTAATTGTTTCTCCGGTTTTTACACATATTTGGTTAATGATTTATATGGTTTGTTGTTTTTTGAAAGCTTTTAAGCTCCATTTTGACCATGACCAATATTAAGCACTGCAGGAAAACGAAACGAAACCAAATTACACAAATATATAAAATATTTTTCATACTGATTCTGGTGGTATAAGCTTGGATCGTCGTCATTGATAGATAATGCATTTAGTGTGTGTTTGATCCCAATGATCATCAACATGTAGGATCTACAAATAGTTTCCTATAGTCTAAGTGGACTTTGTTTTAAAATGTATTGTATTCTGCAATGTAAAGAATATCTCAAAGATAACCGTCGGATAGAGAGTTATCGTCTTGACTGCAATCACAAATAAAACCAACTTAAATTATGCCAAATATCCTTTGAAATGTCCATGACTCATACCGTGGAGTCAAGTAAAACGCTACCGTTACGCGTCCGTGACCCCTACGGGGAGTCAAGAAAACTCGTTGTGATTGGTCGCGAAAAGAATACCATAGATTTTCTTGACTCCCCCGTAAGGGTCTCGGACGCGCAACGACGTCCATGACTCCACTGTACGAGTCATGGACATTTCAAAGGTTATTGCATAATCCTACTTACAGTATTAAAGTGAAAGTTTGGATGTTGTGATGTTTTTAGTCACCGATAGCGGCAAGGAGTTTCATTCACTACAAGATAATAAAAAACAGTTAATCGTGCTTATTACTATAATTATGTTTATTATCTAATATATTAATATATATTTATATGTATTTATTCTTAAGGCAATGACGGAAAACCACAAGATAATAACTATTTAAATATTTGTTTGCGGTTCCAAGTAGCAATAATTCTATCTGGTTCTCAATATCGAAGTCTATAATTTGTAGTAATTACTATGGTTTACCGGTAGATATCAAGTACTTATCGACAGCCATAAATAGAAACTGTTTGCCTTTACAAACAGCTCTCTATGGCCTCTTATTAATAGAAGCGCAAAGATACACATCATTTTAATGGCAAACAGAATACTTTTCATTCGGATAGGGTAACATATAACGATTGAAACTGGTTACCGATAATGTATGAAAACGGTTACCCGAAAAACGGAAACGGTTTGCTGCAAATGCTTAAAGCAAGATTAATTTGAACACCATTTTTTAAATTGTCCCTTAAAAAGACAACTACTGCACTAGGAATAATTCCTGTATCATGGGGAATTTTCAAACATTCAAACTACGGACACAAGGAATACCCAGACTCGGAACAACTATTTTCCGACCACACAAATTTTTGTGTCGTAAGGATGGATGCCCAGCAAAAGTGGTGGGGCGACCACGTAAACCATTACGCCATCCGTGCAGTTTTGGGGACTTGATTTTGCGGACATCAAATTCATAACTGCACTCAAAAAGTTGTAAATAAAAATAAGCTTATAAAACAACTGGACGTATCATTCTTTACCTTTCAGCTAAAGATATATATCTACGAGATAAACATCACAGGAGTATTTACTATCAGAGTCTTTTAATTGCTCACCATCAGGCATATCTTCCCATCTTACCCTGCTTACTGCCACATTACCATTCGCCGTATATGTATTGATCAATCTTTACTTACATCTTGTATAATAAACACATTAATAAGTGCAACTTAGACGTTCATAAGTGTTACTTAATAACCTGTATGAATAAACATATTCTTGATTTGATTTTAAACTATTGTAGGTTTGCAAACTGCTTTTTATCCTTGACTAGCTATCGCTGGTACGCTATGTTGTTTTCTGTAGCCCTGACAACTTGTACCTGTACCTGTATCTATGTGAAATTTCATTATGATCGGTTGAGCAGTTAAGACGTGATAGGTCTGCGTACAAATAAATAACGAACTCACAATTGCGTTTATAATATTAGTTAGGATATGAATTAACATATCTTTGATTTTGATTTCATTTTAAATTATAACATGTTAACAAAAGTGCTTTTTCTTGTTAACTAGCTGTAACTCGGGAACAGTACTTTTGTTCTGGATGATACGCTATGCCCTTTTTCTGTACCGCTGACAACATGTATGCAAAATTTAATAATCATCGGTCGGGTAGTTTAAGCGTGAAAGCGTCACAAACAAACAAACTGATATTCGCATTTATAATATTAGATAGAATTATGCAATAACTAGCATTCGCTTGCGGTTTCGCTCGCCCGGGAACAAAATTTTTTTCCCGGGATAAACGTTACGCTATGTCCTTTTGCTGTATCCTTGACAACATGAATGCGAAATTTCATGATGATCGCTTGACTAGTTAAGGCGTGCAAGGGTTACAAACAAACTCACACTCACTTTTATAATATTAAGGACTAATCAGTATATATATGGCTTCGTGCCACCAATCTGCCACCTGTGTACCTCAACAACGCTTGAGAATTCAGACCAATACTTCCCATAGAATACCATATACAAAAATACACAGATCTAATTCTGTATCTTCACGGCGGCTAAAACATCAAACAAAGCAAATCTGGGGCGTAGGTTCATCGTTCCAAACTGATTTTTTTGCACACTGATCGAGTTCTGTATAAATATTTACATTAGATCGTGTGTGTTGTCTGGATGTCTCAATAACTAGGTTAGTATTTTCGCATGGATTATCTCCAACATCAGAGTATTTGAGGCCAGATTTTTGTTAGCTGTTATCGATGTCTGATATCGGTATCGAAAGGATTTCATTCAAACACGGCGAATAACATTTTATTAAAAATATTCTTCTGTAAATTGAAACTTCATGAAGTTTTAATTGTTTTTTTTTGGCTATCATATAGTAGAATATATATATAGATGGAGAGAGATAATCAATGAGAAAGTGATTCAGCGGGGGAGTCACGACCCTCAGTAATGAGGAATACGACGCGAGGAGGAGGTAGTAGAATATAATATCAGGGCATACAGTATCTTAGGGCAACAATTCATGTAACGACAGTAAACTAGAAACAATATTAACTATAACGATTTGATATATTCCTGCCAAGACACACAGGTATAAAAACTGGTGAAATTTTATTTTGATGAACTGCCAAGCCAATATAGCATGTACCTATGGGCATAGTTCTTATTACTGATCGATGATAAATGTAAATTATTATCTACTAGATTACGCCCGCGGCTCCGCTATAGTAAATGTAGGTTATGCCAATTTTCTATCCCTCGGACATTATTTCTTTCAGGATTAAAGGAACCCTATATCCATTTCTGTAACTCTAACATTGTGTATGCGGATCATGATAATCGGTCGAGTAGTTAAGGCGTGAAAGCGTAACAAAGAAACAAACTCACATTTCGCATTTATAATATTAGTTAGGATTAGCCAGTGCGTCAATGTTATTATTATCAATTTCATAACAGACAAATCCAAAAACACTTTGCCAACCCGAACACCGATTTAAAAAACTCGCAAGTACTCCCGCACTCTTTACATATCAATACGAATATTTATCCACCTTTCAACAATACACTAACAACTATTTACTATTTTTATTTTTAGCTCCACCCACTCTCGCCTGATCTCCTAGATCGTTAGCCCCATTCAAACACAGGTATATAGGTCTCACAGATTTATGTTTAAGACCTAATTCCGCTAAGAGCATTGGGTGTCGATGCTAATACACTAGTACATTTTCAGCGCCGTTTTTACAAGCTCTTCGCAAATTAATGGCGCTGATTTATGTGGTCGGTGTGAACTCATTTTGTGATTATTTGTTGTACATTTTTAGGTCTGACTACGTCTGTGTTATATCATGTGTTTTGCTAATAAGAATATCTTCTGCTAATACGGTTTGAGATCGAAATTGATTACGACTTGTGAAGTTTTTGGCAGTTATTTTAGAAATTATATGTCTAATTGGAGTATAGGTTTTGACATTAACAGACCGAGTGAAAAGTTGATTGTTTGCTGATAGGATTTTTGACCTTGTACTTAGAAAGCTGTGTAGCGAAAGTAGTACTTAGTAGAAAATTTCGTGGTCGATGCATTCAAGTGTATAGTGAAATATTTATTTATCTTAGTGCACAATTAAACAAAATTAAATAAGAACAGTTTAGTCTACACTGATGGTAATAGTAACAATGGACTGCTTGAAATTAAGATAAAATTTCAGACAGGAAAGAAATCCGTGTGACTGATTTATTGCAACTTGTTAAGTACTGCAATTTTGTGTGTAAAATAATTGAGTGGTAGGGCCACGCTGGTTACAGCATGAATGCTCGACCGGGGAAGTACCACCCTCTCACAGAAGATCGATGTAAAATAACAGTATCTGTTATGTTTTGTTCGGTGAGTGAGAGCGCCAATCACCCTTACCTTCCCAAACACCATCCTGCTCCATTTCCCTTTTCCTTCCGGTAGGCAGCGACTTGGTTGTGTTTTTTTGACATTGTTTCTGTAATGCTAAGAAAACACAGTCATGTGTATGAGCCACGGTTCTCGCTTACTATCAGGTGGGCCGCTGGCTCGTCTGTCACCGATGAAAGTAATAAAAAATAAATTAAAATATATGTTATTATAATTGGAAAAATACTTAGTACACAGCCAATTAGCAATTAAGTTATGATGTACAGGAATCAAAATCAAGGCACGGCTTTATTATTTTGTACGATATTCTGGCATGCTTTTCTATTAGGTACCTTATAGTCAATCCCTAATACCTTTCAGAGTGCTTTGATGGCACAAAACAATAGACTATATTTTATAAAGAGCCATTATTTCTTGAACATTTAACATTAATTGTTTCTAATAACAAAAAATCCATTTCTCCATGCCAATAAAACGTAATTGATATAAAAGTTAATGTAGTGGGGGTCCAATTTGTTCAAACTTGACCCCATAAAGAGGTCACGGCGCCCAGTGGTCCGGAACGCCATGTGCTTCGACAAAAAAAGTTCCGTTACTATGGCGGTCGTGTGGCCAAATTTTTCGACGCTGCTGGTCTCAGTAAATTCTTTTTGCCTTGGACAGATTTTTTGGTCTGATATCATTGTCTTTGTGTTTGTAGTTTATATTATATGTATTATTTATTATAATATTACGAATTCAACCGATTCGTATCGGGCAGTCAAAAACTACAGGTCCCACCCACAGCACATTCAACATACAAATAGCAAATCACGTTGAAATATTGTAGCAATCTTTGAGTATTATTGTATTATTCATATTTGCTAAATGCTAAATTAAAATTTATTAATATATAACATGGAGGTAACTTTGTTATGTTTTAAGTACCTAGTCTTATTTCCAACAACAATCAAGCAAAATTTTAACAAATTATGTTAAATTTTTTAACGTTTTCTCAATCATGATACCAGTAAAACCAAATTCATTAAAAGTATGACTTGGTTATTGGTTTTTGGCTTGAAAAAAGTAAAACGTAAGCGTAAACCTAGTTGGAAGCAGATTCATATTGGACCAATAGCGTTACCTTGTAAAATCCCAAGTACTGCCATACTAATTTGTTAGACATGATAACGATCTATGGACTCAAAAGGCTAGCTTAAATCATAATTATGTTTATAGTAACAAAGCTAAAAATATTGCATAACTCAAGCATTGAACGTATCACCTACTTATGCAATTTTATCGTCATATGTGTTTACAAATCTCTCGCCCACTCAGAGTATTGTGAGATTTTGTCAAGTGATTCTTATCGGTTGTGTGGGAAGATAAACAGTAAGCATTAGATTTGAAGACATAAAAATAAATTGAATGTATTTATAGCTACTTAATGTCTTTATTAAAAACATAAAGAAAAATATATGTATGTATAGCCGTATTGTTTTTTTGTGAACAAACTAATTTATGGAAGATTATCTAAAAATATGTTTTATAGTTGAGAACGGTAGTATTGTTAGCAAGCATACGGCCTATCTGATAGTAAGCGGTCATATTAAGGTTACTGTAACCGCTTGCCATCAGACAGGCCGTATGCAATATATTGCAAGCATATGTATTGTTGCCATGGTAGGGTAATTAGGGCAAAGGCATTTGAGGTACGTATAGTTATTCGAGATACGAACTTTCCTATACCTATAGGGAACTGCAGACCCTGTATGATCGTGTGTTCTTTATCAAAATCGTATGTAACCTGCTGATATAGTTACGTGCATTCACGCCTATATTTCAGCGAAGTAGGGCAGTGAAACAGATTTTATAGTACGAATTACATAGTGATAGGTTTTTTGCCCCTTTGGCTCTTATTCCTCATGCACGGTCTTTAAGCTTCTTTTAACCTGGTCTTCCTGTTTATCGTCTTTGTATAAAATATAAGTGTCCGTTTTGCTGATTTCTCTAACTTATGACTTTATCGAGTGCATAAATCTTTTTTCGAATACATTTCATAAATATTCCTTCTCTTTTCGTTACAGGTAACACAAAAGAATCCACCACAGTGACATCTCATGGTCATCCTAGTAGAGTATCTTTATTTGCCACTAGTCGCCACGCTGCGCGCACACAAAGGTGTGTCCCACTCGATGCTCAATTATTGGTAACGGAGAGCAGAGTTGTCGCGTGAATACTACCACTTTTAGGTGCTAGGGTTGCTGCCAAGTACTTTTGTAAACTGGATGAAACAGGCTTCGGTTTGTGGTACAATTAAGGTCGCCGTGTCATGATTTTTGTCGTTCTCAGATGAAATAAATTTATGTCGTCTATGATGAGCCGTCATAAATGTAATAATAAGTTAATGTACTCTTTATATGAATAAACAGTAAACTGATGAGAATTTGCTGCATGGAATATATTTCGCTATACAAAGATTATCCTAAAGTGTGGTAGGTAGTTAAAATATACACATACGGATTTTATGTTATAAATGCATATCTATTAAAATGATATTTAGGTGCCAATCGGTTCTACTGGGTAGAGCAAATACATAATTCACGGTAACAGCAAGGTAACTGAGTCTAGTATGCAATATTTAGTTAACTCATGAAAAACGTATTGAAAATTATGCCTACTTTTTCCAAGGAACAATTAAAAATAATCTTTTACTTTTAAATATTATACATTTTTGACAGCCCTTATTCATAGTCCCTTTATAAGGCCACCTCTGTTAATATTTGGAAGTTGCCACTTCTTATAAATTTTTTATTTTGTTGGTGACATAAGACTGGTGTAACCCGAATTTCCTTTCCATAACAGATAAGTGAATTCTTTGCGGTACCATCCTGAGAGCTATTGTGACTATTTTAGGAAATTTCATTACTTTTAGTGCAGCCGTTTTGAAGAATATGTAGGTATTTAAATCTTTATGTAAGGTTGCAAGTATGAAAATCACTGTACTATTAAATGTTTACTGGAAAAGGTTCAGCCATTTTAATATATCTTCTTGAAGAGTGGGTTTATCTTGTTGTGTGTTGTGGGTTAGTGATGAGTTTTATGCAAGTTTAAATTAATTAAAATATAGTTCTGAAGGTTTCTAAAGCAAAGACAATAACCAACAACGCCGATGGATTAAAAAAAATTACCGCTGTTGAAGGAGATCAAGTAGTTTTTACTAGACTTACAAAAGTATATAATACACATAGCTAACGTTCATTTCTACACGATAGGAGGCCAGTGTGCCGTTATCTATACTTAATCAAATAAAGCTGAAATGTTTATATGTTTTTGTTTGAACGCGCTAATCTCTGGAACTACATGTTGAATGTGAAAATTCTTGCATTTGATAGCCCATTTCTTGAGGAAGCATATATTATACCTTATATACCTCATGCTACGAGCCATCGGAGAGAAGCAGTAATAAAAAACGTGGGTGAAACCGCAAACACAATAATAGTTTTCCTAGTAATATAGTCCCGATTTACGTAGTATAGTTAAACTTTTAGTAAGTATAGCTAAAAGATTATCTATTAGTATTCTTAATAAAGAGTGCCTATATTAAGGGTATTCCCGATTATTGTTAGCTTTTACGATAACGTCCATGTTTGCCTATATAAGGGGGAAGTTCAGAAGTTAATCGGGACTGAGAAAAACCCAATTACTGGGAATCGTAACCGTTTAAAGTATAATCACATGGCTCCTTTGCCTCATTGATATCATGGCTTATGTTGGTGTAACTGCGGCCTATCGTTATGCTTCTGGTTTGATTTCCGAGTTGGGCTTAGTTGACTGCCCGGATGGCGTAGTGGTTTAAGTGGTCGCCTCGCTACTGTCACCGCGCCGTGTGTGTGTGTGAGTGTGGGTTCTATCCCCAGACGGGACTACAATTTGTGTGATCCATAAATAGTTGTTCCGAGTCTGGGTGTTCTTTGTGTCCGTTGTTTGATTTTTTGTAAAGTACATCGCGATAAAAGAGTTATTCCTAGTGCAGGAGTTGTCTTTTTAAAGATAAAGATATACAGATGTGAATTAACGTAACTACTAGTTTTGGCCCGCGGCTTCGCTCGCGTAAATGTAGGTAAGGTTAGATTCGTAGCAGTACTTTTTCTGGATGAAAGGTATATGTCCCTTTCTCTTCTCCTGACAACGTGCATACGAAATTTCAAGTATCATCAAGTAGTTAAGGCGTGAAAGCGTAACAAACAAACTCACATTCGTGTTTATAATATTAGTTAGGATGTACAATTTTATCTAGTACGCTTACGAAAGTAACTAGTTACGTAATATAAATACTAATAAATAATTAATTACTCAGCATTTTAAACAGCATGATGAGTGAAAGCTCTGCTTGCCCCTTTCATGTTTATAACGCGAATTAAAGCTTCATACATACGTGTAGAATGATTTAAGTGTATGTGTGTGCGTGTATGTTTGTTTGTGTGTGTGTGTGTGTGTGTGTGTGTGTGTGTGTGTGTGTGTATGTGTTTGTGTGTGTGTGTGTGTGTGTGTATGAGTGTATGTCCCATAAAAGAGAGAAAATGAACTGCGTCCGCGCAGAAAGTGTCCGACCTAATTTCTGTGTGAAGTTTATCTTAATGTGTCTGTTTTCGTTGTTAAACGATACCGGTTTTGCTAATGGCACCTCAATTTATAATAATACTAACTTTTTCTCGTGGCTTCGCCCGGTAACAGTACTTTCTTTCTGGATGAAAGTTACTTTGCCCTTTCTGTTGCCCTGACAACGTCTATGCAGAATTGTATAATGATCGGTCGGTTAGTTAATGCGTGAAACCGAAACAAACAAACAGACTCACATTCGCATTTATAATATTAGTTAGGATAACAAGTAGACTATTTAATTTCAAACACCTTTCTTGTTCGCGAACAAAATATTTTCTATTATTTCATTTAATGTTCTCACATACTGTTTTACAATCGCATTGCCTATAGTTAGCAATCATCATACAATGCGCTGGCTATCGGCAATATGTTGTTTGAGTCCACTATAAGTAACTCTTGACACAGGAAACATCTTTAGTAAGATAGCTGTCTTTTTATATTTTAATCCAGAAATTCTTCGAATTAATGGGAGAGAGTCGAGCTGCCAAAAGTGCATATCTCAGACGCCCACCGACCATCGTAAGGTGGCTCGCCCAAGATACCGCTGGAAAGATAAAATAGCTAAAGACCTGAAAGAGGTAAATGTGCCCGATTGGTCCGACCTGGCACAAAATAGGAAGGAACAGCGTACTTTAATTTCGGGGGCTACGACCCACTTCGCTCGCGGGTCGCTGAGCCAGCGAAGTAAGTAATTCTTAGAATACTAGACATAATAAAAATGTAGTGTCCGACCACCGGTGTCCTGCTGTGACTCAATAGGTTAATAATAATTAAATTATCGTACCGGCCAGTATTCACATATTTCTCGTGCCGCTGTTAACAATGCGCAGGCGCACAGTTCACGCGCTTGCGCAACCCGTCTAACGTTACAGCACATGTGTGTACGACTATCATATAAATTATTTCAGGATCCAACTATAGCTGTATGAATTCGGAGTTATTTTTGATGGTGAGCTTTTGTTCGTACATATGTATATACGTGTAACTGAAATGTGTGGTCTTATTTAGTAGTCGAAGTTATATAGACGCTTGGCCAAAATATTGGTCCATAAATAATTTTGTAACATGACATCACTTAATTAAACTATTGAAGATCAATGCGAGGCTGTTTCATATTTTATATACATACAAATCATAAAAAAGTATCTATTTAAGTTTTAGATGTCAGTATTATAATTTTAAATCTCAACCTATTGAGTAGCAGCGGCACACCGCACCGGTGGCCACGCAATAGGTTTATTAATGATGTCTGGTTTTCCAAGTCTTGACATGTTAGTGGTGTATGATTTCTATTTCAATTGCTAAAGGTCTCGGACAAAGTCGAGTAGCTATGCACCAGGTTTCTCATTCTGAATACAATTTTTTCAGCATTATGAAACGCGACGTAGGTACGTATGTCTGGATTGTCTGCCGACTAAGTTTCTTTTACGTCCACGGAGATACGGACTATTAATTTTTCTGGCATCCATTACTATATCTACCTGCCTAACTAAAGCGATATTTAGATCATACTATGTTCTGCGTAAAGACCTCGCTTTACCCTCTCTCCAAAGCACAAGATGAATACTAACCCACCTAAAAAATAAAATTAAGAATTCCTTGACAGAAAAGCCCAGTATTATTCTGTCAGATAATTAAAAGACTGTCCAATCGTTGATACTTTTGACACTGGACTACAATTTGATGAATATGAAACTAATAAGTGACTTTGCACTGTAAGCAACAGTTTACCATTTAGCCTTTATCTACTATCCAGGAAATGACAGCGTGAACTATTAATTGTTAGTATAAATCTAAAGATAGAGAACAGGCAGTATCCTCCCGCATGTTGTCGACGTTAATTGGAACGATCGAGCAGTTTAATTGACATCTTAACTAAACATCGATGGCCGTTTGCCGCCAATTTATGACTAATAGTCCAATCTAAGTTGCAGTAGTGCCAACGTAAGGAGATCAAAGATGCGTTGATAAATGACGTTAGAAAATAAGGCGGGTGGTTTACAAAACGCGCGACGTTTGGGAGGTGTGTTGTTTTCTACAATGTAAGTCAAGGAGAAATAGGGTAATTGTCTGATAAGATTTTATTATTTAAGTATCATAGTTACGTTACCCAAACTCTAAAATACTAAGAATTTTTGAATACCCACTACGATCCCACTTTTCCTAAATTTAACATATTAATTACTTCCTTATTTTGCAAACAATTTTGATACTGCTAGCAAACAAAAATTAATTTTTATCGCTATTTGATTTTATGTGTAGAATAATGTTCAAAGTCAAACACAAGCAAGTTGGAATACACAGACTTTAAAATCTGGAATGTCCTAATTGCCTTAGTCAATTGTAACTTACTTTAGCAGTCAAGGAAATTATCGTGAGTAACTTTGCGCGAGAGTTCAAATTTTTTTTACAAATCTTCGTTACTATAATTGGCTAGCACAAAAGCCAGTACTCAGCAGTGGGATACAATTATCAATGACTGATTGGCTGTAAGAAATGCTGCATAATAATCTCCATAAACTCTTGGTACCCATAATTCAATACCTAAATAAATTATAGTTGTTGCCAATATTATCTCAATTATATAAGACTTTGGTATTCACAAAATTATAAAAAGCTTTAAAGCCCTGCCTCTATAATATCATATTCATTTTAAACAATATCAATGGTCAGCAGCGATAACTCAGTGAGGAGACCAACAGACTGCAATGCAGAGGGTCTCGGGTTCGAACCCACGTCGCGCATCTCTGACTTTCGGAAGATA
This sequence comes from Catocala fraxini, assembly GCA_930367265.1. NCBI lineage: Eukaryota > Metazoa > Arthropoda > Insecta > Lepidoptera > Erebidae > Catocala > Catocala fraxini. Next base: position 19,417,301 of record OV884049.1, on the reverse strand, counting down.
TATGACTTTTCGAAATTATGTGCGTATTGATTGACAATTATCGCCTGCTCCGTGCCTCGGAGAGCACGCTAAGCCGTCGGCCCGGCTACCATGAACATCTATGGTAGTCGTTATTGGGAAAGTCAGTACCCTCTAATATCCTGACACAGGTCTAGCCTTAGGGTATCGTCAAATCCAGTTAGACTAGAAAAGCCGATCCCAAGTGACTTGGAAATAATAAAGGCTAAGAGAGAAGATCAATGGTCAACATAGAACTACACATCTTTTACTAGTATAATATCAAGTTGAAAGAAACTGAAGCCAAAATAATTTAACCACTCTACTAAATCGTAAACAGAAAGTTATACTAACTATTGAAATTAAACTGCTATATACGGATTTTATCGCGTTGTTTATTTGACACTTTATTACAAAATTTTGAAAATTGTTTCACTACTACTACTATTAAACTTTACTAATTTTTAAGCTAATTAAATTATTATTAAACTATTTAGATTTAATTTATTTTTACTTTTACACTTTCCCCGACGTTACGGTTGCTTTTCAGCAGCCATGGTCACGGGGAGACCAGTCTCCCCGTGACCATGGCTGCTGAAAAGCAACCGAAACGTCGGGGCTGGTCTCCCCGTGACCATGGCTGCTGAAAAGCAACCGAAACGTCGGGGAAAGTGTAAAAGTAAAAATAAATTAAATCTAAATAGTTTAATAATAATTTAATTAGCTTAAAAATTTGTATAGTTTAATAGTAGTAGTAGTGAAACAATTTTCAAAATTTTGTAATAAAGTGTCAAATAAACAACGCGATAAAATCCGTATATAGCAGTTTAATTTCAATGAATAATATTCGCGTAAATAGAAGACAATATTATACTAACTACCTATTTCTCCAGAGCAATTCCCATAGAAACGCCACCTAATTACAATGTTAACGAAGGCAAGTACCAGAATAATTTATTAAACATACACTTCCAAATCGACATGGCGACCTAATCAGTACCGATCAATAGCTTACACAACACATCCTGTAAACAAATCAACAGTTTGATTTCAAGGTTACGTAAACATATGCGCTTTCATCCTGTTAGTTACACGCTATAAATATGTTTTGAAACATTTTCTTCGTAATGAACGATAAAAGTGCCGTTTGGAATACCGTGATCATTTCCATCCTAGTTGAGCTTACTAATTAGTGATGTAATTTCTGGTAACTTTGGCGTATTTTTGGAGGTACATTAACGCAGCTTTACCGTTTATTGTCGCTCATTGCTACCCTCTATAGGTCTTGAAGTCAAACAATATTACTTAGGGAAACTGAGCCAATTTAGGAAGTCCAAGACTTAGAAGAGATAGTCATAAGTGCGATTTTGTAAGAGAATAAGGGTTAAAGCTAAGGATATAGTACATTAGTAGATTTCAAAGTATAGGTATTAAGAAAATTGCTGTTTTGCCAAAATTAGGCAAGTATTTTATCAAAGCGCCGCCATAACTAAAATAGCGAGGTAATCTATCTTTATACTGTAAGTTAGGCGTCTAAAAGTAAGAGGAAACTTTTTTGTACACAAAAAAGATTAGTATATTGTTGTAATGCCTCTAATTCGGCAAACAACCTTACGGCCCGCTGATAAGCATTTATCGTGCTCCATGGACACTTCCATCATAGAGAATATCATGCAAGTATAACTAGCCTGTCAAAAAAGTCACCAATGTAAATTTAAAATCACAGACATTTAGTTTAATGTTTTGCCTTATATTCAACATTTAATTCAAGTCTCAACCGTTATTAAAACTTTTAACAGACGTTGCCATCTGCCAACTGCCATTACAGAAACTTTCTTTTGGTAGAGTACGTATCCACCAATGGTATTTGACACAGATTTTACTTTTGGCTCAGAATAACTTTAAACTGAAGAAGGTATCTGCCAAACGCCTATCCACTATGTTAGTAATATAGAGATACTACATACAGATACGTATAAGACATTTACATAAATACAATTATTGTAATAACTTAAAGGTTGAATCCTAAGAAGTAAAATTACGCCTTGCTGAAGATCGGGGCCAAATTGTGAATTGCATTCAAGTATTCTGTATTAAGTAAGGATCCATAGCTTATGATGAGACTAATAGTATAAGTAAGGAAACTGTCATTTAGTCTCTTATGCTCACAATGTAGTTGTAGAGATAGATAATATTTTTGGCAATTAGGCACTTTAGCAATTTCTACCCTCGCTTTCCTCGGGCGTTGCCAGTGCTCGCTAAGTAACCCGTTAAGCAAGGCGTATGCTTATTTGCCACCTTAGAATTATCTATATATACCGGTTAAATAGTTAATATAAATGCATAAAAAGAAAACGTATACATTTAAGCATATTGCGCAGAGGTGTATGATATTTGGTTAAAGTTGGAGTTAAAGTATATGGCAAATAAGTGCAGAGCGCTAAATTTAAATTTAAATAAAGCTGCAATACACGAGTTGTTTTCTTTGCTATTAACCACACACATACACAACATTGAAACAATATTATTGTAATTTACTGACACAAGTTAAATAATTAAACATTGTTTTTATACACGTACCAACAGAGCTTGCTCCTAAACTTTTAGAAATTGGTCATTACGGTGCTGACGCAGAAAACATTCAAAAATAATCCTGTTACGTAAATTTATACGTTTTTAACAGTATCCGAGAAGCATGCAAACATTCGTTTGACTGCCAATAAAAATCAATAATCATTTATAATCGACCAATGTTTATCGATTTAACCGTTCTCGTAATCTGACGTAACCGCCATTTTGTGTTTGGCAGAACGCCAGATTGTCATTGCCTCGGCTGATTAGTTCGCTGTAAAAGTTAGTTGTATGTTATGTTGGCAATGCAGCGGTGCAACTTTGTCATGTTTTGATGTATGCTTGTGCCAAATGTTGTGTAATACTGGGACAAATGTCGGCATAGTTAACCGCTTTTTGTGGAATTGCATTCATAATCATAACAAGAGTTAAGAAAAAGAAAATATCGATGACGTTTTGGGGGAGGAAACAAGGTATGATGATTTCGGAGGTATAAGCAGTCCGATCGATGTAGTTGTTGATATTTCGTTTAGGCCCAGCGCCACGGCTATAAATCTACTGAAAACCTTATTTTAAATGTTTTGATTTGTACTTCCTCAGAAGAGGCAGTCTTTAAAACCTGACAATATTAAATTACTTTATAAAAACAATTCGTGGAAGTAACTCGAAGATCCTACAAACTTATCACGTCATTATAAAGATCATAGAATAAGGCATCGAATCACATTTATTTTCTGACGTTTACTTTTCTTTATATATGCAAAAAAAAAATAACAACAGTAATAACGCATTTATGATTCAGTAATATGTATAAAATTGTACGTCAATTGTTAAAAACATGAATTAAAAACCTCTCAAAACCCACAAAACTAACGGAAGATACGCATTGTAATAATGTTTACCTACATACCCGTCATGGGAACGGGTGTGACGGACAGGCACACATACAAAAAACATAAACAATGCACTATTAGGCTTACAGCGGCGCGTCAAGTAAATTGTGCTATAAAAATAGTATAAAAATGTGTTAAATGGACGGAGCAGCGCGGCGTGTATGTGCAATGAGAACACAGAGTAATGAAGGAAGCGAAGTATTTGAATAATTCTCGAGATTGTCTCCTTGGTACTATGGTATAAGTTTGAGTTTTCTTTTGTGACAATCGTCTATTATGACATGACTTATCGGTATACGGAGTTTAATAAACGCTAAGTGTGCGACCCAATGAGGTTACGTGGGACCAACACCGCTGTCAAAAGCGGCGGTAACTCGATGACGATGATGGCATTGGACTTGAGCTTCGTAGGTCTTGGGTTCGATTTCCACCACACGACGTATATCTCCAATCACAAGCATATCGTTAAGGTTTTTGAATTAAGAAGAGAACAGTTTTTGTCAGTTAACTATAGTAGTTTATTAATTAGTATGAAAAATTATTATTTAATGTTTCAACATTTTTTAATAATAGATAGTGTCCTGAAAAATAAATAACGCGATAAAATGCAAATGAAGTAGTTTAATTTCAATGTATAACATTCGTGTAAACTTAAGACAACATTTATAACGATTTTCAATAACCTATTTTTTATAGTTTCAAGCGTTAAGAATTTAACATAATTTGTATAATATAGTGTTATTTGTATATATCTATCCTAATATTATAAAGCTAAAGAGTTTGTTTGTTTGTTTGAAAGCGCAAATCTCAGGAACTAGTGGGTCGAATTGAAAAATTATTTCAGTGTCGGATTGCTTATTTATCGAGGAAGGCTATAAGCTATAAAACATCACGCTACGTACGCGGGTGAAACCGCGGGCACATCTAGTAACATATATTTCCATTTTTAGTACACCATAGATAAAAGCTTTTTGACAACCACCGTTTAAATAAGCTAGTCAAGCCATAGTACATACTCGTGTGAGTTTCGTACGTCACTCGGAATAAACGAACAGACACGAGAGTAATGCACGAAAGCCTCCCTACTCTGTGCGCACCATATGTGCGCGAAGGAATGCATTCTACTATCCGGCGATCCTTCCACTTGTGTTAACACGAAATAAAGCCATATTTGAACGAATCCAAACGTTGTACCACGTTCATGATGGCGATACTTACAACGTACTTTGTGTTAATAATAATAATTTAGTATATTATCTTTTATGGTTATAATTTAATAAAATCAGCCTTGTATATTCACTGTCCCATTGCTGGGTTAGCCTATAGACCACCATGCTAGCCCAGTGCAGGTTGGCAGACTTTACATATCTTCGAGAATATTACGGAGAACTCTCAGACGCAAGCGATGTTTTCCTTCACCGTCAAATCAAGCGATAAAGCTTAGCTAAGAAGGGAAGAGAAGTTCTTCTTTCAAATCCTCATAAATACTTATGATTAAATTCATTGTAGGTCCTAAGGCAGTCCTTCACGAGTGTCAGAATTCGGTATTCTCCATGGTTAGCATTTAGCATTGCTGGCTGCACACATGGTACAGAGGTGGAAGTGCGGATAGGATTAGTATAAAAAACTGATTTTGAATAATATTATATGCGTAAAGTTGCCTTGAAAAAATATTAACTTAATATTATAAATGCCAATGTGAGTTTGTTTCTTAGTTTATTACGATTTCACGCCTTAACTACTCGACCGACCTGAACCTGAATATGAGATTTTACATACACATTGTGAGGGATACAGAAAATGACATACAGGGGCAAATAATACAGCCGTGCGAGCGAAGCCGCGGTCAAAAGCTAATAATAAGATAAGTTTGCAGCCGAGAATAAGGTCATGGTTACATTTCCGGGTCGGGTTAATGTTACCGGGATTTTCTGATATGAAATAATCAGTAGTAGAGCGGAGTTCTGAAAGAAAATAAAGAGTCGGGTAGACCGCAATAGCTAGAACTTCAACGAATCGAAAACCACGCTATCGTCTATCCAATTACTTTTTATACTGCTGCACATGTCTTTCACAACTTGATGTCCACAGTTTTTAAAGGTGAAACCTTTGACACATATACATAGAGGACGCACCTACGATGGATTACAAAACTGCTTACTATTGGAAATGAAAACATACATGATATCGGTGTATATAGTGCCTAAGCTTATGGAGACTTATTTACTTGTGTATAACTGATAAGTCAAGCGTGTCGCCGCATTTCTCGGAATAATTAAAGAAATAAGTTCACTTTGTTAAGACGATAAATAAACTAAAATATTTTTTAGGAGGAGTAGATTACAAATACCTGAATAATCTCTACATTGTGGAAAACTTTTCACGATTAAGGCGCAAAGATAATTATTCACCTAGACTCAAAACAACTATCTATGAATTAAAAGAGAATCTGAAGATCTGAATTTTGATTTATTCTGCACTAGTATTCCAGTGTTAAGAGTACGACGAATGAGTGAACAGTTCTTTCTTTAGACTGCTATATTGCTAGCTGAGCTGTCTGGCTGCATGTAATTGTATACGTGTAATTGCTATTCTTTTAAAAAATGTGTGTAATTTTTTAAGTAATTTTAAACGTGAGGACTTGTGATTGGCTATCTGATACTTATTGAAATGTATTGTCAAACTAGAATAAGCTGTTGGACCTCCATAAATAAATAAATAAATTAAAATAAATAAATAATGTGTGGTCAAATGCTGTGTAACCAAATGCGCTTTAGAACATCCACAGATGGAAACAGCATTTGGTAAAAAAATAAGTGTGATTAAGAGATTGACATTCTGAAACCGGGTTTCTGTGCTATAAACACCTGCTACGACCAATCAAATAAAATTTAAAGCGGTAATTGCCGCACTGCCGTGTAATTGATTGAATGAAAAAATGTTTCTTCCGTTGAAATTAAACTACTATATACGGATTTTATCGCGTTGTTTATTTGACACTTTATTACGAAATTTTGAAACTACTACTATTATTATTATATATTATATATCAGCAGCCATGGTCATGGGGACTAGTGCTGAAAAGCAACCGAAACGTCGGGGAAAGTGTAAACTTAAATATAAATAGTATTAAAAAGTTTTAATAATTCAATAACTTAAAAATTAGTAAATTTTAATAGTAGTAGTTTCTCAATTATGTAATTTAGTGTCAAATAAACAACGCGATAAAATCCGTATATAGTAGTTTAATTTCAATGAATAACATTCGCGTAAACAGAACACAATACTATATTTCTTTTAGCTAAACCATATGGTCATATCTTTAAATGCATTTAAGGCCTATGGCCAATGATTAGCCTTTTTATAACTGAAGATTTTACAATCTGATAACCTTAGAATCATCAGTTATAGATAGGTCCACTCTCTATAAATCACTGTTCTCCGTTTACGTCTGATATAATGAACTAAATTCATTAGAAACCTTATTGTATATGAATTCAATTAAATTACGACCGATAGCCATCTGACTATACTGTAAAGGAATCAGAACTGTCTATGAGATTAAAAGAATATTTATTTGTTTGTTCACTCATAAATTTAATAAGTAATGTTTGGCGAAAGTAGGTAATTGGCAGTTTTGTTTTTGCCTTACAACATAAAGGCCCGCGTATCCCCCAAGTGGTAAGGAGTGCTACTTTGTCACTAGGCACTTTTATACTCCACTGAGTTTAAAAGTGCCTAGTGACACAGTAACACTCTTTACCCCTTGGGGGATACTAGGTAGCTACTTAGAATTTTCTGACTGATAACTTATGTACTACTTAAAAATATATCGCAAGCCTAACGCCATCTATTGCACAAAATGGTAAACTATACAAGCACTACTGCATATTTTTAATGTGCATATTATTTATGAGAATAGTCAAATAATGTTTTGTCAAGTAAGAAAAAAGTTATATTTCTTACAACATAATCTTTACTGCACTAAAATATATAAAGATATCAGATATAAGGTAAACAAAGCCGCGAGTAAAAATTTGTAAAGAATTAATTAAAAAAAAGCCCATTATACGTCTGTCTCACTAATGCTTAACCCAGTTATATCGAGTGTAAGTGTCACGGCCCTATAAGGTACTAGGCCTGTCTTTGATTTCTGTTCCTTATAAGGACCGCTAGTGAAGCGAACTGATAGTATCGATGATTTCCAATATATTATTTTAAAATTGTTCATTTATGGTAGCTTAGAAAATCAACTTTCTATCGTATACTGCGTTTGATAGGAAAAGTTAAGATTTTACTGTTAAGAAATTTATCCATTGAAAGAGTAGTATATTATTCAATTACGTTTTGGTAGGATCGTGGTTAAGTTATACGACTTGCAATAAAGACATCATCGTTTTGGTTTTTATTTAGTGCACTACCCATCCAAAGTAATTTCTCATACAAGCATAAAGCGTGACTTTGTGGTTAACAAGTACATACATATTATTCAAAATAAACGATCGTTTTTAAAGTAAAACAAGCTGAACATAGTTAAAATGTTTAAATTCTAACATCTGACTTTTTAAATTTTTTATTGTTATAGTTATCACAATATACTTAATATTGTGATAACTATAACAATAAAAATTTTGATTACAGCCTACTACAGTAATAAAATAATTGGGAAGAAAGAAACCTGCCACAATCTCTCAAATTGTCAAGTGCACGGCGGATCTCTACCCAATTATTTTATTATAATGGATTCCCACCAAGTAACGCCTAACCAATTTTATAAACCTACTAAATATATAATACGCTTACAATCACTTTACTTTATCTTCGCAACTAAATCAATCTGTAAATTTTTTGACAACGTTAGTAATATCTGTAACAAACCCAACCCAAAAATTCAAATTCAGTAATCTTTATTTATAATTTCCGTACGTCAAAAGATGCTATTCCTCACATCAAATACAATGTTTTCATATATAATAAGAAACTGAACTTGCAACAACTGTGTAAGAAGTTAGGCAACAAGCTATTTCGAGAGGTGCAGCCATGAAATCCGTTATAAAATTAAACCAGCCGCAAATATTATGCTGCATGTGAATCACTGGACGTTTTACGGTTTGAATACGTTTGGCAAATATGAATAATCGGTGTTTATTCTGTGTTGTTGGCTTAGATTATCGTAGTATAACAATAATGCACCGAGGTCAAAGAATATACAAAAGATTCCTGCCACATAATGTAGTTGATATTCAAGACTTCTGCTTCAAATGTGGAAAGCATAATACAATACATTTATTTAGTGAGTTGTCTTAGGCGTTATTTGGCGATAATTTGTTGTTATATATGTATATGTATACATATATAGACGCCTATACATATATGTAAGTGTGATACACTCCAGCCTACTCCTCAAGTGGGTCGACTGAAGCCTTGTGTCATACTCATACTCTACTAAGTTCTTAAACTACATGTTATAGATGGCGAGTCGATCGTGCACAGCAGCTTCAGAATTTTTTTATGAGAATTTCTGGATAATACTTTCTCTGGGTTTTCACAGTGAGGTGTAAACATAAGCGTGAACTTATATCAAAGAACCGACTTGGCAGCCTTAATGTAAAATTATGATTGAAAACGCCCAACATTTCTTAGACTATAAACTCTGACTTTTGCAGTAGAAATATTAGCTATACCAAACTGTTTTGTTTTCGGACAAGAACGTCATAGGCCTTGAGCTTCAACTAAACTAGGCTTACAGCTAACATAAGTACATATAATTTCAGTAAACTGACTAAAATTTTAAGTTTAGAGACATAATTGTATTTCTCTAACCTTGTCATTGTTTGCAAAAAAAAGGTTTCTCATATCGTAAAGAATCTAATAAACTACTATAGCTTCTACCATTAGTCACGTCAGTAGTAACAAAGGTCTACTTAGCTCAGTCACTTAAATAATTCGACTCAAAGGGCCTATTTAATACAGAACGGTAAATTATACGTAAAAATGCGTAAAATGTGTATGATTATGGTACAATACCGTAATAACAGTAGATTATGTTGCTCACTAATAGCCATTACCTATATTAATAGTTATGGCCGGTCTGTAATTTAACCTCATAATGTTGCTACGAATACGTCGGCCATTTTATTAAAAAGTCGGCGTTTTTGTCACAAAAATTAAGTTTATAACGTCGTTTGTCTTGTTTTCGATTTTCAGAGACAATACAATAGTTGATCGACTCGTGCTCGACTTGGACACAATGTATAACGCTAATAGCTCAACTATCTTTAGGCTTATGAATGATAAGTCATGAATTCGATTCATACTTATTACTCAAGACTAACACTTAGTAACAGGTGAACTGGAAAAGTACCCAATTAAACAAGAGATTTTTGACCCCAATTAGCAGCAAAATTGAAAAGAATATTTAATAATTTAAATCAATGATATGAATTTTTTTTATTTTAGTTTTTTTAATCTTACCAGTTAACGTCATACAAAATTATTAGTACTTAACAAAATTGCAAGCCTCAACATGATTTAACTATGTTAAAAACAATAATTTAGATTTTATTTTCAGCATGTCCTTTCTCTTTGTATAGTTATACGATGCTTTAATATAACTACATACATACATACATACATACATATATTCACGCCTGTTTCCCAGAGGGGTAGGCGTGAATATATGTAATATAACTACACCTTTTCAATATTTGACTACACGGATGGATCCCACACGGGACAAAAATTTAAGTAATCAACAAATGATTGTGCCGAGTTTGGGTGTTCTTTGTGTCCGTTGTTTAAATGTTTGTAAAGTCCCCCGCGACACTGGAATTATATCAAGTGCGGCAGCTGTTTTTTAAAAAAAAGAAAAATAAAGTTAAAAATAAAACAAAATCTCGATAAAAATATTGGCACTACACGTTACATCACTAGTCACCTTGCCCTACCGTTCCATATAATACAAATGGAACATATTGCTCTCTCGTATATGGGAAAAGTGTGTTATTTTTATAATTAATTGATCAATGAAAGCTGTCTCGTCAGGCCATACGTCAGGCTTACTTTTCCTAATTGATTTACAATTATAAGACCACCTTCTCGGCCATAAGTGATGTACCGTTTAAGAAGTATCGACGCTTTTACTCTTTCGAATACTTGATTTAAGTGGATGTGCCCATTTATTTGTACCATTAGGAAGCACTATTAGAATTATAAATTATTATTTTATTGGTTCAGCATGTTCTTTAGGATATGGCGTGATGTGGCACCAAGTATTCGTTGATGGGATTTATCGATATACTATTAGATGTGAAGTGTAAAGAAAGTGTGTTTGTTCATTAAATATATTGAAATAATAAAACCTAAATCGACTAAGTAATTAAAGAGTTAGGCTAGAATGTATTTCATTATGTCTGTTTGTTTGTTTGTATGTTCGAGCTTTAGGCAATAATTACTGAATGGATATTTCTTATTATGGTAGCTAGAGAGTTGCATTTGATTCTGTTTAGTAGAACCGGAATTATGGTCTATGGGCCTGTAAAAGACTTGGCAATTAACACGCGTGTATTAATTTCGGTAAAGTTTGCACTCGTAAACCGCTTTATCGATTGAGATCAAGTTTAATAAACATATAGCTTCGTCTTCGGTATCACTCATATTTTAAAAGAAAATGCGAATGGCTTCGCGTGTCACAACTAACTAACGTCAAATAAATCAATTATTAATGTGACTCTTGAATAAGTTTCGTTGGGATCTTTACCCAATTTATAATGTAAACTTTCGCCAGTTCGGTTGGGACTTTATTCACCCAACTATTGTTGAAAAGAACATTAAATATTAAGTCTGCAGGGGACCCGATGACGCATTGTGTAGCATTGCAGTAATCCTATATTCAAAAATTTCAAGAAAGTGCTGCTTAATTTAAGCCAGCAAGTTTATAAAAGAATTCGTTTAAAGTTAACATATTTCTTGTAGACGTTGTTTAAATTGAATTTTATAAGAGTTTTGCTGGTTTTTTGCAGTTTTACATAAAAAATATACTGTTGAGTTAAAGATAGATAAATATAGTCATAATATTACTTTCAATATGTCTGTAACTACACTGTGCCGACAAAAGTAGCTGAACATTAAAATAACTAGTAACATTAATTTATAAATTCAAACTTATTAATTATTGTAACGTATTTATTTACTATCTTTTGACTATTACTATTGTAAAAACATAAGAGCGATGGTTACTTTGAATGATAGAAAATAACATAATCTTGCAAATGTCGTCGAAAATCGTCAAAAAGTTTTTTGACTGTGACTCATGAGATTTTTCTTTTAAGTGATTGATAGTTAACTATAAATACACACTTCGAAAATAAGTCAGTACCTTGGGAGCAAATTCAAAGCATTTATTGTCAACTAAGTGCTCATAAGGTGTTACAATGATAGAGAAGTGCTTGTAACTTAGTGCCTTATTTAACCGGTCGTATACCGCCGGCTCGCATACCAGCCGGCAGATTTGTACCCGTCGTAGGCCGGTGGCTCGCATGCGAGCCACCAGATTGGCGCCAAAACGCCGCGCGCCGCCTTCGCTTTAGCTTAAGCTAACGTAAAACCAATTTGGTGGCTCGCATGCGAGCCACCGGCCTACGACGGGTACAAATCTGCCGGCTGGTATGCGAGCCGGCGGTATACGACCGGTTAAGTATTATAATCTCAATCTCGAGATATTTGCTTTACAGTCCAACAGACTCCCACTAGGATATTGTTCCTATTTTGTAGTGAGACAATACAGGCAGGTTAAAGTAAAGTTTGCAAAATTTATGGGACACACGACCCATTTGCCTGCAATCGTTTCATACTAAAATAATAATATCTTTCTTTAAAAAAAGTTTAGCATGCAATGATCACCTACACGTATCTAACAACGAAATTAAATCAACTTTTACAATGGCCTAAATAAAAACTCCTTCATGCCCCTTTTCACACCTCTTAGCAGCCGCTTGCCGGTTCACTTCACACTTGAAATGTAGCATGTGTGCACGTGTGGCGTATGGGCATGTGTCGGTGTGTCGGCTTGTCGGCACGTGTCCGTAATAAGATCCGCCCACCGACCCTTCAATAGATAATGTCTCATTGAGAAGAAAGATGAGTAAAGAAGCTTTGAGGATAGTATGTTAATGATATTTTGTTATTGGTGAGATTGCTTTAAACATCCTGTAGCTAGGTTGGATGTTTATAAAACAATGGTAGTAAAGAATCTTATATTGGTTACTGTGGACTCTATAAAATACCCTATACACGGCAGGAATGCAGAACAAATTTATTTAAATCATAACTTATATTATAAATGCGAATATGAGTTTTTTTGTTACTCTTTCACGACCGATCATCAGATAGTTTCGCATACACGTTGTCGGGGGGGTACTGAAATGACATACGTTTCCGAGCAAGCGCAGCGAAAAACCGCTAGTGTGATTTCATTATGCTTTTGCAGAACATACCAACTAGGGAATCAAGAATTACTAGTCGGTCGGAGAACTTATTCAGTATGTTTTGTATATTAATTCAGAAATATATACATAGGTACATAATCTCAGTTCTATATATCCGATGGTGATTTACACCCACTTCTGGCCATGTATGGTTTTAGGTACCACGTTAAAGGGGGCTAGCTTATTGCCATTGCTGGACTCTACGCTGCTACTAAGAATTTTTCGACAAAAAACCCAGGAACAGTTTGCCCGATCCAAGAATCGAACCTGTGAATCCATTTACACCGTGGTCACAGCCAAAGCTAATATTTGCCTAATACTAAAAATACAATTCCCGCACTTGCCCTAATTCCTACGTCGCGGGGGAAGGTTACTGGCCAAATATTTATGGATTATACAATTTGTTTGTACCGTTCCTGGATCGAACCCACAACACTGTGCACTGCAAGTGACAAGGTCACCTAAAGCACTATACCGTCCGTGCAGTCATTCTCATTTTTAGCCATTACTAAACATCCAATTCCACACAAACATCTGATCAACCGTACATCATTCTGAGCCAACACGACTATATCATAGCCATCTAAATAAACAATGTGTTTTACGTACAGACGAGTATACAAACCGTTTTATTCAATTGCGACGAAGACAGCTATGACTAACCCTGACTCATGATAAAACTGCAAAAATAGCTTCAAGACATTTTGTAAATACATTTTTATCGCATTTATTTCTCATTTAGAAAGGTGTGTATCCATTGAACACGTTTACAACTTTTAAAAAGAATATCTTGTGCTAATGATTTTGCATATATCTCGGGGATTTTTAAAAGCAAAAGTATAACAATGTGATAGAGGCGAAGCACAACGGTATCTCTGCCAAAATCTTGGATTCAACTCATATCAAAAGTGTGACGAAAGGACCTTATAGTTAGTCCTTTTAGAAATAAAGATAAAAAGAATATATGAACCAATTGTGAACAGTACAATGCTTAGCTTAAAACTGCAATTACTATCTATCTATTTACTAACTGTTCCTCGCGATTTCATCTGCGTTAAGACGAAAACGAAATGTGCCAAAACAGGCCGTCGCACTTTTTGTTTAATACAAATATAAAATATACATTTACCATAACAATGAATGTGTTTACAATTACTCTGTGTAAAATACTTAAAATAATTAATATTTTCGCCTACAAAATTACGTAAATTTGCACGATAAATGCAAAAAAGGAAGCTCGTGTCACGTGATTTTTAGATTATAACAGTAGAAATCTATCCTAATTTACAGCTTAAACGAAACATAAATAGTTATGTTACAATTAGTCCGTCCTAAATATTTAAGTTATTGGTTGCCAATAAAGAAACATATTTATCAAAAAACCACTTCAAATCCTCCATACAATTTTACTATGGCGGCACTATGGCGGCCGCGCGCCGATTTGATTATGCGCCGTACGAGCTCTGTCATTATCTGTCTTACGCTCGGCGCAGTCTTAAAAGCCGTTTATGATCACCACTCCCTTGAGACATAGCATGATGTTATATAGGCTATAATTTCTCTTAATACATAGACTTGGTACCTAATGATATTTTATAAAACTACTGCTCGCCTAATGGTCGTAATTCTACCGATTAATTATATTGAAATTTGACGACAATATTTATGAATTTACACATTTAAAAAAGTAACCATATCCATTCGGGAACACAATTACAATTACATGTTTGACTTGTGCGGGTTCGATCCCCGCACAAGTCAAACATTTGTGTGCATGAATATGGATGTTTGTCTTGGTCTGGGTGTTTCTATGTATAATATGTATGTATTTACAAAAACAAAAGTATGTATGTATATTTATCCATTGTCTAGTACCCATAGTACAAGCTCTGCTTAGTTTGGGCTAGATGGTGTTGTGTGTATGTGGTAGAATATTATTATTATTATTATTCATAACACTAAAGCTTGACTGAAACAAAAGAAAAAGAAAAGAATATCGTTTGATAAACAGAGCAGAAAAAGGTAGGTACTGAACTTGTGTTTGCTTATTCACGGTTACATGAACGACAATATTTTTCTTATACGACTAGTAGTTACTGAGATAAGCTCGACCAAACATAATTATAAGCTCTTGAGATTCGTAATATAAGTATAGATAAATCTTAGCTTTAATCACGAACGTGTTACGAACCTTTAGTGCTATCCTATCAACATAATTCGCTCGTAAAAGCTCGTAAAAGACGCGTCGTTATAACAACCTGTTGCTAATATATGTTGCTTTGAGCCCCGTCAGGTCTGGATTTAAACCCTTACAGGCCCTGTGAGGCACTGATTAAAGTTTACCAAGATTATAGGCACGAAGATGTTTTCTTCCACTTTTATAATGCTGTAGGTGTGCATCTAGTATAGTGATAACTATTGAGTTACTGGCTTATTTATTAACATACATATTTACATATTCCATATGCCAGAAGGTTAAACATTTCACCAGTTATGGTTTTCAAGCCCACATATTGTAGAGCGAGCTTATTGCCGTTTAGTGGGCATAGTTCCAGACTACGTGACAAAAAATTCCAATAACACAGCAACCGAACTCGAGACCTCATGCACAGCAGTCGCATTCACAACCACTGCGCTATAGAGGCATCCAAGTTGCATTTCGCAGGAAACGCCGTACCGTATACAACAATGGGACCACTGAACATTTAAATTTAACACAACAGTTCACCTCCCGAAATAAGTGACACAGTTTATGTAAAAACTGAAACACGGTCACTGCATTCGTTTCAACGAATTGCGTTTTATGTTGTAAGTACACAGAATACACTGAAACCAGTCGGATCTCTCGTTTTACAGTCTTTAACAGACCAAGAGATCCGAGTGCTTAGTTACAAGAAGTGTTAACAAACACGAAGAAAGGGGCTACACCCAGATACCTTGAAACGGCTGTCCACTATCAAAGGAGTTCGGTATTGACAACCTATTTCTTAGCTTTATTAAAAACTAGCTTAAGTTTGCGGCATCGCTTGCGTAAAAGTATGTTATGTTATGTTAGTATAATACTTTTTTTTTAAATACTGTATCGTCTGTTACTTGGTAATAATATAGCATTCTTAAAATCGGTAGAGCCGTTTTTAAGTTAAACTCTTACAAATAAACAAACTAACAAACTAAAAATCAAATCTTTCCTCTTTATAATATTACTAGCTGACCCGCGCAACCTCGTCCGCTTCACATAAGAGAATTTTCTCGGTTTTTGCAACATTTTTCTTTGATTCTCCGCTTCTATTGATCGTAGCATGATCTTATATAGCCTTCCTTGATAATTGGAGTATCCTACACTAAAATAATTTTTCAATTCGGATCCGTTGTTCCTGGGGTTAGCGCGTTCAACCAAACAAACAAACTCTTCAGCTTTAGAATATTAGTATAGATAGTATAGAAGACAACTCCCGCTCTAGGAATAATTCCTGAGTCGTGGAGGACTTTACAAACGTTCAAACAACGGACGCGAAGAACATCCAGATTCGAAACAATCATTTTTATTGTAATAGTGGTCAATCTACATATTTAAATGCATAATACAATATAACACTATATTAAATATTTAATATAAATAAATATATACAATATAAATTTAATAAATTATATGATAATGGCAAAGTTGAAATAGTAATTTAATTGCTTATATAAATATTACCTCAATGGAATAAGAATAGAACGTAAATACTAACTAGTGCAATAATTAATTTATGCAGATTTATGTGATATATAAAACAGCATCCTCCTCTCTTCTACATCGCCGTGCCCTACAGGGCCCATATTGTACCTACTGTGATATTGTAACACCTTTATATAACATATGGAGTGCAAAATATTGAGTATTGAGTATCTAAGGATACATGGTGGGTTTCTTCCTTTGCTCGCGTTTCAGATAGATTTAATGTTATCGAATGTAGATACATCAGATTATTTATAACAAAGGCAGCAAAGAAGCGTTGATAACAAAGATAAGAGGTTACTATAACTATTGTAAGCTCTAGTAACCGCTTTTTTTTATTGCCTACCTTTGGGAAGAAATAAAATTATTATGATCAGTGAAGCTATAAGAACTTGAAAGTCGATGGCTAGACACAACTGTTTTCAATGATGTCTACTTTATTACTTTATTTTGTTTGGTTTAATTACAAAACATATTTCCATAAAATATTTTAGTCTATAGTCTCTTTATTCTTCTCTCTTAGCCTTTATTATTCCCAAGTCACTTGGGGTCGGCTTTTCTAGTCTAACCGAATTTGATTAAATATCAGTTTCTACACGGAGCGGCTGCCACCTGACCTCCGCAACCCGAAGGCTAACGATACCCTAAGGCTAGACCAGTGTCAGGATATTAGAGGGTACTGACTTTCCCAATAACGACTGCCCTAGATGTTCATGGCAGCCGGGACCGACAGCTTAACGTGCTCTCCGAGGCACAGAGCAGGCGATACTTGTCAATCAATACGCACATAATTTCGAAAAGTCATATAACTTCCGAAAGACAGAAGTGCGCGACGCTGGTTCGAACCCGAGACCCTCTGCACTGCAGTCTGTTGGTTTCCCCACTGAGCTATCGCTATAGTCTCTTTATTGGTCTCTGTACGTATTTACAAAAAAAAAAGTATATATGTATGTTTATCCATTGTCTAGTACCCATAGTACAAGCTCTGCTTAGTTTGGGCTAGATGGTGTTGTGTGTATGTGATAGAATATTATTATTATTATTATTATTATTGGTAACACATTTTTCATTCCGTGTTTACTGTACAGTATGTAGTCCAAAGTTTTGGTTAAAAAAAATATACTCTACCCGAGCAGGGAATTAACTAGGCACTTGACGATGAACTTTAGCACTAGCGCTTACCATTACTGGTCCAACGACATCCATCGTTTATTCTCGTATTTGTTTTATTTGATTTAAAACATTAACTTTTTCCTTAACTGGAAATCTCCGGGAATCAGATTTCCAATCGAAACGGATCGAAAGACATCAAAGTCTATGGTATTTATAGAATGCATCGCTTTCCGGCCGTAGACTAGATAGAATGTTGGAGCGGTGCCAACGCGGACATTGCTTGTCTATGGAAATAGATTCGGCTTCTATTACTTGATTGTCTATGGTTTTTGTCAACCTGTGCTTTCGGAATAGGTGGACAGTTTTTATGGTTGTCTACGAACACAAATGGTGTGGTATTATGTTCTTGTTTTGTTTTCTAAAATATATTTGGATGTACGGATGGCGCAATAGTTTTTGGAGTCACTTTGACGTTTCCAATCTTGCAGGTTTGATCGATACAAGTCAATCGTCACTGCCACTGCGCCGAGGAATGTGGCATCGATTCTTAAACGGGACAAATATGTATGTATTCCAGAAATTGTTATTCCGAATCTGGGTGATCTTTGCGTCCATTATTTAAATGTAGAAATATTCCCCAGCGACAAAAGAACTATTTCTAGAACAAGAGCAGTCTCTTAAAAAGCATCCAAAATCTGATCAACTGTCCATAGATCACATAAGTTTTGACCTATAAAAGAATCGAATCTGTAACATTTGGCACATTCCCAAATAACCGTTTATCGACTAATTTCGTAGTATGATGAGTCACTGCAGATGCAATCGTCCGTAACGATGAAAGCCTAATCAAAAATCGTTCAGCAGTTTTTGCATCATTCCCACGCAGTCACCCAAAACTAACTAAGTAACTAATAATTTTGTACGATTTAATCGGATGATTACTATTGAAATTCTATGTGTAAGCGGACTTACATTTGTCATTCATAACTAGACAATCGACTTATAAATAAATATGGTTAATGGTTAAATTTTTAGGGACGTGTACTATTTAGTTTGGTATTTTATGATAAGTTCGGGTTTTAATAAATCGTGTTACAATAAAGTGTAGTTATATTTTGACGAAAATTCTATTAAATTATAAATAATCATAGTTTTCAGTTAAGTAGTTAATTATTGCTTACTTTAACGGTGAGTGAAAATATTCTGAGGAAACCTACATGTCTGAGAGTTCTCTATAATGTTTTCAAAAATATGTGAAGTCTGCCAACCCGCACTGGGCTAGCATGGTAGACTATGGCTAATCCACACTGAGAAGAGGTCCGTGCCCAGCATTGGGACAATTTTCCTACAGGGCTAATATTATAGTTTTCAGGAAAATTATTTGAATATTCGGGGTTTGTAAAAAGCCGATATAGACAGTTTCTTAAATATATTAGTTATAATTAACTGTATTTCAAATTGTAGAGAAATAAGTTTAAGTTAAACATCCAAAATCCAGTTTTCATTTACCATCAGTCAGTTACGAGCCTAAAACATGACTACAGCTAACTGTAACAGCCTGTATAGAGCGGTTCCTTAGAATAAGGGTATTGATAGAAAAACAAACAAATAGATATAAATTATAATTATATAAGTGTACCTTTTTATTATAAAAACACATACAAATCATGAATACATTTTAATTGTCAATGGTGAATGATAAATTAAAGGTGTTGCTAACGTGCAAAAATGAATGAATGTTGCCAAGTAACCCTTCGTATAATTTCGCTGAGTAATTTATGTGTTTTTGCACCTGGATAAACAGAGTCAATGGGGTGGCAAATAGAGGGTTGTGGTCTGATAATAATCTGTAATTTATTACCGAATGACTTTTGGGAAATTGGTTATTTAACGGATTAATGGTGACTTCAATTGAACAGCAGTGTGTTACATAACTGTAATTTTCTTCTTTTTAAAAAGAAAACTCCCGCTCTAGGAATTATTCGTGTATCGCGGGGGAACCTACAAACATTCAAGCAACGGACACAAAGAACATCCAGACCTGGAACAACCAATTGGTAATCACACAAAGTTTTGTCCCGTGTAGGATTCGAACCAGGGATGTTGCGGATGCAGATTTTTTGACATCCGCAGATACGGATATCTGGAAACTCACATTCGCGGATGCAGATACGGATGCGGATGTTCAAATCGATGCGGAAGCTCCACAACTGCGGATGTTGATGAAAATTGTTCATCTTACTTAATAAAAAGTATCTAATATCACCGCCTTCGCAGGTTTAAGCCTCTTTTGCAAAGGTTCATTAATTAAACACGTACTACTGAACAACTGATTTGTTTCTTATCGTAACCTACGCTATGTCTGGGTCCGCATTAACATCCGCGTTGATTATTGTGGATGTGGATGCGGATGCAGATGTCCAAATCGATGCGGAAGCTCCGCAGTTGCGGATGCGGATGCGAATATTCGCAACATCGCTGATTCGAACCCACAACACTCGGCGCAGTGGCAATGGCGAGGCGACCACTTAAACCACTACGCCATGCGTGCAATCAGCCAGTCCGTGCAGTTCCTGTTGCCTGCCTTGGTGGCGTATTAGCAGCAAATGTGACTGCTTTGTATGAGATCTCAAGTTCGATTTCCGAGTGGGGCAAGTGCTGTTGGGGAAACTGTGCTCGATAGACGGCAATATCATTGCTCTTTATGCCGTGGGACTTAAAATATACTCGGCAAAATGTGGGTGTAAGACCTCTGCCTACACTGTAGTGGTATAGGGGTGAGACTATAGCGATATATTCTATATCTAACTACAGTTATATAGTATAGTATGACCATAGTTTTGAGTCCCACGTAATGCGGGATAAGTCTATTGCAGTCTAAGCTTTTCTTAATAGAATAACCTAATGATACTTTACCTACCCGAAATCAAACCCTATACCTCATGTACCTCTGTACTACTGAATCAGTGTCGTCCAATAATATGACACAATTCTAACTAATATTATAAATGCGAATGTAAGTTGGTTTGTTTGTTACACTTGCACGCCTAATCTACTCGACTGATCATCATGAAATTTCGCAAACACATTGTCAGAGGAATAGAAAAGGACATAGAGTAACTTTTATCTAGAAAAAAGTACTGTTACTAATATAAGTTAAACATTATTTTTAGACTTAACTCCTGCACAAGGAATAATTATTGTGTCGCGGGGGACTTTACAAACATTCAAACAACGGACACAAAGAACACCTAGATTCAGGTCAACCATTTGTGGATCACTCAAATTTTTGTCACATGTGGGGATCGAACCCACAACACTTGGCGCGGCAGCAGTAGCGACCACTTACACCATTACGGCATCCGTGCAGTCAGGTCATTTTCGTACATTCATATAACACAATATTATCTATAAATACAAATGATTGTATTCTCACGCCTTCATGACACAATTGTTTGTTAGTTTTTACCCATGTTTACTCGATTACGAAGTGCTAAGCGTTATTGGCAAGCGGCCACTAGCCTTAATCATATTGACATGTTTGTGTAATATTGTCGGCCTCGATGGCGCAGTGGTTAGTGTAACCGACTGCCACGCCTGAGGTCGTGGATTCGATTCCTGCACAAGTCAAACATTTGTGTGCATGAACATGGATGTTTGTCTTGATCTGGGTGTTTCTATGTATATAATATGTATGTATTTACAAAAAAAAGGATATTTGTATGTTTATCCATTGTCTAGTACCCATAGTACATTCAAGGTCGGCTTAGTTTGGGCTTGATGATGTTGAAAGTGTATGTTATAGAATATAGAATATATTATTATTGTATCGAATCCCACACAGGATAGTTGTGACTCAAAAATGTTTGTGCCGAGTGTAGATGTTTTATTTTATTAAAAAGGTCCTAATGATACAGGAATAGGGTAGTTCATCATCATCATCATCGGGCTATAATAGTCCACTGCTGGACATAGCCCTCCCCTAATGAGTGCCATAGCACCCTGTCTTCGGCTTGCCGCATCCAGCATCTGCCTGCAGTCTTTCGCAGATCGTCATCCCATCTGGTCGGAGGGCGTCCTACACTACGTTTGCCGAGTCGCGGTTTCCACTCAAGAACACGTTTACCCCAGCTGTTGTCGGATCTTTGCGCGATATGGCCAGCCCATAGGGTAGTTGTCTATGTTTAATTTTATACATACTATAAAATTAAATAGTAATCAAAATCAATCTTTTTGTGCAAACAGTATCAAAATCGTCTGCAAAATAAGAGAGTAATTCATATTTTAAATTTGGATTGAAGAAAAAGTGGGTTCATTGTGGGGATGTCGCTCTATCTCCCTTGCACAGGTGCGGTTAAATAGCGGTTACATCACAGTTTGTGTAGTGCATCCTTTTCCTGTCATTTGACAATAACCTCTTCTATCAGATTTATTACTGAGTAGTTTGGGTGAGATGACATGACATGACTTAAATAATGAAAAAAATGTGAGTCATCTCTTATATTATAACTAGCTCTAAACATGTGCGAATGTTTAAAAAAAACAACGTTAAATCTGTAATGTCCTCTCCAGTACAGGAATTAATACAATAGATTCCTTGTCTAGGAGGATTACATGTAAAATTATTGTCTTGTTTTGCATATCAATGAAACGAAATATACAATAATATAATCATTTATTGCCTGAATCATTCATTTGAGTGGCAATATTCAGCTATGCGGATTATATAACGTTTTAACGCCTATCAATAATATATAGATAGATAAAATTTGAATTTTCATAACACCGTTTATGCAGCATCATAATTTTCATATTAGTCGTAAATAATTATAGCTATGACTTCGAACAGACAGGGTGGTCTGTGAGTCTTAAGAAATACTGTCAATTATGACATCTCTTTCTAATAAAGGACTGAAGAAAGAGACAGTAGACTTATCTGTCAAATAATATGACTTAACGCTACGTTTTATCTATCTCTATACTAATATTATAAATATTTTTAGTGTGTTTATTTGTTTGTAAGGATTTAACTCCAAAACTCCCAAACCAATTTCGAAAACTCTAACAGTATTAGATAGCTATATTATCACCGAGTAACATAGGCTATATATTTTTTAAATACTATTATTAACATAGTCTAACCTGCTTTTACGCGAGCAAAGCCGCAGGCAGAAGCTAGTTATTTATAAACTCAGTTGAAGGATCAGGTATAGCAAGAAGTGAACAGTGAGCGGAGTTGCTTAAGTGGACGCCTCGCTGCCTGCCGCTGCCACTGAGTGTTGCAAGTTCGATCCCCATATGGGACAAAATTTGTGTAGTCCACAAATAGTTGTTCCGAGGCTGGATGGACTTTGCGGCCATTTTTTAAATGTTTGTAGAGTCTCCCGCGATATAGGAATTATTCCTAGTGCGGTAGTCATCTTAAAGACTAATAATTATTGTATATGAAACAAATTAGGTAATATCTTGCGATTATATCATTTCATATAAAACAATTTATACATCTTGCTAATGTGTTTTGACTTACGTAGCTAACTGTACACATCATTTTCGTATAATTTTATAATTTATGTGACAGCTGTTGATATAAGTGTCAATAGTGACGTAAGTGACATGTTAAACAAAAAATGTTGCGATCACGACTATTTGATAACATTATTGCGTTTATAACATTTCCTAATGTGCTTACATTTCAAAACATCGGAATGGCGTAATACTTTGAGGGATTAGCTTATTGCGGTAAATGCGTTTAGCATCATAATTTCAAAATGCGCAAGGAGCAAAGAGTTTGTGTGACCCACGGATATTAGGTGTGTGTGTGTGTGTGTGTGTCTTAAGTATTTTTATGATTGTAAAACCATCTAGGAATTATATGTATAGAGGAAAGACTAAATCTTTGTTCCCATAGTTGTCTTTTTATTACAAACGTTCGTTTCGGGTTCGATTTCCGTGTAACTCAATGAGATTTTCCTGTCAAGAGCGATAGCGGCACGAAATGTAGTATTGTACCCCATAGATGGCAGTATGCTTCCTACAATTACGACAACCTATATTAATATCTGGCGAAGTCTGGGTACCACACAACGGTTCTTCCCCTTCCCAGATATAAGCTTGAGACAAGTCAGAACTCCTCGGTAGGGTTCACAAAAATGGCTCAAATCGTGCTATTGTGTCTATAATTCGAATGCCATTGTAATACTGCCCACAAATCCCAGATAGTTGGTTTAAGATCAGGCCTCACATTTCGGCCACAGAATAATATAAAACAAACCCAAATACCTTTAACTCTAACCTAACAGATAACCAATTACTAATAGATAACCAATAAAAAAATCAGCAATACATCGACCTCAATCTATGATTGCACAAATCTATATATAAAATACAAACAAACAAACGGAAACGGAGGATTTATACGCTAAACAGATGCCTCTAGTAACACCAAGATAAGCTGACCCTTTATCTCACACATTCTGAAAGGAAATACAGTTCTACTTGTTCTAGTAATTCAGATTCCTCTTTGACTAACTATCCAATTTAACCTGACCTATTTAGTAATACGTTTTGTATACAGCGGTAGATCAAGTTAGCTTGGTGCTTAAGACCTATTCTAGTTCAGTTTAGATTATGTGGGAAAATTGGGTTTCTGGGTTGAAATGTTGTGTATGTTTCAGTCAGGCCACGAAATTTGCTCATCCTTTAATATACTGCTGTTAATTGAATTTCTCTGAAAGTAATACGTTTAATTTTTAATTTTTGTAACGAAGTAGGTTATAGGTTTTGGAAAACATAACCTATAAAATCTTATTTGTTTAGTAATTCTGGATAAAGTATCGATTGAAATAATAAATATATTTTAGTTGCTTTTAGGTGAAGGAATAGAAAACAGATGCCTTTAGTGACGTTCACACAATTAAAATACACCCATACATTTTGAAGGTTGATAACACATGCTTAATATATGCAACATAGGACAATTTTATAATTTATTTGATTCACCAACAGTTATATACAAAACTTCATTTACACATAATACATTGTATAGGTTTAGAACTAATTGCATAACTAATTATAGGTGAATACAGCAAGCATTTCAATGTTTATTAAAAATCTATAATATATTTAATAGTAATCAATCACAATTATAATTTCAATTTAATTTAAAAATTATAATTTTACTCATCCACTATAAAATATTTTCGGCTTTAGGCGTTAGGGTCTTTGATAATTATACGGAATGGATTACGTTTTATAAAAACATTGCAAAAATTTTATAGCTATGCTATTCATTATTGTACGGTGTATTTTATTTAATAGTGTGTTCAATGACCAGAAAAAATCATCGACATTTTGTATAGACAATATTGTATAGAAAACTTGTCAAAATTATTTCTTACTGTAAGATTCTTAGGTAAACGAAATAACAATTTAAAAAAATGTACGCAAAGGAAAATAATTAACTTATACACAAAGATTATAATTACACAAATTAGCATGATGTATCTATGCGTAATGTTTCCGTAATTACTTAGATCTAATCGCATGTTCCGTGGCTTCACTGACACGTTTAGTTAATGCGTCCGCCGAGCGACCTATATAATTTCATGAATGAGTTACATTTACACCTCGACTATGTTTTACAATTATGTTCATTACAACTATTAAATTGTAAACACTAGGAAATAGAAAGCGTTAAGGCTGGGTTACTTTACATATTGTGTAAACTTATGTGTCTTTTGGAAGGGTAGACAGAGATTACGAAATAGCGATAATATTATTTAAATATACTGACAACACAGGCACGACGGGAACTGCCGATATATGACTAAGTCAAATGTTGTGGGTTCTAATCCCACACGTGACAAACATTTGTGTGATTTACAAGTTGTATTAAGTTTAGGTATTCTTTGTGTCCATTGATAACAAAATATAGACATAATATATGTATAGATTAATAACAGAATATAGATATAACTGGTGTATTTTATGTCTGATTAAATCAGATTAGGTCTAAAAATATCTGCAGTTAACAGTCTTGAACATTTTTGAATTAACTAAAGAATAAATAAATTGCTATCCTTACAACTATTAAAAACTTACAAAGAATGGTTTTCATGTATTATTACGATTTAAAACTACCAATGAAACACATTTTCTTATACTACCAACGTCTATCGATTAACAATTTCTGTTCTTTAAAATGTATGTAGGTACATATATTTCCCCAGTCAGTGTTCTCCGCGTTTTAGCCCAGATGCTACTTTAATATTCTCTAATAAACTTTATTTTAGATCTTTTATCTCCATCCCAGTTCACAAAAACAGAGTCAGCTTCACCATAAAACGAATAAATAATAAAACAAAATTCAAGGTAAGTGATAAAACGATATGAAATATGAAACTGGCTCTCATGTTACAAGGGCCTGGTATAAATAATAGCTGAGAATGGTAAACAACTTACTACAGATAGGACGAATTTTATGTTATGTTATGGATAAAAAATGGTTTATAATTTCTTTTCTGGGCGCCTATTTTGTTGACTGCTCTGTGGATTAACCAGTTAATTGTTGGAATACCAGTAGATATGTGTCATATAGTTATAGATTCTCAATAGCAGCCAGGAGTTAAGAAGTTGGTTGAAAATATAACATGCCCCATGCCTCGGAAAGCATGTACAGCCGTGATCCTGCGTCTGATCTCTCTTCGGTCGTTTTTGACTGTCCTATCGGATTATGAAATTTAGGGAATAGAGAGTATATTTGTGTTTGCGGACACACTTGTACACTATAATATGACCTGCGCAAAACTCAGAAGGCCAGTCACCGATAAGATATATATATATATATCACTACATATTATAATACAAAGTTCCCCGCCGCGTCTGTTCGCGATGAACTCAAAAACTACCGAAAGGATTTGAATGCGGGTTTCACCAATTGATGAGTGGTTCACGAGGAAAATGTTTATTTGGTATTATTATAATTTGTTATGTTTTGTACTTTCCGTGCTAAGCCGGGGCGGATCACTAGTTATAAAATATTTTCTATTATTATTTTTATATTATTATAATTACTGTATTCGTTGTTTAGTCCTTATTTCAAACGCCAGGGGTACAGTCAACAGATTAAAAGTTCGCTTTTAAAAACATTCTTCCACACAAGTAACTTCTAAGTCCATATTGACAATACTGCCTACTCATCTCTGGGTCACTCTCTGCAAATATTATCCTGCGTGTGAAGAGCAAACAGACGAACTAATCTCATTAAGTGACGTGGGTGCTAAGTAATTGGAGATTCAAGGTAGCCGCCATCTTGTTTAGCCGATTAAATTGATGGGATGGCGGGAAAGTGCTTGCTTTCCGAATTTAAATTGAAAGGTTTTTTACAATAGCAATGAAGTTATGCTCTAATTAGAATAAAATAAGGTCTTCGAATTTTGAATTTGACTTTCAGAAGGGAAGGGAATTAGTAAGCAGTAAAGCGTATTAGGATTTTGAATTTAGAATCAGTTGTTTATTTGGTTTCTTGTATGCAGAGAAAAATTGTGCATATTTTGAAGAAATTCATCCATTGTATATTATTCAAACCATTACATAAAACCTTTTTTTTGTTACAGGTAAATTTGAATGCAACTCAGAGTACGCTGGACAGTACCGCATATCTCATTAAACTTTGAATGCTGTGAAATCTTGGTAAGCAGGTAAAATAATCTTCTTGACAATAAGTAGGTAATTAGGTGTAGTAAGCAGAAACATATATAAATACTTTTTGGTTATTTTTTAAATGACCTTTTTTGTAATTTTGTAAATTATTGTCATTAGCACAATGGCTTCTAATTACTACCTAAGTATATTACTAAAGTAATTTAAATTTTTATTATAAACTTAACTCTCTCTATGAGCATTTATCCCTCCAATGTATTTAAGTCTGCAATATACTCCATTATAAGTGTACATTTCCGTATTACTTACATAACTAGTCGTTTAATAAATTTTCCGCACTCATTTCAACCTATCCACATATATTGATTATGCAATTATGAGTTCTTAAGTGATTTATAGTACCTTTTATCAAAGGTGTTTAAGTACCCATTAAAATAATAGCCTATTAACCCACGGTTAAGGTCCAGGAAGGACCCTATGATCTCATGCATAGCTGAGCGTATTCATATCGGATTCATCACACCAACTATATTTCCCAACAAAACTATCGCACTTAGAATATTAATAAGAAATACTTATCAATGGCTTTGAAATCGTAATTCTTATAGCGTCAAAAATTTACATTTTCAAATATTATTGAGCTCTACATCAAGTCAAATAGTATGTAATCAGGGCTCATTTTATATTGGTTGAAAATCAATTCATATGTTGCTGAATATACAACCAGATTAAGCTAACCCTTTCTTTGCTTCAAATTGCTGTAATACAGAGGTCTTGTTATAATGGTCCAGCCAGTGTACAACGAACTTTATGTTCAGATAATTTATGTTTAAGCAAGGTTCTGGGGATATTGGTCTGATTTACATAGATAGCTCTTATAGACAGGTGTTAGTACAGTGGTTACTAATAATGATAGTTCTGAAGGTCCCGAGAAATATTATAATAATATTTATTAATATTCAAAAGAGGGTAGTCGGAAAACACTATTACTATTAATGAGGACCGGAACTCTTTGTAGGGTATGCCCTTAGAGCATATTAGCCTATCACTTGTACCATTTATGGACATGAGCAGGATATGGCCACATTCTTTGCCACACTGGTGGAAAGCGTCTAACGTCCTCGAAGATTATTTGGAGACCTTTCTAATATTGGCAAACCTATAACTACGAGGCACGGATCATATGCCATTACAGGGAGATTCCTCGATACATATTTCTAAAACCTGACAATCCATTCTCGAAGACCTAAATCGGTAGCTGTTTAAGAAGCTATGTTTCCTACTGAATGAAGGAGCTATATAGGATATTTAACTGATGTAATCTTTTAAGATTCCAATAAAATAATTGGGGTTTAATGATACTCCTAATTATGCATGGATGCTGAAAACAATCAGATTTTTTTTGAAGTATTCAGTAGGTACTTATGGATAAGGACACATAAAAGGTATAAGAAAAACCGCAACGTGCTTGTTAAGATTACCTACTTCAATAGCCAATTATAACAATCGCATGACGTAAATACCAAACTAAATAAAAATACGTTAAAAACCGTTAACGAATCATGAAAAGTAGTGTGGTGACAAATCAGAAAATTCTATTCCCAGTTTCGAACAACATCTGTGAAATCAATTAAAATAATTGATTCGACTAAAATAACTTGGCTTCCTCCTAACTGACGATTGACATCGTGATTTTGGTGTTTCCCCAAACCAAAATCCGTTTACATTTAGTCAGAAAGCATTTTAGTCGATTCTCAACTTTAGCGACAAAACCATAGAGGTGCGGAATACTTTTAAATTTCGAATTAGCGGTGTACATTGCTCCCTTTTCTTTTGTTAGTAGTGTTGAGCTAAAAATAAACGTTGAATGAATGTATCGAAAATATTTTTCGTTTTGAGGTTGGTGTGTTTCTTATTACTGTGAGCTTTTATAGTTCGAGTACGTATCCGGCTGTAATGTATCACGATTGGTTTTCATTAAAGGGTGAATGAAACGTTGATGTAAATACTAGTTTCAGGTTAGACTGCAAGGCGCGTGGGATATAGAACTGTTTGTATAACGATAAGTAATGAAAAGCAATCGACTGTTAGAGATGTGATTTAGCGAACATTCAGTTACCTAAGAAATTTCAATCATTTTTGTTTAATCGGTTTCTTGAAGCTCATAACTTTTTTCGATAATCTTACTTACTTAGAACATAATTTTTGAATGTGAGTTCTAAATCTAAAGGGTAATGTGACCCAATATGCAGTTTGTCTATTTCTCAATTCTTCCTTTAAACGGTTTTATCAATATAACCATTTCCTTGTATGAAATTTTCACAGAATATTTGATATTAACTGCTGCGTACCGTATGTAAACTCTTTTGTGTCAATGCCAAATAAATAGTGACCGATATCTACTCAAACTTATCCCTTTGATATAATAGGGCAATGAAATAAAAATCTCATTATAATTAGATAGGTTTATGACGTCATTTTAGTTTCTAGAAATTCCCATAACGCATTTTCTGCCTTTGAAAATCCACACTTTTGATTTCCCGTCTAGTTAAATGATGTGTTTACTCGTGTTTTTGTCGTCGGAAACTTCATATATTATGGAGGCATAGTGCCAAGAGAAATTATTAGAAATATCTTTTTAAATGTGACAAACTGTATCGGTATTTAATCTCGGGAAAACTATATTTGACTTCTTTGAGAATCGTTTAAATATTTGTAAAAGGCTATCTTTACCCTAATTTCTCTAAAGGAATAGGTAGAGCCGACGATATTGAGTTTGTTATTGTAAAGAAAGAAAGAGAAACAATCTATAATAAAGAACATTAGACCAGAACTCTTGAAGCTGAAGTTAATAATTTGTAAAACAAGCAGCATTGTAAAATTGGCGATTAAAAAAATAGCCGTGAGTTTTGCTCGTTCTTCTCATTGGTTCTACGGCCTTGTTTTCTTGAACGTGGCAACAGGTAAATGTAAATTCATATTATTGTTCAGTTAGTGAAACCTTGTGGTTCATAGGTGTTACTTTGTGACCTAAATGAATTAATATATTTTGATTTTAATCATATATATTGTAGATCCCATGTAAGAGGGTTAGGACTCTCTTTTACTGTCTATTATTACTGTCTATCATTACATTATCAAAGTCCACGCTGCTATTGAGACCTATAAGAAAACCTAATATAGATTGCCGATCCTAGAATCCAACCTGATCCTATGTATGTAAGAAGATAATCAAAGAAATGGAAAACTTGCATCATAAAAAAAATCTCGTAATAAATAGTAGACGAGGTACAATCTTCCGAGATGAAAGATAAATTAAAATAATCCATCAGCAAATATATCAAACACACATGTTTAGGAAGGAGCCGACTCCAGCAGAAGGGTGGTATAATGATGATCTATTAGGGAATTAATTAATGCATATAATTTATTATCGGTTATATTTTTACAGCTGAGATCTAAAGTTATGTAGAGCATTGTTTCGTTTGTCTCATATCATAGGTTTACAGCTAATCATTGATTCAAATCCCTGATGGTGTGAACCGTTCGGCTTTACTGTTAGTAATTCTTAGTTACAAAGACTGGAAATGTGCCCAAAAAAAGTAAATAGCTTTTATTTTTCGACACTTACATATTTTTTAATATAATGTAAGTGCAGTATATCTCTGCCTACCCCCTTATTGATATTTTTAATAATAGTATAATGTCATACATAGGTGCCTATAAAATAAAATGGACAAAACATAACCTCTTTAAGATTTTACCCACTTTTAATTATTGTAATAAATTTACTTATGAGCTTTTGATGAAACTTCATATTGTTAACTAGCTTTTGCGCGAGGCTTCACTCTCGTGGTACTTACGTCAATCAAAAGTAGCCTATATCGTTCTCCAGGTTTAAAACTATGTATATATGTTCAGGTCTTTAGCCGTGCAGAGGTAACAGACAGAGTTACTTTTGAATTTATTTTAGGATTCTTTTCGAAAATATATAGTAGTACCGACATATTTTTTATACAATTTATATAATTTTCACCAAAACCATTCCGAAAGTTACATAAGTAACAAATAAAGATGCTATAAACTCGATACTTGTGTACTTGTATCGAGTATACCGGTGCAGCGGCACGCCCTAGCTAGGTTAATAACCCTCTAACTAAAACAATATGGGCGCGGGAATTCGGTAGAATGCCACCGTTCCTACTGTTCATTTACAGTGACACACTGAGAGATGTTTTGTACCTCTTTGTTAATAAATACATAAAGAAATTAAAATGTTGAGATAAAGGAATAATTGGGTAGTTGTTTTAAAGTAAGGAAAAATATTGTAAGGTATATTTCTGACTGCACGGATAGTGGTGTGTCTCCCTGTAGGATCTCAGAAACAACATAAATATAGTGTCGCGTGTAGATCGAACTTGTGGCATGTTTCCTGCATATTTGTAATTAGCGTAAGCACAAGACCTTGCCTTATATAATAATTACGTAAATATATGTCTTTATACTGTTAATATGCGTATAAAATAAATAAATATAATAGCTGGTTAAGGCGTCAGCTCGCCACTGCTAGTGCACTTAGTGTTCGATCCCTATATTTCATAAACATTTGTTTGAGCTGCAAATATTTGTTTTAAGGTAGGACTTTTCTTGTGCTTGATGTTTGGAATACTTATACATTTCCTCAGAATACAAACATTATCAGTAGCGAGGGAGTTGTTTAAAAGTTTAAATTTCATTCAACAAAGTCACTGTTTCAACTCAAACTTCTCAGGTATTCATAGCGCTAAGATATTAAGATAAAGCGATATATCTACATGAATAATTATTATAATCAGCTAAACAGCATCAGACGGGCGGGCTAGCAATGTGTGGCTTCGCTAATAATAGACTAGACTACTTCCCGTCGCCTCCCGCGATGGTAATTAGAGACGACTTAGATATCTATAACATAATGTGAATGGGTAACAAAATTCACTAACCAAAGAGGTAATTATCTATACATAATTATAATAAAATTGTAACTGTTCAATCTCTGCACATAGAAGATAATTTTAAGCAAAAATAATGTGAGTGTTATAACTTAATAAGAGCTGTACAAATCAAATAATTATTTTAAGAATTTTAGTCTGTCTGTCTGTATATTAGTACGCGCATTTTAAAGAAAACTACTGCAGGAAATTGAATGCGGTTTTCACAGTTGTATTGCTAGAGACCTTAATGTAAACCTTAATGCATGCTTAATTTTGATAATTATGTCACTTCTGATACCTCGGAGTGATATGTATAAATCAGTTTCTTCTTCCTTCTTGCACTTGCTTTCACATTGCACGCATACGACGTCGCGGGTAACAACTACTCGTAGTAAAAAACATGCAAGAGCACTATGGTAAAACAGTTTTCCTAAACGTTTGCATTAATTATCAATCTTTTTCATTGCTCAATAGATTAATAGCATATTATTCGGCTTATTGCGTAAGAAAATGTAAACAAAATTAGTTCAATAAGCAAAGTTAATAAGCTATTATCTACTAGGTTGTATTATTAGACCTAATTTCGTGCGGCTAGCTTTTTGCTAGTAATTTGTGGTTAGTAATTTAAATTCCAGTAAGCAAACATTATTTGCTTCAATTTATGTTCTTGTAATAATTAATTGAGGATTGTTCGAAATATAATTCTAGATTAAAAATCTAACAAGCTTTAAGGATACCTACTGAAATGGTTCTATACATACTGATATTTCTAGGTCAGATCAGAAACAAAAATATTTTGAAGCACTCATTCTCCGTGTCATGACTTTACTTGCTCTTTTTTGACTTTGTCGATCCAGATATAAGCTATACCACTTAAAGTTGGCTAACAAACTGCTTTATTATAACTATTGTGTTATAATATTTGTGTAATGACGTGTACCTATGTTTTGAAAATAAAATGCTTACTTACTTTATAGTTCTTTGCTTTTTGTTAAAAACAAAACTTATACAAACAATTCTATCTCGTCGTTGATTGTAGCTAAAGTTACGGTAAAATGTGTGTGTGGGATATGAACTGCTTTATTTATCAGGACTAGGCTGTTTTAATATTACACAGATTTTCAAACATATTCGTATCCTTAGGCATTATTAAATGAGCAGCGATAGCTCAGTGGGGAGACCGACAATTACAATTATCGCCTGCTCCGTGCCTCTGAGAGTACGTTAAGCCGTCGGTTTCGGCTGCCATGAACATCTATGGCAGTCGTTATTGGGAGAGTGTCGACACAAAAGATCCCACTGGGTCGAAGTGTCGCCGGTCTGCACTGACTGGCCCCCATATAAGATAAGATCCTTAGGCATGGTTATGTTATGACAAAAGTTCACGCTGAATGCAGAGGACCACAGATAATTAAATCTCTACTGGTTCAGTCAACGACATAAGTAGCTATGCATTTACTACATTTGCAATAGTACTTTATTAATGAAAATGTCTAATTATAGTAGTATATTGTGTTATAATAACAACCCTTAAACTATAACTGCTGTAAAAGATAAGAAATTATCATTACCTATTGTGTAAAGTAAGCCAAAATGTCATGAATGTTTAGCCACTTACAGCCTTGGCCAAAAGTATTAGGCACCCTATAAATAACTGCATATTTCAGGCTTAGAGAGAAATAAAACTAATTATAATGATTAAAGTACTTTATTTCCATTAGAATATTGTAAAAACATCAATATTTTGTTGGGCCACCCTTTGATTTTATGACAGCAGCAACTCTGTGGGGCATACTACGTACAAGTTTCGCACATTCCTCTGGAGAAATTGCATCCCATTCTTGCACTAACGCGTTTTTTAAAGCAGTTTTTGATGTTATCGAGTGCTCTTTTATTTTTCTCTTCAAAATACTCCACAAATGTTCAATAGGATTTAGATCCGGGGACTGGGCAGGCCAATCTAACAGATCAATACAAGTTTCAGTAAACCAGCGCATCGTAGTAGCTAACACGTGTGTGTGTGACACGGAGCATTGTCTTGTTGGAATTTCACACCATTTAAGTTAGTGTCACCAAAAATACACGAAAGCGAAGGTACGAGAGCAGTTTCCAGTACATTAATGTATTTTTCACTGTTCATGCGACCTTCGCAAACAAACATTTTGCCGACTCCATCCGCAGCCATGCAACCCCAAATCATTACACTGCCTCCGCCGTGTTTTATGGTTGGTACTACGCAATCTGGGTGATATTCTTCGCCTTTGCGTCGCTTCACAAACGTCACACCTGGTGTTCCAAATACCTGTAGATTCCAAAAAAAAGCACACATTACAAACTTTTATAACATTTGAGTTTGAAGACAAACACAACAATGATCGTTGTAATTGTGGTATAGACTTCACTAAAAAAACTTACCTCAAAGTTTGATTCGTCAGACCACAGCACATTAGACCAATCCTCTTCTGTGCAATGTTGGTGTCTCAGAGCCCATTCAAGTCGTTTTCTTTTATTGTCTGCGGATAGCCACGGCTTCTTCCTAGCTTTGCAACCTTTTAAGCCGGCTTCTACTAGCCTTCGTCTTGCAGTTCGTGCGCTTATGGG
This sequence comes from Catocala fraxini, assembly GCA_930367265.1. Taxonomy (NCBI): domain Eukaryota; kingdom Metazoa; phylum Arthropoda; class Insecta; order Lepidoptera; family Erebidae; genus Catocala; species Catocala fraxini. Next base: position 19,382,290 of record OV884049.1, on the reverse strand, counting down.
ATGTCCAGTCTCTTCAGTTAAAGCCACAGCAAGCTCCGAAGAAGTTTTTTTTCTATCTTTCACAGACTCTCGGATAAGTTTTCTGTCCTGACGGCTAGTAGTCACGCGTTTTCTGCCTGTTCTTGGTTTATTTGCATGAGAGCCAGTCTCAACAAAACGTTTGATAGCAGATTGAACGGCGCATCGCGAACATTTCACCAACTTCGCGATTTCTTTTTGAGTCTTGCCTTGCTCATGTAAAAGTTGAATTTTTACACGATTTTCAATACTAATTTATTTATTTATTTATTTATTTAGGATCTCTTACAAGAAATACATGACAATTGCACATCAACTTGAAAAAGTAAGTAAGTAAGCCTCATGCTTTCTCATTTACAAGAGACCACAACATGCAAAAGAGAATATACAGAATTAACTAATTAAACAAGAAATAATTAAAATTATACAAACTAAGAAACTAAATTAACAAAAAAAAAACAAAATTAACTTTAAATTTTTACAGCGAACAAATTTTGCAGATAAGTAACAACACTCTTTTTAAATTTACCAATTTTATTGTGAAAAATGTCTATATCCTCCGAAGCACCCGATATCCTATTGTATAGATACGATAACCTAACGATCGGCGAGTGTTTGCCCAAGTTATTTCTATGTCGTGGCGGCCTAAGCAGAGAACATGGATGCCGCGGGACTCTAGAAGGGACGTTAATGCAGACTTTGCCCAGGAGATAGGGGCAATCGACATAATTATTAAATAACTTATATAAGAACATAAGATCTGCCTGAGAACGTCTATATTCCAATGACAACAGTCCAAAGTGATTAAGTTTACCCTCGTAGGACCTTACTGATCTCGCAATCCCAGCTCGGAATGCTAAATGACGAACCAGTGTGTGTTGTGTTCTTTCTATTCTACTGATATGAACTTGATAACTGGTATTCCAAACAGTGCTACAATATTCAAGCCTACTTCTTACATAGGTGTTGTACAATAGCAAAGTAGTTGATGCACATTTAAATTCTTTTGAGCTACGCAATACAAAACCTAAAGCTCTATTGGCTGCAGTTACTGTTTTGTCAATATGTTGTATGAAGCGTAACTCACTGTCCACATAAACGCCAAGATCTTTTACCACAGTTATTTCTGTCAATACATTCCCTTGAATACTATATGATGTAGGAATCTTATGTCTTTTGCGGGTAAACTTAATGTGGTTACATTTTGCGGCGTTTAAATTCATTCGATTTACTATACACCACTGATTTAACCTATCTACGTCTGACTGAAGGAGTTCCTTATCAGCTTCACTTCGAATTATTCGTATCAGTTTAAGATCGTCCGCATAAAGATAAGGTGTTGAATGTACAAAGCTACTAGAAATGTCGTTTATAAATAAAATGAAGAACAAAGGACCTAAATTAGAGCCTTGTGGTACGCCAGAAGATGCAAGGAATGACTCAGATTCTTCACCATCGATAACAACCGAAGAAAGGCGAGCGTTCAAATATGATTTACACCATTTGTGGTTAATACCGCGTATGCCAAATAATTGTAACTTATGTAAGAGTATGTCGTGGTTGACTTTATCGAATGCCTTAGTAAAGTCTGTATATATTGCATCCACCTGCAAACCCTGATCTACTGCTACTGAAATGTCATTTACAAAACTCACAAGATTGGTGCTGGTAGACTTTTTAATCATAAAACCATGTTGATTCTCCGAAAGATATCGCTTTACATGTTCATAAAATATTGTATACACTAGTGTTTCAAAGACTTTTGACAAAGTAGATAGAATTGATATGGGGCGGTAGTTGGATACTATGTCACGTTTGCTACTTTTATATACCGGTACAATTCTTGCATGTTTCCATTGTGTGGGAAATACTCCCGATCGCAAAGATGAGTTGTACAAAATTGCTAATGGTACTGATATTGAACGGGCACAACGTAACCAAAATGAGGGTGGTATGTTGTCAGGTCCTGCACCCTTTGATATATCAAGTCTCATGAGTTTGTTTTCAACAGCTTCTTGAGATACTGTTAAGTCAGCAAGTTCCTCTAAAAGAGTAGATGAATCATTGAATGATGTATCCAGAGAAGGAGGGTCATATACGGACTCAAACTGCTCGGCAAATAAATTAGCAATTTCTTTGGGATTGCATGCAATTTTGTCACCTAGCTTCATTTGAGAAGGGTAGCAAGAGTTGGCTTTCCGAAGTTTTTTTATATGAGTCCAAAAGTGTTTTGGATGCTTACTTATTTCATTTTCAATAAATGTTATATACTTGTTGTAGCACTGTTTGATTAAAATACCACATTCTTTTCTTATGTAATTAAACTCAATCACGTCCAAAGGATTGCGATACTTTTTAATATTTTTATGCAATGTAAACTTGCGCTTTAATAACTTAATAAGTTGAAATGAGTACCACGGGGGATATTTACCTACACAAGAGATGGTTTCAGGCACATGCTGGCTTATTACTTTTCTAATCAATGTATAAAATTTATTCAGCATATCATTTACATCTGCGTTTGTGAATAAATTAAGTTCACTAGACCAGTCAATGTCATTAAGTGATTTAATAATATTATCATAATCAGCTTTAAAATAGTTATGTTTTCTACGACATTTGGGTTTATTTATTATTTTAGCATCCAGTGTAAGAATGAAATCTATCGCTGGGTGGTACTTATCAGTCTCTCTTATTGGATATTCACAACTGCTAACTATTATTTGCTCAATATCAGATATTATTAAGTCAAGAGTTCTATTCTGCGTATTCTTAATCCAGTTATATTGATTTAAGTTGTTTAGGGATATAAAATCGACAAATATATCCTTCACAAAACCTGGGCGCGAATTAGATGAAACTGTACATGGTGAACTTGTGTTCAGTGCTTTCCATTCAATACCACTCAAATTGAAGTCGCCAACTATAAGTGTAGCACTATTTAAGTTAGCGTGTATTACCGTGTTACAATTTTCTATAAACTGCTCAAATTGTTCATTTTTTAATGGTGGTGGTAAATAGACAGCACACAATTTTAATAAATCATAATTAAACTTACCCCGTTGCAGCCGAACTGTAACCCACAAATCCTCACAGTCAGATTCCCACTCTTGCATACGAGATGAAACAAATACTTTAGATATTGCTATAAGTACTCCTCCGCCGGTTTTCTTATGGTTACTAAAAGTAGACGTTTCCCGATCTCTTCTGTACACTACATAGCTATCACTAAACAGTTCGCTATCATATACATCGGAAGACAACCAGGTTTCGGTGAAGACATAGACATCGTACTCACGGTTATAAATATGTTGACGAACATCTGCAAGAGTTGTTCGAAGGCCACGGGTATTCTGATAATAACACTTTATAAAATTGAATAATAACAATGATAAGACCATAAAACACGCTTAGTATGTGTGAAATAAAATATAAAAAAAAATTAAGAGAGGTCTTTTAACTTGTCCATACTATTGATAATTATAGTTTCAGATGTTTCGTCCTTCTTTACAAAAATTTTGCCGTTCCGAATCCATATAAATTTGTAGCCCAATTCTTTAGCGCGGATACGCGCTGCCGCGTGAAGCTCCTTGTTGTCTGGGGACAGATGCTCGACGACATAAATAGGTTTCGGATTATCCGTGGCTATGCCTAAGTGACTCGTATTGAGTTTATCCTTTTTATTCGCCTTATTGAAATTTAAAGCTGCAGCAAGAAACGTATCGCGCATTCGAGAACTAGTAAATTTGACGAGTATTGATCTAGGTCGATTGCTCTGCGTGTTCCTTTTCGCTATTCTTGTGCAATGTTGAATGTCATTGTCTTTGACATCACACTTAATTACTCTACCGAGTTGGGTGATAGTAGTGACCAAGTTTTCTGATTTATGTTCAGGGACGCACTGTAATTCGATATTATTACAGCGGGCGTGCTGTTCTAACAAATTCAATCTGTGTGTGATGTTATTCATAGTCATACGCAATGCAAGGTTTTCTTTTTCCAGCTTTCGTATGGTGACAGTCTTTTCGTCTAAGCTATTCTTCATCTCATCAAATTTATCATTGAAAAACGACAGCGACTGTTGGAAACTTGCCACTAGTTCGTTGATTTTAGAAAATTGATCCCTGACCAGTTCATTCAATGAACTCTTAAGCGCCCTGTCAATTTCCTGACCAATCAGCTGCCTGAGAGTGTCGGTTGTAACGTCCACCAACGGTGCATCAGAGTTTTTGTCTGTTTGTACACGCTGTTGTTGTTGGCGTAGCGATTGCTTATTACGTAAAGTTACATTGTGGTTAGAAGATGGTGATTGACATGACGTACTGCGATTAGATTTCGTATGATTCTCCGATTGGGACGATCGCACAGGCGTGTTTACGTTACCATTCTTCGGTTGTTTATTGACACATTCAGGGCATCGCCATATGGTTATGTCTTTAACATTCATTCGTTTAAATACTTCTTTAGATATATTCGCACAGAGAAGGTCATACGGTACTTTGCACATACTACATTGCAAATAATCTTCAGAAGCAAACGCCACTTTACACCCTCCACAAGTTTTTGTTGACATCGTAACGAATTAACGATGATTCAATTCAATTTCAATTGTTAGTTCGTGTCCAAAACGTCTTAAGCGCCGTGTATTTCGTGTCACTTACGCGTATTGATAAACACTACTGTATAGTTCGATCTCACTTCACTGATCTTTGAAATTTTTAACAAATGTTGTTTATTTAGCAGTTTATATCACCAGATTGAGTCTTATTACTGTGTCACTATATGTATAACAGATTCACTGAAAGTCTTAAAACACAATTAATAACTAATATGTACTTTAAACTACTTAAAATATTATTTATTTCGCGAGCAAAATGATAACGATCTGTATTAATTCAAAGCGGGCGGTAGTATTTCGTTTCGTTCTGGCATTTTCAAATGAATTTCTTCTCAATTAATTCACAAAACCACAAATGCACTGTCTTTACACTAAGACTTCCAAATGGTAACTGACGAAACATTAATAATCAATTTTGGCAAAAATAAAATTTTATTATTGACGCACCAGATGTTTTACGACTGCTTAAAAAATGCCGCCGATTGTCTTAAATAGTATTCTATGACACCGGTATCGCAGTTCTATAGAATATTGTTTAATTGTTCAAATAGCACAGGTGTGTGATAACTATATTGGGGGTGCCTAATACTTTTGGCCAAGGCTGTATGTCGCTGACTATACAGTAACCGCTTACTTAACTGGACGAACTGAAAGATTCTTCGCCACATTGAAGAGTAAATTATACCTTTTTCGTTTTACTCTCACTGTGCCACTATCTTAACGAATTCAAAATAAGAACATGGTTAGTTTCATTAATGAATTCAAATTCGAACCTTCTTTTTCTTTCTTTTTTTCGCGCCACCATAGACGAAATAATACATTTAATTCTAAACTGGATACTAGTTAATTACTCCCTTCAATGTATTTAATCGACTCTCATTTTATTTTCCTATTTGATTCTTAAGTGATAGCTTGTTAATTGAGTATCATTTAGATCAAAGATATTTATTAATTAGTGAAGATTTAATGATTGTCGGGTGTTCCAGTAGTAAAGTGGCTTATCATTTATATTATTAATCTGTCTGTCATAATTATTGACAAGACGCTTCTAATAAACCATAAAAATAATTACAAGGCATTATTATTTATGGTCATAAATATATACTAATTAATAGACAAGAGAAGCTTTAGATGTTTTAAGCCGGTAAAAGGAATGCGTATACAGGTTTATTTTTAAAAAGTCTTATAAGTACTTTAACCAGTAATATTGAATTTTTAACTCAATTTCGAAACAAATTATACACAATTGAATAATATGAGGGTTTCTCATAAGTGGAAGTGCCTCATTAGTGATTAGTGCTTATGTTTGCAGGCGATAGTTAGCTCTTGGATTCGATTTCCAGGCAGGATAAAGTTTTATTAGGCATTTCTGTTAGGCAATTCTTAGTACAAGCATAAATAAGTCTGGAGACTTTTAAGGAGGGTCCTAAAAATATTGCTTGCGAAAATTGTGTGGTTCACATCTCTGCCTAACCTTTCAAGGATATAGGCGTGAATTTATAACTATATATGCATGTTTAATAGAGTATCAGTATAACGAAGGGTTCTGTTTTATCACAGAGATCGCACGTGGGTGTTCTGTCCCCGCAGTCTGTTAGTTTTTGTTATCTTTGGACCTGTTTTATTGGCGACGAAGCTGGAACTACGCATTCACTATTTTATGTAGTTATTTAAGATATTTGAGTCGTTTTAAAATTAATATCTAAGTTTTATTTACATTATTGGACAAAAGGCCAAGAATAGTTACAATAATTAAATAATTTACGTATTATTCTAGCAAAAGAGTTATTATATATACTGCACGAATAGTCATTAATTTTTGATTGTCTCTACATTAAAATTCATAAATTCTAACACAGACCTTTAATTGCTAAAATTGCTAAAAAGACAAAACATCTCCTCCCACTCCTGATGAGCTGAGATCTCTGTTTGTTTTAATATTTGTAAAGTCCTGCACTTGACAAATATTAAAACAACGGTACCAAAAGAACGTCCCAATTTGGATCAACTATTTGTAAATATATAATTTCTCATCAAGTTGATCATCAAACCCATAATACTTTGCGACAGTGGCGGGACGACAACTTAACACCCTACACATAAACCTTCCAATCGAACTGTTCTCCGCACTATAAAAAAGTTACAATCACACATTCCCGCCAAAAATTTACGCCGCAATTTTCTAGGTCAAATTGCGTGCACTATCAAAATGCCACGTCACTTTGTGTTAATGTGTTAAACAATTATAATTTTAAACTAAATAAACGTTAACCAGGCGTGAAAAAACAATTGTTTGCTGTTAACCTACAAAAAATTGGTTGCATCAACCATGCTGGTCTTGGGTAACATATGGTACTGACATTATCAAAGAGTAATAGGCAAGGTAAATTAGGGCGATAAGACAAAAGATAATGTCATTGTGTGCATAATTTTGGTTAATTTAATGAACCCTTCTGGTTTTGTTGCTTTATATATTATATAAAAAGGAATTGTTGTCTATTTCTTTAAAAATAAATGCCATCTATAAAATGACTGCACAGATGGCGTAAGTTTAAGTGATCACCTTACTGCTGCCATTCCGCCGATAGTGTTAGTTCGGTCCCCACACGGGAGAAAAATTGTATGATCCACAAATAGTTGTGTTTTTGAATCTGGGTGTTCTTTGTTTCCGTTCTTTGAATGATTGTAAGATTTCCCCTGAGTGCAAGACAACTCCTACAGTGGTAGTAATTCCTGTGGAAATAATACCACTGCAGGAGTTTTCTTGATAAAATACAATTATTACAGCAGGTACTAAAAAAGCCAACTTCGAAACCGCGATAGTTGATTCCAAATTGGCCAAAGCAGCATTCGATGACTTTAAAACAAAGACAAATGCAATTAAAACCTAAGCCGTATAATCAGTTCATAGCTCGCCTAATATATCTTTTATAATAGATATATCTTATGAGTAGTAGAGCCTCGCTGATTTCAGCATGAATGAGCCGGCTTGACCGTGGCAGTACTACCCTCTCACAAAATATCGACGTGAAATAGCAGCGTTCCTACTGTTGTGTTTCGTTTGGTGGTGGTTCACTTCCTTTTATTCCTAAAGGGTCGGTAACGGGCAAGTGATGCCTCTGGTGTTGCAGGCGTCCATAGGCTACGGTGACCACTTACCATCAGGTGGGCCGTATGCTTGTTTTCCACCTTAGTTGTATAAAAAAATCATTTAAAAACACTAAATAATCTTTAAATGTATTAACGAAATATATGCATCTATTTATTTTAAAATAAAGCTGAGCTTTTATATATCTGTCGAATATTAAGCTCTTTAAAGAATTCTAAAATTATTCGAATTCTTTGCATTTTAACGCAACTTAGTATTGTCGTATTCAAAGTACCTACATACTAGCATTTTTAGGTTAATCTTAATTTAGATGTTTTAAAATATTCGTTTTTATATCTAGAGTACATTAAATCAGATTTTCATAATTGAATTATTAACCCACTTTGAAATGTCTCTCCAGATTGCATAACTCGACGCAATCTGGATCATTTGAAATCTTTTCATCGCTCTGTTTAGATGACGTGGCCGTTCATATTCCATCTTACGATGAATTATTAATAAGAATTATTAACTAGAATTCTAAATTAAATTTTAATGGACACGCATTGCTAGAGTTATCATTAAGACAGAAAAGACAATATACACGATTCTGCCATATGTAAAACATAATGATTCTAAGTATTATTATCTTTCTTTACAACTTTGTACGGAGAATTATATTACCTATACCTTCACGAAAATATGGCTGCGGTAAAGTCAACCAGCCTGATTGGATAATCCTCGTTTTGTGTTCAAGAAACATAAAACATAACAGAAGAACACACTTCCACACCCATTCCATACTCAAGTCATCCCAGTTTATTTCTCGTCTAAACTTATTTATTAATACAAGACAACGCTAAAACATTTACAAATTCGACTCAGAAAACACACTAGCTAAAGACAGTTATTTATAACCCGGCTGGTTTGAGAATATAGGGAAGATGTTTAAATTCTCCAAGGAATGTGTGACATTTACCAAACAGACATAATATTTAGTTAAACAGATAGGGTCTCTATATAATTTAGTCCAATATAATTTATGTATTATAGTGATGTATAACATCGACTGCTTTCACCCCGATCATCGTTAAATCGGACAAGATAAACATAATAATGAATTTTATCGCTTGTATTTGTCAAATGACAACTTAATTTTGTCTTCTTTTATATTTATTTTTTATAAGTACTGTAAACAGGATATATATTACTTATATTATTTTATTGCCTGTGTTATAAGGCGTTTGTTAATGCTATGTATGTATATATGTATGTAATGCACAGTTTGTGTAATGTTATTGGCTGTTCTGCCAGGTAGTTCTCAATATCAGCACAATATCTGAAACGAGGGCTGGTAAACGGATAGACGTCAATAGATTCGACTTCTCACTTGTGACTCGAGCGAATAGTGGATGTTATGCACTTCTACCTACTCTAGCCGCTAATTAATGTAATCTTCTAAGAAAATTAATAATCGATTTTCTTAGAAGATCATTATATAATGAAAATCGTAAATATCTACGATACATAGGTTTCAGAAATGGTGTGAGTTTGGGCGTATTCAAATGATGACAGATTGATTTTAAATATAGAAAATAAGTAGAATTATTGCTCGTTGAATGTCTGTTTTGTTAGTGACAAAGACAAACTATTTAACCTATCTCAACAAAAACGAAAGATTAATTATTCCAATTAGCTGTTAAAATAAAGTGCAGTTCAACACCGTGGAACAGCTTAAAAATAATTGGAGCTACAGAATTAAATCACTCAACAAGTCGTTATTAGTTAGTAACACTAAAGACGTCCCCTCCCTACAACACATTGTCTTTGACAAGTCACACGTAATCTCAAGATTCGAAATTCAAATCAATTTCAGTTCATTAAAATTTGACTGTGAGGCAAAGGCAACCCGCATGCAGCCAAATACTTTCATTGCACCAATTGAATGAGTTTTTTGACCTCGATACACAAAAGGGATGAAGTTTTAATCGTATCAATCGAAATCAAACATCGATTACGATTTATCGATTCGGCATTGTGTTTGGAAGAATAGTTGCATGCCGTTGCTTGTACTTGAACTTAAAAATGTAAATTAAAATATTTTTCTAATATCAAATTACTGCTGCTGTGGAATTTGTTTATATAACATAGGCAAACGGATTTTTTTTTCGATAGTTGATGTATAGGTATACTATCGCTGGGTGTTGTGCAAGTATTTAAGACACACTACGCGAGCGATGCCAAGGGTAACAGCTAGTTAGTAATACTTTAATATGTTAAGTTTAGTAGTAACATTTTAACGGAATTTAAAGCCTTTTAAAGCTTTGACCGAGTAAGGCGACTAAAAGACTAGTCTCGCGTCTGAGTTTTAAAGTTCCTTTATAGAAAAACTTAATGAGAAGATCTGAATGCCTGAAATTTAATTATAGCATAAATTCCTAATGATGTATGAAATCTGGCAAATCACCTGGCTAACGTGATAGTTATGATCTTTTAAATTAATAGTGTTTTACCGTGAGATAGATAATAAGAAAGGCTAATTATACAAACAATTATAATCGTAGGTAGGTAATAGGTATATTATATTTTATAAATTTGAATTAAAAATATCATGCATCAAAAGGACTTTTTTTATTGGTAGATAATTATACAAGTTATCATTAAATAAACAAACAAAATAATCACCAAACTACGAAAACGTTAAATATTTAATCTACTACGTTTTCTATGAAAGTGGGACTTAGACTAATAAACTTACTCTTATCGTAGCAAACAAAGAGCATTCACAAATCAAGCTACGATTGTTCCATTTAAACATAACTAAACTGAATGCAAAACGCAACTAACTCGTTTGTATAGCGTTCTCCGTGAACGGGACGCGCGAACTCGGGTCATTAACCCCAACATGGCGTCAAAATAGAACGAAAGAATGCCCGCCATTTCAATACTAACCTCGAAAATTATTGTAAATGTGTAAACACTTACACGAAAGATTACGTAATTCACTCTTATGATCATGTTATGAATAAAGAGAGTGTTTGGAGTTAAAGAGGTTAATTGGTTCGAACTTTCATACACTTCAAGTGGGATGAAACATTACTATTAGAACTTTTAGTTTGAATTGCCTTTCTTCTTGGACTGTGGGAATTTAAAGCCATCCAAACCTTTCCGATCTGGGTTAAAGGCCTGTTTAATACTTAGGATATCTTGAGGCATCTACCAATTGTCGTAGATGTTTGTAGCAATAGATATCCTAGCAATAGATGTCTTTTAGTCATCTCTAAGGCGATCAAAGGATGTGATTTCTCTGTGCAAATATTGTGACTATTTGTCAAACCTAATACAGATGCTAAACGTATGATCTCAACCTCTGGTGAAGGACTTACGACTAGTGTTTACAATAGAATGATTCGAATACAGTTGTGAACATGGCATTTTTTACATTGCATGGTCTAAGACGTAGTGGACGCACTAATTATACATTAGTGCGTTTAGAATATAATTCGATTTGCTCATCTCTACATACGTTCCTTTATTCGAATGCATTATTGATTAAGCTGTAGCTCCAATTGGGGCAGGTTCTAGTCCAGCAGCGAACGAGCCACGTTAGTTCAGGCATTTAAGTAGGTAATTGTAAAGTGCGGTTGTCAATTATCGTGACCCTTCTCTGTGATTCACTGGTCGAGGACTGTTATTATATATTTCAGGAAACTTGGAATCTTAGTATTTTTATTGCATCATATATTAAAAGCGAGCCCTGAATAAAACTGTTTGAGTAGGGCCTGCATGAACAGTAGTTGCGCAAGCGCTTATATTTATGCTACAGGACCACCACGGGTCCTATGCACGATGACGTCACTTAGCCATTGGTACTACAGTCTAGGGATAAGTACATATTGTTATACAATACAAAGGGAATATTTAGATTTGTGATAGGGATTTGTAGTAGGATAATGGCTTCAGGTATTTCAGCACATTTAAGCTTTAGGGTAAAAGTACTATGCAGTACAGTTTATGTTTTAAAACTTCACTAATGTGTTTATTAACAACTAAAATTTTGCTAAATTAATATAAATATTATCTCTCAGCAACAATAGTTTTTTCTACATGAAGGCTCTATGTCCTTTTCTGTTCCCCTGACAACGTGTATGCGAAATATCAAGGATTTAAAAAAAAATAAAAGAAACGTGTCAAACAAATTCACATTCGCATTTATAGTATTAGTTAGGAAGTTAGGATTTTATAATATGGATAAGGATTTGGATTTGCGTTTACGAGGTCCTAGGTTCGATCCCACCCATTGTAGTACCGTCGTAAATCCATTTCTTACTCACACAAAAATACGGGTCACACCGATGACGTCACCGTTGTTATACAACTGAATGTGGTTCAAGTATATATTGTCATCACAAAGAAATGCTTATATTTATGATAGGAATAATTGGTTGGTACTCAAACTCACTTGAGATGGGATTGAAAAATTATTATTACCAGTTTAAAAAATGAGTGCGTCTACCAATCGGGTTTTCCCCGAATAGAGTTGTGGGTGCAAATTTTCAATCATTTGTCCTAAGATGCTCGAATTCCTAACTAATATTATAAAATTAAATGTGAGTTTGTTTGTTATGCTTTCATGCCTTAACTACTCAAACAATCATCATGCAATTTCACATACACATTGTCAGGGAAATAGATAAGGACATAGCGTACTTTACATCCAGAAAAAGTACTGTTACTACATTTGCCGCGGGCAAAATGCAAGCCTTGGACTCGAACTCGAGACCTTTGCGTGGCAGTCCAACAGGCCAACTAGGCTATCGATGCTTTTTAGCTTGACTTGGGTAGTTAATAGTTTCACGTTAATAGGTAAGCTGCAGGGAATAATGGCGGGTCTTGTTACTCCTACGCGCCGTCAAACGGCCGGCTAATGAAACATTGTTATCACTTAGTAAAATGATAACAATGCAGCAGTAGCTGACCTTAGTGGCGCGGCCGTAGGGAATACGAGGTCTCGGGTTCGATTTTTAGGTCGGGTGATGTGTTATTGGATTGTTAGCTTTAACCTCCATGGTACTTAAAATCTCCTAAAGTCTGGGACTTTGGTCGGTAAACAGCAATTGTTGTAATATACCCATGCCTATGCTTAGGGATGTAGGTGTGAGACCATGAATTTTATTATTTACTAAGGTCGATCTTTTACTTGAAGAATCATCATATTACAAGACCAAGTGTGACTATAAAGGAAATGTCATACAAAAAAGTTTCCTATTTACATAACCTTAGGTTTACTTTGTCAGCCATGTCCACGCAAGCCTATTGCTGTTTATCTGGTTTTTCAGTAACGAGACTGCGAATTTTCCAACAGAGAATCACAATAAAAATACCCAACACGGGCCTCGAACCAATGCAATCTACCAAAATTCCACCTAACCCGGGCATCGAGCCTTTGAAAGCAGATTTATAAACTTATAATATAATCGACGATACAAATTTTACGACTAACCTTCATATTTATAAAACTTACAAGATGCTTAGAACGCGTTTACACAAAAAAATACAGTAGTATTTTGTATAAAATTAATTTATAATAAAGGTTATTTACAATATATTTATTAGACTCACTAAGTATTTAAGTAAGTACTCAACGTATTAATTCTTTAGTGAGTTATTTTATGAACATGACTATATTATGTACTAAGCATATAAAGAATCGTCTTCCTAACCTTGATATAAATGCCTTGCCATGACCCCAACTAAATTTATGACCGAAAAAAACGCATACTCCTTTAGTACGCAATAAAATGGCTTCCTGAAAGTTACATGTGCGCAACATTTGTCTCCGACACAACGGAATAGTATTATTATCTGTAGTCCTAACTAATATTATAAATGCGAATCTGAGTTTGTTCGTTTGTTACGTCGTCACGTGACGTTGTTGTCACGTCCTAATATTGGTAATATAACAAAGCTGAAGAGATTGTTTGTTTTTTAACGCGCTAATCTCTGTAACTAACAGTCGGATTAGAAAATACTTTTTGAATTTGATAACCCAGTTCTTCAGGAAGTAGGCTATATACCATCATGCTACGAGGGATGAGAGTGGAGCAGTAATCAAAAACGTGGGTAATACCGCGGGTACTGCCAGACGGGTATACAATATTTGTGCCAGAACTGCTATAAAAGTTATGCATGTGAGTCGCTCACATGATGACTGTTAGATAAATTAAACCAATTAATTCTATTTATCTTTATTTGTTACTTGATATCGTTGATGCAACTAGATATGCCATTGCCGCGCAAAAGTGGAACCATTTTATGATGAAATAGCTTCGGCATGCGGCTTGACTTGAATGAATCACTTGGGTTGGTTGGAAAAGTATTCCAATTTATAGTAATCGAAGATATGGACTGTCTGTTTAATTGTACGGATGGCGTAGAGTTTTAAGTGGTCGCCTCGCCAGTCGCCACTGCCGAATATTGTGGCTTCGAATCACGTGGGACATAATATCTGTGATCCACGAATGATTGTTCCGAGTCTAGGTGTGCTTTATGCCAGTTCTTTGAATGTTTATAATGTCCGCACCACAGGGGATATTCCTAGCGCGAGAGTTGTCATTTATGACACGACTACGACTACATTGACGCACACCCCAGTACGGCCCGGTTGAACATAATATATAGCTTATATCCACCTGAAATAGTATACTTTTTAAATAAGTAATGAAGTCTTATTTAAATCGAACGAGTAGTTAATGAGTTAACTTCCTGCATTCAAACATACTAAAATTACTTTTTATAGTATTAATATATTTGAGTTTATATCAAAACTATAGCTTTCTTATTCTATAATTTTTTTAAGACGTCACCTGTCATTTTATTTTCTCCTTAGTTACCCGGGTTTCACAAATATTTAACAGCCGTTGTTTAAATATTTGTAAAATCCAAAGAACACTCAGACTCAGAACAATTTGCGAATCACACAATTTTGTCCTCTATGGGAATCGAATCCGCTAAACATTTTCATATATTAATTACTACAACGTATGTATGTATCATATGTGGGGCCAGTCAGTGCAGACTGGCGACACTTCGACCCAGTGGGATCTTTTGTGTCGACACTCTCCCAATAACGACTGCCATAGATGTTCATGGCAGCCGGGACCGACGGCTTAAAGTGCTCTCCGAGGCACAGAGCAGGCGATAATTGTCAATCAATACGCACATAATTTCCAAAATTCATATAACTTACGAAAGTCAGAGGTGCGCGACGTGGGTTCGAACCCGAGACCCTCTGCATTGCAGTCTATTGGTCTCCCCACTGAGCTATCGCTACTCTCAACAATCCAGAATCGGAATAACAATTAGAGAATCATTAAAATTTTTGTCCTATTTATAAATCGAATCCACTAATCATTTTCACATGTTAATAACTCCCAGGATCTACTCTATACTAACACAACAGCTTTCAATAAATGCTCGTTCGCATCTCCTTAACAGTGAGAGAAGTAACTGTCGATATTCCAAGTAGGACGTCGTATTGGTACTAGTAATGCTCCGATCAGGAAGCAGACACAACTGTTTGTTGTCCAGGTTAACTGACAGTGATTGAACTGGGTTATTCTTGTACTAAAACAGGATATTTCCTTTATTTTATTTACTAGGAACATACATCCTTGAATATTAAGCAATGGTGTGTTATACTCAGATTTTGATAGCTAAATTGCCAGGCTAGTGTAATTTTTAGACGCATAGGAAAATAACAATTTGCTCGATCCAGGAATCGAGCAAGCTTACATAAGTACAAACAGATGTCGTAACATAACAATAATACGTTATTTTTAAGATAACTTTTGCTCAGGGACGATTATTAGGTAATCTTGTTGTTGCAGAAGTATTTACAAACGTTGTAGCAAAGAATATCTATAACGAACGTTCAAACAAGGAGCAACTATTTGTAGATCACACAAATTTTTGACAGGGCAATAATTCTGAGATATTCAATACTGTAATCTAGTAGATTGGCCTTTAAATTTGACTATTGGTTACCACGAGTTTCTGACAAAATACAGCGTAATTTTGTCCAAGGTGGTGAAATTATGTTAACCTAATTAATTAAGTAAACATAATTAGTATCTATACATATTATAAAATCTTAACTTAAGAATTACTTAATAAAGAAAATTAATGAGACTCTTTATAAAAACTATAGAAACCGTAACTATAATTTTATAATAATTGAAACACTAACAATAGGTTCAGCTTCCACTGTACTACTAACAATTTATAGGACAAAAACCTGAAATAAATGACTATTATTATTATAATGTTAGTCTGTCTGTTTGTACGCTTATTACGAAAAACTACAGCACTAAATTGAATGCGGTTTTCACACTTGTATTGCTGGAGATCTGGCTTAAAATCTGGTGCATGTTTTATCTTGACACGCCACCTAGAAGCCTAGTATCAGCTTTTTCTACCTTGCAAAGGAAGAATAACATAGATACGTACCTACTTCCATATATCATACGTTCAAATTTGCCGGCAAAAGCTAGTCTAACAATATATATTTTAATTAAACAAGGTGCAAGTCTAGACTATGACTTTACAAGATTTAACTGCTGTTTAAAACACAACTTGTACCATAAAGTTAATTGTGCCTCTGTTTCGAAGCTATCTTTGGTTATTAAACAACTGTAATATTCTACTGTAAAGGAAATTTATGTTAGTATGCGCGCGGTTCTTATGAGCTTTCATTATTCTTCGTTTTACGTAGACCTGTAGTAAGTATCGTAACAATAATAATATAATATAATAATTGAAGTGGCGTTAGCCTAATAGCTAAAGCATTGGACTAGCAAAGGAAAGGTCTTGGATTCGAATCCTATAATCATTCGGTACAACAACAAAGAAAAGTGTGAAAGAACAGCACCAATAGTAGTGACACAGTTACTGCGTTTTGCACGATAAATAAATATATTTTATTAAAGAAAGAAAATAATGGGAGTGGTAGGTATGTAGGTACAGTTGGCAAGTACCTTCACATTTAATAAATTCGTACAAGTATTATATGGATTAAAACATTAATTATTAGCTTTTGGCCGCGGCTTCGATTATTTGCAGTACTTTTTTTAATGGAAGGTACCTTTCATTTGGATGTCCTTTTGTCATTGTCCTGCCAACGTGTAAGCGTGATTTAAAAATGATTTGGCAGGTTAACTACTTAGCGTAAACACAATTATTCATTTTTTGTCATTCCATCTTTAAATCCTTTTCTCTAGGCGACGCGTGAATAATACTCCTAGTATTCCAATAAGCTATGGTGACCCTTTACCATCAGCCGTACTCTTGTTTACCACCATTGTTTAATAAATGTAACTTCACGTGCAACAATAAAAGTAACCAAACACAGAAACGCCATTTTTTATTTTATTTCTGAACGTGGTCAACACTAAGGCGGCATTGTTTTTTTAATCCGAAAAGCCATGTACCTCGTCCGAGTTACGACATTATAATCCTTACGTGACTTATGTCGTTTCACTCCTGTTTGGAAGATCGATGTGAGTGCGAAAGGGATGAGAGATGGTATTATAAACTCGAGACAAACTGTAGTGTTCATTCACATAAAGTCACTGCACCGCATTCTGCAGTAGTGTTGTAACTCGGTTATCGATATTTATAAGGATTTGTGTTGCAGTGTGTGCCTGAACAAAAGATTTTATTACATCTTGAAGAAATCAAAGGAGAAGGGGTAGACAGAGATGTATTAAACCCATTATTTTAATTTACTAACTACTACATTTTGCCCGCGACTTCGGTCGCATAAATGTAGGTTAGGTTAGGTTAAATTGGTAGCGCCGGAGGAGAGGGCGCAGGAGACGCGCTTTTGTCGCTCTCCTGCCCCCCACTTAAGGGTTCCGGGTGGCAAGGCCTCAGGGGACCCTGCCACCCGTAAATTAGGAACCCCGAGAGGGCGCGCGCGGTGTTCCCGCGCGCCTTCTACCGTCGAAAGGGGAGAGCGGTGAGGCTCTCCCCTGGGGACGAGAGGTGGCCGGGTACGTTTGACCCGGCCCGCACCCACACGGGGGGGCCTGCTATGGATGAATCCTTTTAGAGTTCCCAACTGGCCCCCCCTATTGGACGAGAGAGGGATCATTAAAAAAAAAAAAAAGGTTAAATTGGTAGCAGTACTTTATCTGGGTGTAAGGCCAGTACCCATGACGACGTGTATGCGAATTATTATGGTAATCAGTCGAGTAGTTGAGGCAAAATGAAACAAACAAACACACATTCGCATTTATAATATTTGAGGATGTGTTTTAGTTTTCATGTGATACAGGTCGAGTCTCTTTACAGGGTATGCTGCTAAATCTTTGCTGTAACGGAATATAACAGCAAGTCTTAAAAAAACTACAACCAAACACAAACCTATAATTGAACTAAAAAAGTATAATATGACAACCTCGATGGCGCAGCGGTTAGTGTAACCGACTGCGTAATACTGTAGTCAGAGAAGTAGAGCCTCGCTGATTTCAGCATGAATGGGCGGCTCGACCGGGGAAGAACTACCCTCTCACAGAATATCGACGTGAAATAGCAGTATTCCTACTGTTCTGTTTCGTTCGGTGAGTGAGACTCCCGGAGGCCCAACCACTCTCTTTCCCCCTTCCCACTCCTTCTCCTTACCACTTCCTTTCCTAAAAGGTCAGCGATGCACAAGTGATGCCTCTGGTGTTGCAGGCGTCTATAGGCTACGGTGACCACTTACCATCAGGTGGGCATTATGCTTGTTTGCCACATAAGTTGTATAAAAAAAAATACTGCCATGCAGTCAGTCAGGTCGTGGGTTCGATTCCCGCACAAGTCAAACATTTGTGTGCATGGACATGTATGTTTATCTTGGTCTGGGTGTTTCTACGTATAATATGAATGCATTTACAAAAAAAAATCATCGTCATTGTGTAGTACCCATAGTACAAGCGCTGCTTAGTTTGGGCTAGATGGTGTTGTGTGTATGTGATAGAATGTTATTATTATCTATTATATTATTAATATAATTACCAAACATTAGAGGATAAGCTCATAAATAGCCCTGTAGATAGAGTGTGTTAGACATTAGGTCTAGGCATTGAACCTGATACCTCAAAGTAAACATAAGCAAACTAATGCCACAGAACCAAGGGCAGTCAGAGGATAGGCAGTTTACTAGCTATAGGTACATAGGAATAAATTTCTCTCGCTTAGTTCTGGTCTAGCTATAGTACTGTATATATAGAATTGCTACTGATAATCTTCTAGCAAAATATCCGATACAATTTATATCACAATTTTTACCTAAGAACAAACGACACATTAATAAATCAAGTCTAGTGAGCTGGTTAAAAGCAGTTTTCCACATTACTCAGCCTATTTCAAACACAGAAATTTTCTCTAAAGACTTCTTTTATAACTAAGAATGTTATTTCTTCCAAGTCGTATAACAATGACACAGAAATGTCACATAAATGCCACACTCCCGTTGTCCACAAGTGAAGAATTGCGTCCTAAAACGTTGATGCACTAATTATAAGTGTAATTGACACAAATAAAAGGAGATTAAGACGACAGACTGACACAACTGTGTACACGACAGACGACTTTAACAAGAGTGTTGTAACTGTATGTGTAACTGGTATAAGTTAAAGAATAATGTGGGATTGACTGAATTGTACGAATGGTGTTGTGGTTTTATTTGTCACCTCACCACTGATGGTGTTGTGGTTTCGCCCAGGAAAAATTGTTCCTCATATATTTGTTCTGTTTCTGGCAATCCAGAATACGTTGTTTTGAGAGATCCATGGTTGACACGGATTATTCCTACAGTGGGAATCCTCTTAAAAACAATAGGAAATTACACATTATATATAAATACATTTAGTGAAAATACTTAATATTTCACAAAATATATTTCTACATAAGACATGCGTAAATGGATGGATAAGTAGAAAACCTTATGAGAGGCCTATGACCAGCAGTGGATGTCTTTCAGCTGTGATGATGGTGATGATGTTACATGCGTAAATCATATAAATGTGATTATTTAATATTGTCTTCTATTTACGCGAATATTATTCATTGAAATTAAACTGCTATATACGGATTTTACCGCGTTGTTTATTTGACACTTTATTACAAAATTTTGAAAATTGTTACACTACTACTACTATTAAACTTTACTAATTTTAAGCTAATTAAATTATTATTAAACTATTTAGATTTCATTTATTTTTACACTTTCCCCGACGTTTCGGTTGCTTTTCAGCAGCCATGGTCACGGGGAAACTGAAAAAATTCAAAATTTTGTAATAAAGTGTCAAATAAACAACGCGATAAAATCCGTATATAGCAGTTTAATTTCAATGTGATTATTGTTTATTAACACAATTTCTGAAAACTTTACCCTAAAGCAGATTATTTACAAAGGAGTCGAAAGTCGAAGATCTTGCATTATATGAGTGAGAGAGTGAATGATGCCACAGGTATATTTTAAAATCGTATTAAGAAGAAATAGACAGTATAAACTAAGTGTTTGAACTAATCGATAATCCCGTGTACCCCATCCCTACTCCACCGGGATACCAAACCGGTTACCCGGTCGAATTGGCACAGGATCGTTTTTGTTTTTGCGCACAACATCGTAGCTTTATGTAACAAACGTATATGGAGTAGTTATTTCATTCATAGGCCTCTTTTATTTACTTGAATGAGTTCTGTAGACAGAGTCTTGATTGACATGATATTTTTGTAATAAGTTATGTAATCAGCAGTAGAGCTAGTACTGACTTATGTAGTAACTGCACAGATGAAGTGTTGTGGATTCGATCTCCACTCGGTACAAAAAATGGTGTGGTTTTGAATAGATACTCGGTGTCTGGGTGCTCTTTGTGTCCGTTGCTTGAATGTTTGTTAAGTCCCCCGCGACACAGAAAAAGTTCCAGAGTGGGCCTTTTAATAAAAAAATTGGATTTTAAAGTGTAGGTATAACCACTGAGTTAAATATTTATTTATCGCTCGCTTCAACGGTGAAGGAAAACAACGTGAGGAAACATGCATGTCTGTGAGTTCTCCATAATGTTCTCGAAGATATGTGAAGTCTGCCAATCCGCACTGGGACAATTTAACGCCCAGCAGTGGGACAATTTAATACAGTGCTGATATTATTAACTATTGAGGTATGTAATCAGCAGTAGAGTTATTACTGACTTATTTAGTGACTGATGGCGTAGTGCTTAAGTAGTCGCCTTACCACTGCCACTGCACCGAGGGTTCTTGGGTTCGACTCCCACATAGGACAATTATTTATGTGACTCACAAATATTAGTGCTAAGTCTGGGTATACATTATTTAGTGCTTAATATCCATCAGTTTAATATTTGTAAAGTTCTCCACCACGCAGAATATGCTACATAATGCGGATCTTACCTTTAAAAAACTCACAAAATAGTTACATTCTGACAGCTGACTAACTATTTCGACTGTAGATCTTTATTTTCCTTGAAAGCATATAAATAGATACATATATTTATTAAACAATCTTGATTTCGAAGAATGTCTTTAAGGAAAGGGTAGTAGGGACGTGTCTATAATCCCAGACATCTTGCCTGCTAAGTTTCCTTATGCCCAAATATTAATCTATTATATTTACTTCGTTATTAAACAACAATAGTATACAGCGTTTTAGATTAGGCAAAAAAATATGAAATATCCACGTAAATATAGATATTTACATAGATATTTCATATTTTTCCGGCAGTTATAATTGTCGTAAATTTTATGATGTTCGGTCGAGTAGTTGAGGCATGACACTCACAAACAAACGTACATTCGCATCATAACTAATATTAAAAATGCGTTTAGTTGTTTGTTTCATCATCATGAAGCTTCTTATAGGTAAATGTCAGGGGTACAGAGACATCGAGTACCTTTTATCCAGAAAAAGTACTGTGCCCAAGGTATAGAAATTTGACATAGTCTATTTTTACGCAAGTGATGCCGCGGGCTAAAACTAGTTTATAATATTATTATTAGGATTTTGGCACATTAGATGAAGACATTAATGAAACTTTGTTCCTTTTACATGTTTTTAAGGGTGACTGAACATTACGTGTTCACAAACGATCTAATGAATCACAGAATGCAAAATAATCAGCAGCACACTGATCGTTATGAAACGCATATTAAAATGACCTCTACATGTGAGAATCGAAACAAATCAATGAACATTGATGACTTTAATGTACTGCAACAGATATGAAATAGAGAAAGGTTATATCATATCTTTACGCATGTTTGCTCAAAAGGGGTTGGCAGAGATGTATGCATACATACCTTCCTTAATTTTTATAAATATCGTTTTCAAATCGCAGCTGTATCAAAAAAATGTGTGATCCACAAATATGTAGTTGTTCTAAGTCTGGGTGTTCTTTGTGTCCGTTGTTTGAATAATAATAATAATAATAATATTCTACCACATACACACAACACCATCTAGCCCAAACTAAGCAGAGCTTGTACTATGGGTACTAGACAATGGATAAACATACATATATGCATTTTTTTTTTGTAAATACATACATATTATACATAGAAACACCCAGACCAAGACAAACATCCATATTCATGCACACAAATGTTTGACTTGTGCGGGAATCGAACCCGCGACCTCAGGCGTGGCAGTCGGTTACACTAACCACTACGCCATCGAGGCCGAATGTTTTGTAAAGTCCCCCGCGACACAGGAAATACAGCTTGGGCAGCATTAGTATCTTTTTAAAAATGCGGGAGCTGTCTTTTTCTTAAAAATGGCAGATGTGTATATGCATTTTAAGGTTGTTCATGTCTGCCAGGCTCTAGTCTAGACTCCATGGTGCTATTGAGAATTGCCTTCTTTATAGTTCTTAGTAGGCTTGCGTTTGACCGCGATCTCACCTGATGTTAAGTATCGATGCAGTCGACGACGGAGCACGCTTGCCTAGAAGATATCTATTCACTCGCGACTTGAAGAGACCCAGATTGTACTAATCGAAAAACAGACTTAGGTAGCGAGTTCCACTCGTTTACGATACGCATTATAAAAGTGGAAGCAAAGCGCTTCGTGCAAAAAATGTGGTAGGTATATGCTCCATGTACCTATGGCGCTGGTCTGATTGTTTGGTCTTCCCGTGGTAGAATGGGGAAAGAGGAATCAAATTATGAAGTTCCTCTGCACAGTCTCCGAAATGTATCCGATAGAAAATCGAAAGACTGGCAACCTTACGACGATGCTCCAAGCTTTGGAGTCGTGCGTTAAATAGGTGGTCATCGCCGATAAGTCTTCTTGCCTGGCAGTAAAATTAATATTGCAATTCATCTATTTGCATAAACGACACATAATCTAACTATCCTATATTTATAAGCCCGCCGACATTTCGTAATGTATATCCAGCATCCAACTACGCAACCATATTGGTTATCAGATTAACCATCGAGTGTTGTAACCAGACTACGGTTGTCACACTTGCTTATGAGAAATATCTAAGTTTCATTTATAAGTAATTGATATTCAAACAACTTAAATAGGCAATTGGAAACCAATTTTAAGTAATATAATATATTATAAGTGTAAAAAGGTTGGCGTGTATGTACTTTCGTCATGTTAATTGACGATAGTCCAATGGGTGAGGCGTTGAACGAGCGATCAAGCGAATCGCGAAAGCGAAGCGATCAAGAGGTAGTCAGTTCGAGCCCTGGCCATTGCACTACATTAATTTTATGTACCTAGTTTAACTGGAAAAAATACAATAGCAATAGTAATTTGCAACCCAATATCTAGTATTTCTTAAAAACAAAAAATATCTTATGGAATATACTGG
Source organism: Catocala fraxini (assembly GCA_930367265.1). Lineage (NCBI taxonomy): Eukaryota > Metazoa > Arthropoda > Insecta > Lepidoptera > Erebidae > Catocala > Catocala fraxini. The sequence continues at coordinate 19,358,679 of OV884049.1, read as the reverse complement.
AAAAGTATTATAGTTTTATCGATAAGAGCAAATTGCATCGAAAAATTGTCAGTGGTATTCCTGATCAAACTTACATACAAGTTCTTTTTATTCGACACCTAACATTAACTTCTCAAATAAACACTCAAATTTAAAACAATATAATATATTGCTACTTTCACCAAATTAATAAAAAAGCAGCTTTAAAAAAACCAAACCAAAATTAAACCGAATCCACATAGTCATATTAAAATGTTAAAATTCCTGTTATTACTATCATAAAAGGGGTTGCCACACCAAAAAACAGCTGTTATCTTACACCAGGCCTTATCTTGATAAAATGACCATAAAGTTCTCAACATTTTATAAAACAACCAAAATCCTTTGGTAAACACGCTTCGTACAACACTATTCGAGAGAAAAACGATAACCCAATTCTTTCTTACTGTTAAGCATACACTGGCGATTAAATAAGAACTTTCTGAATTTAAATTTCAATTGAAACGTCAATGTAAAGACTACATTTTGCTAAACGTCGCGTTGTTCCGACAAATGAAAGTTCAGTATTCTTTTTTTTTTTTGTAGAGCTCTGGCAATGTTGAAACAGCCTTGTTTTAATTCTCAGTTCAATTTGTGAAAAACGTTTCGTGAAGCACGATTTGTTGGTTTCATTCAATTTTAATTCGTTCTACATTCGTTCTTTCATTCACTCATGTTATTCACAAATGTTTAAGTACTGTGGGAAATAAATCCGGGCTACCGCCTTTATTAAAAAGAAAAAAATATGTTTAACTTTTTGAATAACTTTCTGTTATGCAAGAATGTCAGTAAGGTACTTATTTTATTGTATTCTCTCGACTTAATTGTGAAATCACGTTACCCACGGTTCTGCGTGTAAATGTGTCTATTTTCGCGCATTGTGAGTATTTTTCCGTCGTCGCGTCGCGTCTGTCGTATTGAGACAAAGGACTGCCTCATACCGCAGCGGTAGTGAATGCAACTGTTGGGTATGAGCTTTTGAGTTTTATTACTGAACTAGTAGTTTTCCCGCGGTTTCACCCGCGTAAGTCCCGTTCCCGTGTGAATATCAGGTTTCACCCCTTTCACCCCCTTTGGGGTGGAATTCCAAAAATCCTCTCTTAGTGCTCCCCTACACTCTCCAAGGAACATACATGCCAAATTTCAGCTTCTTGCGTTCAGTAGTTTCGGCTGTGCGTTGTCTGTCAGTCACTCAGTAACGGAAGAGGTTTATATATATAGATTGGGCTTAGTATTACTGGAAATGCGTTCGAAAGAAGTCAATAGAGTCGCTTCCTATAACATGGCTCTGCCTACGCCTTATTGAAGATTTGTAGACGTAATATAATGTATAAAATGAACAGTTGCACATACATGCAATACTTTTAGACAATAATCGGAACGATCTTTATTAAATGAAACGTGAAAACTGAAGAACGGTTGATAGAATATTTACTTAAACGTCTGCCTACTCCTCTAGCAAGACAACATCGTTATTTTGTTCTTTATTTTAAAGAGACAAGGATAAAACGTGTAAGGATCGTACTAATATCCCTAGGCACGACGGCAATAGCGAGACCACCATTTGAACCACTAAGTACGTCGAACAGTTGTGTGTATATCAGCCCTGTATTAAACTACTCCACCGATGGAAACGGGCCTAGTCCAGTTATGTATACTATAAAGAAAATACAATAATCTAAAACCATGTTGTTTTACACTTAACCTTGTTTCGAAAGCTGGCTGAAATTTCATTGTGCATTCTCGTAGCCGAATGAAATGCATTTGCAACGGCATTAAGAGATAAAACGTGCTTCAATGCCGTTATGTTCGGCTCGCGTGTGCTATAGTGATATTGGAGAGTTCAAGTTTGATGCACGATTGTTGTTATTTATGATATTTGAAATTTGTGGTTCTAGAAGTTAAACAGTAAATAAAACACTAGAGGACTACTTAAAGAGACTACTTTACATAAAGAGCATAACAATATATAAATCCTTACTTCTTAATCCTAGCTCCTAACTAATATTATGATTGCGAATGTGAGTTTGTTTGTTACGCTTTCACGCCACAACTACTCGACCGATCATAATGAAATTTCGCATACACGTTGTTAGGTGAACTAAAAAGGACATAAGGTACATTTTATCCAGGAAAAAGTACTGTTCCCGAAGAATAAAAATTTATTGACATAACCTACACAAACGCGAGCGACGCTGCGGTCAAAATCTAGTTTATGATATTTAGAGTTTTGTTATCAGTTAAAGTTATTATTATTATTATATCAGTTAAAATAAAATAAAGTGACTGCATAACGTATTTGAGTGACAACGCTCAATCTTTACGGAGACTGGCTATCTTGCAGGATATACTATAGGGTACAAGTGTGTGCTCTATGTATACTAAATCTTTAACGCCACTTCGCTCGCTTTGTGATAGTACTTTCTTCTTAGATGATTACCGTGTATGCGAAATTTCATGATGATCGGTCGAGCAATTATGGCGAGAAAGCATCACGAACAAACTCACATTCGCATTAATAATGTTAGTTTGGATTAATTCGGATTATTACCTACTTCAAATACATACATAATATAATATGTCACACTTCCTCGAAGGGTTAGGCGGTGATGTATTGTACACACAATTTGCCAGTTATAGTTTTAGGTGCGATTAAGTTTTAATATTTAAAACAAAATAAATAATGCGATAAAAATTCATTTATTTCAATATATATGTTACGTTTTTACGGCTATATTACTAAACTAATTGTAATGATTTTTGATAAAAATAACTTTAATCTAAGAAAGGGCAGAACTGCTTTAATATGAAAAGCAGTATATTTCGCGGGTCGTATCTGGTGTATTATAAATAGAATCCTCAACGTCTGAGCCGTAAAACGTCCCTTACTTGACAATCACCGTGATAGATTCATTACGACAGGTTTACTGTCGCAGACACCCCGGCTACCAACCGGATTGGTGACCGCACAACCAAAAAAACGAACCCTTCCTCTGAAAACGTATATAAACATCATCCATAACTTCATAATACTAATATTATAAATGTTACTAGATTTTGCCCGCGTCTTCGTTCGCATAAATGTAGGTTTTGTAAATTTTCGGGTAAAGTATTTTTTCTGGATGAAAGGTACCTTATGTTCTTTTCTGTACCCCTGACTATGTGTATGTGAAATTTCATGATGATCGGTCGAGTATTTGAGGCTTAAAAGCGTTACAAACAAAATCACATTCGAATTTATAATATTAAGTTATAATAGAATATAATAATAGGTATATAGGATAACTCTATCTGTTACGTTTTTATGGCTAAATAGTTTAACTGATATTTATGGAATCTGGTATGGATATAGCTTGTGTTGTTACTTTGGAGATAAGCTACATTTCATATTAAACCTATTTCTGTCAATGGCTTTGCCTGCATGAATACCTAAAAACGCATATAGGGATCAAAATAATTAATCCAGAATATGATTTATTAATGATTTATCTATTTATTCTATCCGTTCATCGGTCTACGCGTGATTGAATAACAAATACAAAATTATCAATTTTTATTTTCATATTTAAAAATGCGGTCTTAATCGCGAACCAAAGGTAAATATATTATTTTTTATCTTATAGTCTACAACTAAACCGCTTAACTTATTTTGACAAAATTTGTTTCGCAGGTTGTATTTGGGAAATGGACATACGCAACATATTTTTTAATAGGTATAAGCAAAGTCGCGGCTAACAATAAGTTTACAATATACATAATGAAATGTTGTATAAATACATCTACAAACATGTCAATAAAATTTGTCGACAATAAAACATGAGGCACTTACATGCCGAAAGTTTTAAATAAAACAATCAATTGAATTACAAAGTAACTTTTTATTGTGAATGTTGGTATGTAATCGTAAACGTTAAATAAACCTTATTGGTTAACTCATTCATTATTTATGGTTCTTTTTAATGACATTTCCTATTTATAATTTAAACGTAAGGCTAGCTTCAATGCAAACTTGTTTTTATATGGAAGTTATATAAATGCACCAAAAATGATTAATTTGTTAGAATTAAAATTAGATTTTACATAGATCAGAATAGGTTACATTAGTAACAGTACTTTTATCTGGTTAAAAGATACCTTATGTCCGTTTTTGTTCCCTTTCTGTTGCCAATTTAATGATGATCGTTCGAGTAGTTAAGGCGTGAAAGTGTACCAAACAAACAAACTCACACTCACATTTATAATAACTAGTTAGGATTACTTCGATGACACAATGGTTGTGAATGCTGTGTTCGAAGTCTTGGGTTCGATTCGCGATAGGCATTTATTGTCAACATATACATTAACGCGACCGAAGACGCGGGCAAAATCTAGTCGTGTTTCCAATTCAAATATTAACCTCGTTTAACATGATCAACTCTACCTTCCTCATACGTAACGATAGTGCGATGATATTGAATGCATCGTCATGGGAGTGCATCGCAGCGCCGTCACTCGAACTCTTAACAGATTTGATATTATGACAATCAGTTAAGAGCACTGGTTTGTTCCTACTGTCACTTGGGCACACCACACATGTTGTAGAGCGTTTTGTTAAAATACGATGTTGTACATGAGGATTCGATTTTCGGGTTGGTAGAGAGTTTCTTTTATAAAGACAATAAAGCGGGACTTTAGGAATAATTCCTGTGTCACGGAGGTCTTTATAAACATTCAAACAACGGACACAAAAAACAACCAGACTCGGTACAACCATTTGTGGATCACACAAATTTTTGTCCTCCATCAGATTAGAACTCACAACAGTCGATGCAGTAGCAGGGCCGAGGCAACCACTTAAACCACTACGCCATCCGTGCATTACGTGAGGTATCGGATTTGGTTTTCGGGCTGGCAAAGAGATTTTGAACGACTCGATGATCTGAGGTCGCGGGTTCGATTCCCGCACAAGTCAAACATTTGTGTGCATGAATATGGATGTTTTTGATGGTCTGGGTGTTTCTATATATAATATGTAAGTATTTACAAAAAAAAAATACATCATTGTCTAGTACGCATAGTACAAGCTCTACTTAGTTTGGGCTAGATGGTGTTGTGTGCATGTGATAGAATATTATATTATTATTATTTTTTGTCAAGATATTGTCAGTGGCAAAACAGACTCTAGAACTGTGCATGGCTGGGCACCAGAAGCGAAAGGTTATTGGGTTTTCTGACACGAAATTTTCAGTAAAGCAAGGCAGCAAGGAGTAAAGGATTGGCTCTTTATACGGCTGTAGTAGACCTTACTACGTGTGTGCGTGCCTCTACCTAGAGTTGTACGCTCAATCCCAAAATGAGTGTGATCCATAAACAGTTCCATAATTCAATATTTGTCTGCATAATGGTGTAATGGTTTTTGTGGTCGCCTCGCTATTGGCACTGTATCGATGGTGGCAGGTTCGTTCACAACATGAGACCAAGCATTGTGTTATCCACAAAAAGTTGTACTAAAGCTGGGTATTCTTTGTGTTGCTTTGATTGTTTAGGGGCTGACTTCGATGTCCAGACGCAAAAAATTTTTCATGATGTCTAGATTTCAGCTATTAAAGCAATAAATTGTAAAACCAGCGTGAGGAAACCTACATGTCTTAGAGTTTGACATAATGCTCTTGTGGAGGAACAGGGTGTTATGTCCCTCCAACACAAAGGGAGGACCCTCCAACCAGGCTGGTTGATCATGCCTGGCGGGCCGCAGCCCGACGGTTGATGTCGGGAGCTTGTATATATAGTTAGTCGCTGTGTAAACTCCGCTTGCGCGATGCAGGATTGTGACGTCATTTAAGCGTAATTAGCGCCATCTGTTAGATGTTGGCGGAACGTCTTCGTCTGTGCGGAGTCGCCACACTCTCGAAGATATGTAAAGTCTGCCAACGTGCGCTAGCCCAGCATGGTATACTATGACCTTACCCTATTCACAGCGAGAAGATTTTCATGCCTAACAGTTCCTGTCAGGGACAGTTTATAGAAAGGCTAATATTACTATGTTATCTATACTAATATTATAAAGCTAAAGATTTTGTTTGTTAGTTTGTTTGGTTGAACGCGATAATCTCAAGAACTACTGGTCCGAATTAAAAATTCTTTTAGTGTTGTATAGCGTATTTATCGCGGAAGGCTAAAGGCTGTATAACATCATGCTACGACCCACGGCGGGTGGCATAGTAACCATAAACGTGGGTGAAACCGCGGGCATACCTAGTTATTTATAAGTGCCAAAGAACTAACAAACGAGGTATATACATCAATCTCCAGTATCCATTCTGCTGACTAACCTATATAATATTTTCCCTTAGTCACCTTTAAGCTCTTTCATACAAAGCACGCAAGCGAAATGTTATTACAAGCGAAGCTAGATCAAATAAATAATGCAAGAGCAGTGCGGAGCATGACATGTGCATGACGCATCCTGAGTCACGGGATGATGAGACTCAATTGAAAAGCTGAACAAGCGACGCTGACATCGCGATGTTTCTGTGGTATTTGGGATGAGATGAGGCGGGATAATGGTTATGTACCATAATAGTAGTATCGTCATATAGGTCATTTGCATATAATTTAATGTCAATACTAAATACTTTATTGCAATTTGTATTATAATGGAATATTTTGACAACTAGCTTTTGTCCGTGGTTTCGCTCGCTCGGAGAAAGAACTTTTTTTGGATGCCATATCCTATTCTGTACCCCTAACAATATCTATGCGAAGTCATATGATGTTTTTAGTTAGAATATTATACGTAAGTAAGTGCGTTATGTATTTGATCATGCATTAAAATTATAACAGAGGAAAATGACAATTCATGAACCTGCGATCCCGATAAACCCTGTCCGTGCCGGCTAAGCTATTCATGGTCCTACGTCAGGAATTGTAATTTGCCTCTGTGTTTTGCATCTAAAGCCAATGTGCCATCATATAGTTATAGAACCACCATGCATAATACCTATGGCGGTATGTAAAATGTATTCTAATATAATTCGAATGTAGGAATAGTGTAATGGTTTGGTCGCCTCACCTATGCCACCACACCGAGTGTTGTGGGTTCAAATCCCACTAGAGACAAAAAATTATGTGGTCCACAAATGCCTGTGCCGAATTTAGGAATAAAGTTGATTGGTGATATCATCCTATTTTGTTATAAATATATGTGATAGTAAAGACTATAAGTTGTGATTTTCTAATGCCCGCTTGCCTTTTATAACTTAGACCAAACGGCAATCAACTCACGCGCCGGCATTGAAACTTAAATTGCTCGAATAAAAATGCATCGACACTTATAAATTACTCAGTACCTTCCAGATAAGGCGCAATGAGTTATGTCCACTGCTGGGCAAAGGTCCGCCCACTACAGCATAATTGCTTCTAATTGTTCGTTGAAAAGTGTTATTATGTAAAGGCGGCAATTAAAATTGCTCTTGTAATTGTTAATTTGCGTGTTGGGGCTCATCTGATGAGTGTTCTAGATACTGTTAATGTTAGGTTTAGTATTAAGTAACTGTTATTGTGACTATTTACATCGTGTATCAAAGAGGTGTGGTCATATTTTAACCCAGTACCACTGACGTGACCAGTACCTAATATAAAAACAAAATCAGTATATTTATTAACGTAAAAATTTTTTTGGATGCCTCTTTTAATAAGTAGTTGCCGAGATATATTATACCCACATTTCGCCAAATATTGTTTTAGGTCACAGTATGTGGTGAGATTCCTGTATACCGGGCACAGTTCCAGTCAGTCAGTCCGACATCTGCTAGGTACTAGTAAAAAATCTTTGAAAACCTCAATCACGTTTTACCTAATTTAGAAATCGAATCCGAGACCCTAGAGCAACCGCATTTATTACTACTGTGCAAAAAAAACAGAAAATAATGATTATGTAATAAAAAGCCACTACGGGTCTTTATCGAATTTCGCATGCTTATTGTCAGGGGTACAAAACTTTTTCAATTGTCAATTCGGGTCAATCTCAGAAGATTCAGAGTGCTAAATGCCCTTGCACATACTTGTGACCTTTTTTAACGATCCAAGATTATACCCTGTTCTCGAACAAGCCAAGCCGCGGGCAACAGCTAATAAAGCCATAAAACTGAAAATGTACCCATTCTTTCAGCCATATAGACAAAAAACAATGAACGTCAGTTTCAGTATCGAATACCTCCACATAAGGCTGTATTTTATATATCATTAAGTTGTATTTGGTAGTTCAATTAATTTGCTATTGCGAAAGGCTTGAATGTAAGTCTGCCTACACGTATGAGTCATAGACTTATTATGTTTGCTAATTGTTCGTAATGTACCTTTAAAAGTACGGAGGAAGTATTGCGTAGAACTGTGGAAATAATGCACATATATTTACAATCATGCCTAGTTATTCCCAAAGGATGAGCACAAGAGTAGCGACGCGCGATTTCTTATAAATAATGTTGAGTAAATGCACAATTTGAAAGTCGGTTGGGACGGGAAGCGAGGACGTATTAATAATGATATAATATCAGACTTGTGTATAAATTGTCCCACTGCTGGACTTAACTAGAAGACATAGGCCATAGTCCAGCACGCTGGCCCAGTGAGGCACACATCATAAATCTTTAACGATTTTGGGAGAATTCTCAGACATGCTGGTGACTGTTTGTTTCATTGTTAAACCGAGAGATAATTAACTTAAATAGTTAATTATCATTTGCTTTAACGGCGAAGGAAAACATCGTGAGACAACCGGCATGTCTGAGGGTTTTTTATAATGTTCTCCAAGATATATGCCGCCAACCCGCACTGGGCCAGCATGGTGCACTTTAACCTAATCCTTCTCACATTGAAAAGAGGCCTGCGCCCAGCAACACTTCAATACACAGCTGATATTATTATTATATTATCATACACAAGTTCCCATCCCGTGTAGGATTCGAATTGTAACTAGAACTACTACGATGGCGTAGATGTGCATACGATATTTCAGATATATACACTACTAGCTGACTTTTATTTTTTACTTTGCTGAATGCTTTGACGCATACCTCTCCGCGGGGCGACGGAGAGGTTATGTCGGGCTCACCTGGGAAAATATACCCCGGTAATACCGACTAAACCTACCACGGTGTTTCTCGACATAACCATAGACGGCGAGGCCGCGCGAATGGCTTTCACATGCAATCGCAACCCCGCCGTGGTTTCGGCCCGCCGTGTGAAACGGCAGGCCACCACACAAAAATACTTCCTCCACCGTCCCCCTGGGAGGGACAAAGACACGACACATAGGCGCACGTGGGAACACGCACGCCGCCTCTCGGACCTGGTGTTGATCGGGTGGCGAGCAGGCCCACGCAGCCCACCACCCCCAGGTCAAACCTCAGGGTGGCTGGAGGTTATTTCGCGACTACTAGCTGACTCGCGCAATTTCGTCTACATCACATAAGAGAATTTCGAGGCAAATTCTCTTACGTAATGCAGACGAAATTTTTCCAACATTTTTCATTAATGCTTTGCTCCTATTGGTCGTAGCGTGGTGTTATACAGCTTATAGCCTTCCTCGATAAATGGTGTAATCTAACACTAAAAGATTTTTTCATTTCGAACCAGTAGTTCCTGAGATTAGCGCGTTCAACCAAAACAAACAAACTCTTCAGCTTTATAATATTAGTATAGATACATATTAACTATCATATACAATTCTGACAACCTTATTTGTTTGTTAATAAAGGGTCGTCATAAAACTGGCTGTATCGATTGATATATAGTTACTACCAACAGTAACTGATCGGAATCATTTCTTGATTGGATGATTGACGGGCACAGCGGTTCATTACACATCATCATTTTGTTTATGATCGTCGACATACGTATCGACACGCCTACTTATATTAATCAGGTAAGCAGAAAAAGCAGATGGCGTAGTGGTTTTAAGTCAGAGGTACCCAGACATTTTTTCTCATAGACCAGTTCCAAATTTCAGCAGGTTCCGGTGGACCTCCTATAGCTACATTTCTACCATATTCTTCCTTGGCATTCGTATTTATATTAGTGAAGAATGACCTCTTACGAATTATGGACCTCCATTTTTTGTCACGCCTACGTCTACGTAACACGACACGAGAGTCTACTCTCGTTGAGTCTACCGTGGACCACTGGGAGTCCACCTGGACCACTTTGGGCAGTAATGTTTTAAGTGGTCGCCTCGTCACTGCCACCGCGCCGAGTGTTGTGGGTTCGATCCCCACACGAGACAAAAAATTATGTGATCCACAAATGCTTAGTTGTTCTTTGTGTCCGTTGTTTGTGTGTTCGTAAAGTCCCCCGCGACACAGGAATTATTCCTAGTGCGAGAGATGCCTTTTAAAGAAAAAGAAAAAAAAAGGAATGTTACTCATAATACCCACTAGTATCGTCAGTTTAATACAGGGGTTATTAAACTGACCCACTGCTGGGCACGGGCTTCTTCTGAGTATGCCGAGGGTTACGTCATAGTTCACCACGCTGGCCTAATGCGGGTTGGCAGACTTCACAAATCGTCGAGAAAATATGAAAAACTTTTGCATGTCTGGAAGTTCTACATATTGTTATCGCACGATTTTATTTTTCTCCGTTATAGAGAGCGATAGTTATACATATTTAATGCGCACATAACTTCGAATAGTCTAAGGGATCGAATTTAAATACTCTAAGTGAAAGTCCAACAGTCTCCCAGGTTTACCGAGTTTGGCTGCTGGAGTGTCTGTAGTCAGCACTACAGACACTCCAGCAGCCAAACCCGGATGTATTGTTATTACATATATACCTTGTATCATGCCTACATATTACATAGTATGCCCCAAATGAGTAGGAATATGTATTACACACACACACATTTCGCTAGCTACGGAACTATATATACAGGACCCACGTGATAGGGGCAAGCTTATTTCTGTTTACCAGGCAAAGTTTGTTGACAAAAAACCCAATGACAGTTTACTCAAATCAGGAATCAAACCCGAGACCTTATGCACACCAGCCGTATTCAATACCACTACGTCACTGAGATAGTTAATTTTATTACAATATCTATTTTGATTACAGCATTTGAATTTATGACTAATGGTTTCATTTTTCTTTTACAGGTACTTACAAGTGCAAAAGTACAGTTCGCTACGTTATTGACAATGAAATTGGCAAGTACACCTAAGTTCAATATTAAATGGTATCATTCAAACATGGAGTAGCATGACTGGGGCAGGATTACCTCCATACAAATCAAACCATTCTACAGATAGCTAATCGGGAAGGCCTGTATATCGCGGTCTGAACCCAAAATAATGGTTTTAAGAATTTTTATTTGCTTGTTGCAATATCCGGCAAAAACGACTAAACCGGTTTTGGTAAAAACTAATCCAAATTGTAATTATTACGTCCATACAGGTACTGTAAACAATGTAATCAACGGAATCCTCGCGGTAGAAATAAATTCACCGGTAAATGTAATATAATGTCTAATATTATTACAATTTATATTCTATTTTGGTCCTTTAATTTAAGTCTTAATTTAATAATCTAGACACCAGTCCTGTTTTGAATATTTATTGAATAATATTAACTATATTATATGAAATTCAATATAACTTTTTGTATAGTTCAATTATATTGCCATATCATCTTAGCCGCCTCGTTGGACCCGTAGCGTGCGCTTATTTTGGGGTATGATGTGAGGTCACGGATTCTCGGATTAGTCATAGTATAATCGTAATTTTCATAGGTCTGCTTCCTATTATATGTATTTAGTAAAATGTGGATATTATATATCTCTGCCTACTCTTTAAATATAGAGGCAACTTTTATACAATTTTAAAGATTTTGCCCTCGGCTTTGTTCGCGTAAATGTAGGTTAGGTTAGTAACTGTATTTTTGTTCCGGATGAAAGGTACCCTATGTCCTTTTCTGTTCTCCTGACAACATATATGCGAAATGTCATGATGATCACTCGAGTAGTTAAGTAGTTAAGCCACATTCGCATTTATAATATTATGTCGGATCTATTTAAATCTTTACACTGACTCAGAGACAATCCCTTATTGAAATAAAATAACTTATCCATACATACATTTATTATAAAATTACCACCATAAAGGTTTCATTACAAACGTTGACCAAGTAACCCCGACGCAATTTATCTCCCATCGGCTCAAATAAAAACTCAATTGGTTGTCTATGGAAGATATACTATCTACACTCTGACCCAACTCTGCCGACCACCTGTGGAGCTAGCGAGATGATTTAGTTTTATTATACCTCCATACAGCTCGACGCCTGAGAAACTTTGATTAAAAACGAAATAATAATGTCAGATGGAATCTAAAATTCATATTTGACCTTTAAATTAGCGGTCGTATATTAGAGATTTGTTATTGAAATAAAGAAGTAAGGTGTTTCGGTTATGAATAAAATTATGATCATTGTTTATCTATAGCAACAATTTGTAAAAGAAAGTTTAATTTTCTATTTATATTTTAATTTTCCTATTCTACGTGTCTTTCATCGTTTAAAAAGGTCGCAAAATTGAGCAAGGATATTTAGCGCTTTGTATATTCTGAGATCTTTTTTTACAGCTATGATTATTTGTTCCATATATTAATAATTTATTCTGGAGGAAGGCCAATCACGTATCATGAATTGCAAATGCCGAGGTTTTGGACCGATTTTGCGCATTATTCGTACCATAAAAATCATGAATCGTTTTGATTCTGGATAAAAGGATATCCTTTTCTGTATTCGTGACAACGTGTATGCGAAATTTCATATAATCGGTCAAGTAGTTAACGCATAAAAGCGTAACAAACAAACAAACTCACATCCACATTATTGTAATACAGAATCAAATTATATAATACATGCTCATTTATTTTACGTAAATTCATTCACCTAATTTGAATAATTCATACTGTTGTTCAAGTCTTTTATCAAATAAAAGTAAATTTGCCTCGCCAGTGAAGCGCTGCAGACTAAGTTTTGAGGCTTATAAGTAAGTTATTCAGCTTCGTGACTTAAACTTTCTTTTTCAAAATGAGGTCTCGTTTAACAGTAGTTCACAACACAAACGAAAACGTGGCTAAGATAAGGCACGGCTCCTTAGAAAATGTCTGCTTAAGCTTCAGCTAAAGAGGCGCTGAACCCGATTTTCATTTCTTAGCAGAGAGAGGACTACTTTTAGTTTTAGTATTTGGCACAGTTATGCCGATTGATAAATTAATCATGTTTAGTATTGTTATGCTCTTCTAGCTAGAAATATTAAACAATAGGTCTTTATTAAGTCCTAAAATTTACACAAGAGTTCCTTAACGCAAACGTTCATACAATTTATTTTGCGATACATATATCGCAAAATAAATTCTATGAATTTGTACCACAATAATAGTTACTTCAAGTTTAATTATAAGTACTACCATATTTCAACCAGGCTGGCATGCAAAATGGTCATAATAATTCATTCGAATCAGATGAAACATTACTAAGCTTTTGAGTTGACTTTCTGCACGTTTACCGTGTCTCCTTTAACATAGGGATACCGTGTGTGAGCACGCCACGATCGTGGCGGTAAGTCCCGTGTTTGAGGAGTGGCTGGAGAGGCGCCATGGCGCCCTCACCTTCCGGCTGACACAGGTAATGACTGGCCACGGTTGTTTTGGCCAGTTCCTGTGTCGTATACGCCGGCAAGAGACGCCCGGTTGTCACCACTGCGGCGACTGCCGCGACGTAGTTGAGGACACGGCGCTGCACACTTTGGCGGTTTGCCCCGCCTGGACATCGCAGCGCCGTGAAATGATCGCGGCAGTCGGATTGGTTGCCCTCTCGCTCCCGGCCGTAGTTCAGTCTATGGTCCGGAGTGAGAGGTCATGGAACGCTGTCGCCTCCTTTTGTGAGGAAGTAATTTCCATCAAGGAGGCGGCGGAGCGGGAGAGGGAGCGTTTGAACCCTCTCCCCAACCGCAGAGCCGGGCGCCGGAGGGCGCGGGACGACCTCCAGCCACCCTGAGGTTTGACCTGGGGGTGGCGGGCTTTGTGGGCCTGCCCGCCATCCGTTCAGCACCAGGTCCGAGAGGCGGCGTGCGTGTTCCCACGCGCGCCTCTGTTGTTTCGAGTCCATCTCCCCTCTAGGGGGGACAGTAGGGAGTGTTAGAAGTGCCTTTGGGTAGATCTTTGGTGTAGTGGCCCGCCGTATGAAACGGCAGGCCACTACACGAAAGACCTACCCAAAGGCACTTCTCACAATAATATCCCTACTGTCCCCCCTAGAGGGGAGACGGACTCGACACAGAGGCGCACGTGGGAACCGAAACCTCGGCGGGGCCGCGGCCGCATGCGAAAGTGATTCGCGCGGCCCCGTCGATAGTGGTTTTGTCGAGGAACACCGTGGTAGGTTTAGTCGGTATTCCGGGAGGTACTTTAACATCTTTACCATCTTTCTTTTACCCCGGCGAGTCCGACATAACCCCTCCGCCCGCCCCCGCGGAGGGGTATGCGTCATGCATTCCCCCATTAAAAAAAAAAAAAAAAAAAAAAAAAAGGGATACCGTGTGCACTGTTGAAATATACCAACTACATAGCCTCTATCCTTTTTTTTTTCTTTAGAAAGTCAACTTCAGCACTAGTTATAATTCCTGCGTTGGACTTTACAAACATTCAAACAACGGACACTAAGAACATCCAGACTCGGTACAACTTTTTGACGATCACACAAATTAATGTTCCGTGTGGTGAACTCACAATACTTGGCGCAGTGGCAACGGCAAGACAACCATTTAAACCACTGCGCCATCCGTGCAATCGAATCACAGAAAGGAAAATGCATTATACGTGTATTATACCTTTATTTCAACTGCCAAGGTTTTTAGATCACACGTAGTAACTGGCTAGATTTTTGCCCTCTACCAGACCCAGTATTCAGACTTCGGCAGAAAAACTGAATAATATTATTTGCAAAAGACGAACCCGAGGCTACATGCTCGGCAGTTACATTCATTACGGCACTGCCACCAAGGCAACCGCTAACCAATCAACCAAGAGTAGCTCTTACTACCAATAAACATCACGAAGAATCAAACAAGGCGACTAATTTTCGATCTCCATTTTCGTCCATCCGAAAATATTGTGTCAGCGCAAATATCCCTCAAATTGCGAAGTTTATGCGTCTTGCCCTCGTTACTCGTGACACTGAACAAATTTATTCAGGCTCTATTAGTGGTGGAGGACATAGGGCGGCTTGACCTGAACTGACCTGGTTCTGTAAGTAAATAAATTGTTATTTGATGTGCTATATACTAATACTCTAAAGAAACTTTACATTAAAGATGTTTAAAAATTGTAATAATAATATCAGCCCAGTATATGAACTGTTCCACTGCTGGATACGAGCCTCTTTTCAGTGTGAAAACTGTTAGACCATAGACCACCACGCAAACCCAGTGTGGCTTGGCATATTTTTTCTTTTTAGTCTTTGATAAAACTATCTGAAATCAAATAAAAAAGTTTCCCGAATTCAAAACTATGTTTTTCTTATTGTTGTCGAGTCGGCGCATTAGCAAAGGCAAAACGACCACGATGACATCCGAGCATTCAAACAAAAAATAAAAAAGTAAAATATTACACCAGTGTAGGACGTATTGGAAATGTACGATATACCGCCTAAAAGAAATGTTGTTTTACGGACCAGAACAGCCTGGTATATATAGTGTAGTTATATAATATAGTGTGCAATAGATCTTTTAGCAATTTTTTCTTCTTGCTTTAACACAATTATTTTTTACGTGTGAACGTCACTAACACACTCTCGCCTCCTTAACGGCTGAACCAACTTTGATGTCATTTTTATGTGTGATTAAGAAGATCCTCTGATGATCAAAATTCGCAATTGGACCCGGTAGGTTTCGCTATGATCGTTTCGTTCGGGCAGATCAACATCGGGTCGGCTAGACTTCTTTTATATTATTTAATCAGAATATTCCACGCATAGTCAAACACACATTATGCAGTCAACTACAGTCTTCCCCGTGTAAGGAATGAAAGCGAGTCACATATAAATGTAGAACATTTTTATTACTTTGCAATAAAAGTCTTGTACGCCTCATGCTGCGTTCAGCATATAAACTAAATGACATCATGAAGTCCTAACTTAGGTCTAGAATAGTCTAGGTGACCTAGATGTGGTTTATAGGCTAATATTAATCATAGGGATGTGTGGCTAAACCGCTAGGGACAAAATGAATAACAATGTTGTAAATAATTAAACGTGAAATGTTGTATGCGTATCGGTACTGCCACTGCGTCGAGGAGGGTTGTCGGTTCGGTCCCCACACGGAATAAATATTTGTGTGATCCTCAAATTGTTGTTTTTGTAAGATTTTCCGCGACACAGAATTTACATCTATTGCGGCAGAAATTTTTTAAATTACGTGAAAGTTATGTGTATTTATATAGATAGGCTCACGTCTTTTGTCTAGACTCTAGAGCAGAGGTACAAAGACTTTTTTTCTCATAGACCACTTTCAAAATTTAGCATGTTCCGGTGGACGTCCTGCAGCTACATTTCTACCATATTATTTAATTAAATCCTCACCTATAATTTCAATTTTTTTTTTAGAATTCTGCTGTACTGTATTTGGTATATGCAAGTTTTTACAAAACACAGTCGCTGGGCTTCTTAAAATATTATCTGCCTACATAGATAGGTGAAGTCAACAAATTTTAGTTCTTCACTATCGAAAGCAAATAAATTTTCGTGGACGCTTACGAATTGTGGACCCCATTTTTTTGTCAAGCCAACGTACTCCCGTAGAGTCTCCCATGGAACCCTGGGGGTCCACCTGGACCACTTTGGGATCTAATGCTGTAGAGGGATAGGCAGAGATTACGTATATTTACTTGTAAAGCTACAAAGTCTCGCTTAGCTATCAAGCTTCTAGTGTTATTCTTCTAGTTAATTTGATGCACGTGTGGCACAGCGGGTGAGAGGTCGCATCACCGCAGCCTGAGTGTTTTGGATTTGAATCCACTACGTGACAATTATTTGTGCAATCCACACGTCATTGTTTTCCGTTGTACTTTGTGTCCGTCAATTGTATGTCATCCAAGTCCTCCAAAGAAGGGCTTATCTGGACGGATCGTTATGAAATCTCGCATACATGTTGTCAGGGGTACAGAAAAGAGCATAGGGTACCTATTATCAAGATAGCATACTGAAGTGTCAATTATTGAATAAAACTGTGATTTTCGGACGGTAAATGACTGTACGATAGCAAAACTAGTAATTATTACGCTGTACCCAACCAAGCGAAGCCGCAAGCAAAAGCTAATTGTGAAATAATTCCGTGCCGAATTCGGTTGATGGATATAAAAACCTAAATCTGTTCCTACACATTAATTTATTTGTGTAACCCAATCCTTTGTCCATCCTCCCAAGTGCGCTACATATGGGTTTCAGTAGCACATGTATAGCAATCCAGGCCATGGTTACACTAACTAGGTCTCCTGACTTTACATACTATGACGTCAATGGTGACGTCATCTCATCCAGCTGTGATAATGGAGCGAAAGCTTTTATTAGTTTTTCCCAGAATGACGTCGTGATCCGTGTACGTCATGCTAATGGGGGAAAGTACATTAAGTGATAAATGCTAAGTGATGTAGGTTTTTACTGTCGTTTATGTGTAAAACTAGCTGTGAAAAAAGACTGTCTACACTAAAAATGTGACAACAGGAATATGAGGTCAATAGGGTAACTGTCTTTGATTTCGTACTTCATTTATACACAATAGCAAATAGAACCAAAGAAATCTTTTTAGTGAAAACTGTATTAAAATTGGTTGTAATGTAAGAGAGTAGTTAATATTTTAAATTTGGATGTAAGAAAAAGTGTCCGTAGTGAGGATGTCTAGCTATCTCCCTCGCACAGGTGCGGTAAATACCAGTTACACTATAGTTTGTATCGTGCATCCTTTTTTTATTATTACCAATTACCCCTACTATCAGATTTGGAACACTTGTATCTTAAATATTTATGTGAGTATGTTTAAAAAATCTTGTATTTTAAAGTTTGGGTAATGTAACAAATTAACTTAAGTAAAAACAAATTAGTCAGTTACACTATTTTAAAGTGCCGTAGATACTAAAAATGGTAAAAATATACGTCTTATAGTATGTCGTTGATCATCTATTTCTAATCACGCCTATCTTTTTTTACACAGCAGGAAACAGAGTGTAAATTGTTAATTACAAAAATATTTGTTTATAAATTATTATTGTTGTTGACGTGGTTCTTTTTATTTATAATATACATAGAAAAAAAATGGATTTTATTTTGGGCTCACCTTTGCTCTTATATAAATCCAGTTGATAAAATAATCCTCTTTAGTTATGTTAGAATCGAACTCACTCCCGTCTAACCGGGCTTCAGTCAAACTATAAAATCTATAATTGTTACGTTGGGCTATAAAACGGAGCAGCCATGTGTTCCTAAAGGGAATTTTATTTAGTTACTCTACCAATGACCCTGAAAACTCTTTTAAATCTATTAATATCGAGTTTTATTTATTACTTTGAGAAGAAAACAATGGTTGTTTCTTTTTTACAAGTAAGTTGGCAAACAAGTATACGGCTCACCTGATGGTAAATGGTCACCGTAGCCTATGGACGCCTGCAACACTAGAGGAATCACTTGCGCGGTGCCGAGCCTTTAGGAAAGGAAGAAGAGAAAAAGGAAATGGGAAGGAGAAGGAGCGGGAAGGGGGAAAGGGGATGATTGGGCCTCCGGCACTCTCACTCACCGAACGAAACACAACAGGAATACTGCTATTTCACGTCGATATTCTGTGAGAGGGTAGTCCTTCCCCGGTCGAGGCGCCCATTCATGCTGAAATCAGCGAGGCTCTACTACACAGAAATTTTGAAGAAATATTGTGAAATAAAAGCCCCTTCGTTGGCCTTATGAATTTGGCACTTATGTTTGTATACAATAATTGAAGTCTTGGGTTTCGTTACCAGGTCGGGTTAATAATTAATTATTGTGTTAGAAATATCTCAATAGGGTGTTAGGTTATATAAAAGGAGAACCCTTTTATTACGTAGGATCTAATACATAGTTGTAGCGGGTGTGTAATATACGAATCATTTTATTCGAATTTTTGAATAAATTAAATCGTTCGCAACGTTGCCGCCAATGGGAATGTACATTCCGTCAGGTTGTCAACGCGGTATGGACATAGAATGGTTAAAGTAAAAAGGAACACCTAAAACAGTATTGTTGACGTCCGTCGCCTCCATTGTTCGCATGACAAACCACGCTAGCACGACATAAAGTTTAAAATAATCGATTTTGATTCGAATAATCAATATATTGAATCGAAGTAGGTGTTACTTGACAGAAATCCATTCTAATAAAATTATTGGCCAGATTTTCCCCGTTTCCCCTCTCTAATTTTAATTTTATTCGAATGATCGATGATAAAGACATTCGAACGCACAATTTAAAACAAGTCAAACTTAAAAAATATTTTTCCATAGCAATTTCATCGTTAACCAGCTTGTGTAGCAGCACTTATAAAGTTATAACTTATAAATGTTATATAACACATGTCATGTGCAAATAAATTCAAGGACTGCACGTTGGAAGTATTCCATGGACGCCATGACATCATGGGAAGTGTCACGTGGACATTATGTGTGTTTTACTGTTTACTTAATATAGAAGTTAATGTTGTCGTTAGGAGTAATGGTTATTGCTAGAAGTGAACGTATATATAATGTAATAATAATCTATATTAATGCTTGGTTATAGGTACGTGAAGGGGTAGGCAGGTGTGTATAGGACCACGTTTTTTTAGCTATGCTTTAGGTCTTCGTAATATGAGGCGAATGTGTTGTCGCAGCGAACAATTTTAGACACCGTGTTACTGTTTAGAATTCTCTTATGATAAAATTAGAATTGAATGGTGTTGTTGAGCAAGCTGTCATTGTACACATGTGATAGTTTAAAGTGTTATTATACATATATAAATGTACGATTTAACATTATTCTGCTACTAGGCGAACTTGTTGATTTCAAAGTAAAAAAGAACTTGGACTGGATTTGACAAACATTTAAATAACGGACACAAAGAACACCCAGACACAAATGTGAATCACACAATTTTTTGTCCCGTTTGAGAATCGAACTCACAACGCTCGGCGCAGTAGCAGTGCGAGGCGACCATTTAAACCACTACACCATTCGTGCAGTCAAATATTTCATATTTACGTCCTAGACTTAATTCAAGACTCGTACAAAGTTTTATCTAGTTTCCCTTCTAGGAAATTCTCAATAACAGGACCAAGTTTAGAAATGTGCCCTGTATACGGAATATTACGTGGTGATTTCACCACACACATATTTATGTACCTACATAATACAAATCCGCTAACCCCCATTGGTGGTAAATAAGCGTGAATATATTAAAACTATTTTAAAGAGAATGTAAAGACATAATAATCGCTCTATTACTTAAAATAATTATGTTAATATGGATATTAATGATGAGTGAATATTCCCATGATACGTCATTAAGTTTCCATATAATACAAATTGATGTACTTCACTAATAATTAGCGAAATGAAATATGCGAATAATTAAGCATAGAGCTCATTAATTAATATTCATAAGTCATGAATAGTATTTTAGTAGATCATTGTGTGACTTATATTTCCATATATAAATGTATATTATTTTCATTTCTTTAATCTATATCTACTAATATTATAAAGCTGAAGAGTTTGTTTGTTTATTTGCTTGTTTGTTTGGTTGAACGTGCTAATCTCAGGAAAGGGTATATATAACATCAGGTTGGATAGCCCATTTACCGAGGAAGGCTATAGGCTACATAACATCACGCTACGACTAATAGGAGCGGAGCATCAATGGAAAATGTTGTAAAAACGGGAAAAATTCTCTTATGTGAAGCAGACGAAGTTGCGCGGGTCAGCTAGTGATTATACATAGATACACACCTGATTTTCGGCGGAGTACACAGAGAGTAAAGATTTTCAGTTATTACGATTCTGGCATATAATAATACGAGTAAAAATATGAATTTAAGGCGTTCTATGAACAAAACCTTAAAACCTTATGGTATTAAGACTAACTTCTTCTTCTCCCTAGCCTTTATTATTCCCAAGTCACTTGGGGTCGGCTTTTCTAGACTAACAGGATTTGACTGGGTATCAGTTTTTACACGGAGCGGCTGCCACCTATCCTCCGCAACCCGAAGGCTAACGATACCCTAAGGCTCTACTAGTGTCAGGATATTAGAGGGTACTGACTATCTCAATAACGACTGCCATAGATGTTCATGGCAGCCGGGACCGACGGGTTAACGTGCTCTCCGAGGCACGGAGCAGGCGATAATTGTCAATCAATACGCACATAATTTCGAAGGTCATATAACTTCCGAAAGTCGAAAGTGCGCGACGTGGGTTCGAACCTGAGACCCTCTGCATTGCAGTCTGTTGGTCTCCCCACTGAGCTATCACTGCTTTTTTAAAACAGTGTTTTATTAAAACTAACTATACCATCAATATTTTTTGAATGGCCAATTTGAATACTATGTTATTTTTTTCATGTAGGTATAGTTGATTGTATTAAGGTCACTATAGTTGGCCTTGCATTAACAAAAACATCAATCAGATATCAACAGATGGACGGACGGACACCGGAGGTTTAGTAACATGGGACCACTCTTCGGGTATGGAACCCCGAAACGGTTATTGTGCTCAGAACGTAAGAAATGCTAAATTTATTCCCTTGATGTCAACATATGGCTTTCTTTAGCAATCCTTGTTATAGGAATACATCTACAATTGTTTTAACTCCGACATGCTGGAGACTGGATGTATTTTTCCAGTCAAACCCCGTTTGCCTGGAGGTAACCAATTCTTGTCTTTCAGACTTTAACGTGCATCTACTTTGACCTAAAGCTTCTGCAACCGCTCTGTCCCTTCCACAGTCACTTCGCCAATCACTCTAATTTACTATATCATGCCAAATAGCATGGCCCCAATATGACACACTTCTGTTAGTAGTATAAGTGCCAGACTAATTTATTAAAGCGAAATATTTAGTCGTTTATAATAGTCAATAATGGAAATTAGTTTGGTGCACCTATAATATTCCCTGGTGAGTGATTTGTGTTATAAAATGAGGTCGAGGGTAGGCAGAACTGTGTCATGGCGTCCTTAGTTTATGGAAATAAGAATTTTTATGGTGGAAGTAAATTTTTCACATAAATTATTTGTGGTGTCGGCAAATGAGTTGGGAGTGGGGCAACCATTATACTCAAGCGGTAGAACTGTGGGAAACAATTGATTTTTCAGCTTTAAATTAATCTGCTTCGATGACTCAGTGGTAATAAATTCGATTGCTGTGTTGAAGTTCCTGGTTTGATTCCCAGTCAATGTTATTAGGATTTCTGTGTTAAAATACATTAATGAGTGTTGTGGTATATATGACAGGCATCTTTCATTGACAGTCACGTAAAAACTGTAGAAGTGATACTTTCCTCATTTAGTTAAAAAATTATGATTATAATAAATCTAAGCGGAGTTAGCCCATTGGTCGTGGGTTCGAATCCTAGTCATTGCACTCCCGACATGAATTCACTTCTACCATATTAGCTTAGTTGGAAAAGTTAAAAATACTAGTAATTTGTAATCTAAAATGCTAGTTATTTGAAGGAGGCATTATTTTTAGTCTTTAAATCTTAACTTACATATCCGTAATCTAAGTGTGGCTAAGCAACACTATACAGACTAGTTTCTAGATGGGTGTGCACATAGACTATTGAGGGAAAGATAAGTCATGATTGTATTGCACCCGTACCTCGGCAGTAAAAATTCAGTGGAAGTTAAAATTATGATACTGTAATTCGTGGTTATAATTTTTAGTTCCATGTCCGTACGGAGCAATTAATGTTTTTACAATCTACATATTTACAGCAGTTCGTGGTATAATATATTTATGGACATAGGTGAAAACCTTACTAAAAAAAATCGCATACCACCATCTTGAAGACAAAATTATACTGACCTATAATTCATGTTCTCAGAAAACTGCTGAAGCTGCTTATCTCGTAAAGTTTTACGCGTTAGTGTACAGCATTAAAAGCTCGTAAACAGTCCGCCGATATAAGGAAATGCCCCAGATTTATCTACGATTTAGGTCAAAAGCTACATAGTTGTAAAATTAAAGTCAGATGTTTTACATTTGCTGTCTAAACCACCCGTGTTACTCATATGACACGGGTGGTTCAGGTATACCTATCGATGATATATGATATACTAGTTCTTACACCAAAAGTTGTTCGCATTTTTTATTCGTTTATACTTTAAGGTTTAGTTTTCGAAAATTATGCAAGGCTGTTTTCGAATGCTGTTCTATTTATTGGTGATTTTTTATTCTAATCGTTCGAATAGTTGAAATATGATAACTAATTAAGATTCGAAAATTTGATACATTCCTCATTATGCATTATCAATATTATTTGAATAATTTGTTGATTTACATAGATAGTGTGATAGTGTAGTGACTTAAGTGAATTTGTGTGTTGTGTGTATATTTAAAAGACCCGCGACACAGGAACAATACTTAGAGCCTAAGATAACTTTAAAAAAACATACATGTTGTTTTTATTTTAAAGAGTCTTCATGCAAATATTTCTCAAACATGGCGCATTCACTCTTTCTAAGCTACATTGTGACAAATTCGGCACTCGGAAATAGCACGCCATAAAGTCGACATTGGCATTTAAACGTCACCGTTTATAATTAGCAAGTCGAGTGACATCACTACCGGATGTGAGCTCCAATAAAAAGGTATGTTTAGTCTATGAGCAAGTTTGGTTAGTCAAAAAGGTTTTCAGGCTAATTTGAATACTCTCTGATAATACATAGTTATACATTCAAGTCAAAGTCAAGTCAAAAATCTTTATTTCCATAAAAATGTTAAAACAATTCTTAGACATGTCAATAAACAGATATATTGTTTAAAATATAATAATATAAATAAATAAATCTTATAGAAGCTGCTGTGTGTAATCGTTACTATAGTTTATTTTAATAAGATTTAAAAGTAAACGTTTAGTAAATCTAAGATACATATTGATATGTAACAAATTAAGTATACGTCACAGCAACTCATATTTACAATTAACTTAATGATATGATTAGAAATAGCCTGTGAGTGAAAGCAACTCAATCCGAAGCATTTTTATCTGTTATATATTCAGTGACTGAGTAATAACCTTTCGAGAATAATTTACGTTTTACTACTGTTTAAAATTGATTAAAACATAGATTTTGAATTATTAATAATATTATTATTATCTTGAAAGCATAGGGCTGTTGAATGCGACTGCTATACATGAAGTCTCGGGTTCGATGCTCGAATCTGGCAAAATTACTGGGATTTTTAACAACAAATTCTCAGTAGCTGCACGGAGTCTGAAACTAGGTCCGGTATGACAATAGACTATCTTATATATAAAATTCTCGTGTCACAATGTTAGTTACCATACTCCTCCGAAACGGCTAGACCGTTTTTTATGAAATTTTATATGCATATTTAGTAGGTCTGAGAATCGGCTACTATCTATTTTTCATACCCCTTAGTGATAAAGTCACAAAAAAAAAGAAAATTACTTTTCACAGAAATAGTTCACGAAATGTGTGTGTAAAGCAGCTCAGCTTATTCCTTTAGGGTTGAAGGCAGGAGAAAAATTTTTTTTCTATGTTTTTGAGAGTCTTAGAGCCATTTTGACTATGTCAGTCCCGTCGGGACATGAGAATTTGTATGAATTGCATTACGCGAGTGGCATTCCTAGTTATAAAAGCTTATGGGTAACGGTAACCATTTACCATTAGGTAGATTTATTATACTTGTTTACTAAGGTAGCATTGTCCTAACTATTATATGTATATTATAGAAGGTATATATGTATATAATAGAAAAATTAAGAAGGCTGACTCCATCACCATGTGGGATACTTAGCCAGGAGGAGTGAGATATTATAAATGCGAATGTGAGTTTGTTTGTTACGCTTTCACGCATTAACTACTCGACCGATCATCATGAAATTTCGCATACACGTTGTCAGGGGTACCGAAAAGGATATAGGGTACCTTTTAGCCAGAAAAAAGTACTATCCCCGAACGAGTGAAGACGCGGGCAAAAGCTTGAAAGAAATATTTGGTGGATTATATGTGTTAAACTGTGCCTCGTTCTTTATTTTTTTTAAAGGTTTCATTTCAAATTATTTACTAGTATTCTTGTAAACCCCTCCAGCTAAGCTAGAATGCTTGTATTAGGAGTGGGTTCACGTCAGTAGTGCAATGAGTAGGATTCGAACCCGCGACCTCTCGATCGCAAATCCAATACTTTAACAACTGAAATATTTCTGCTTAACCCTCCACAAATAAAAAGGCGTGAAGTTATGTCATACGTATCAAGAACACAATCCCGGCAATGTTTACGTAGATAGGTGTCCAAGTAAGTATGAATTCTCGAGAAAACCTGTTGAGTCTACTCAAGTGGGGTAGACAGTACGATAAACACATGTTTGACACTGTAGGCTATGGTCTGAAGTATAAAAGGAAGCGATAATTTCATTTCTTCGCATATACATTGTCAGGGGTACAGAAGAGGATAGAGAAAATTTCACCCAGAAAAAAATTAGCGATACTGCAGACAAAAACTAATATATTATATTAAAATACTTTTAGTTCCTATTACTATCTAATATATTATGTAAAATTCGAAATAAACCTTTATAATTATATTACTATTATCATACCAGAGTAATATAGCATCTAGATATAATAAGATAAAATCGCAAAATCTCACCACCTACGCCATATTTGACCAAATATTGATCATCAAACAATAGTTACCGAAACTTCCAAAACATTGAGGACCAGTTCACTACATATAGGTATGTTTGTTTTTATGCCTCGTTGGTCTCGTGACATAAACTTGTGCTGACTTTTGTGAGTTCCCGGGTTACATTCCTGGGTTTTATAGGACATTTTTGATAAAACATTTTCAGTAGCCTTTGTTTTTTGAAATTGCATGTGAGACGTTAATCGGTCTCCTACAAAATAATATCAGCCTTGTTTATAAATTGTCCCACTCCTGGGCATGGGCCCGGAGCCATAATAAATAATAATAATTTCTATGTATAATATGTATGTATTTACAAAAAAAAAGTATATATGTATGTTTATCCATTGTCTAGTACCCATAGTACAAGCTCTGCTTAGTTTGGGCTAGATGGTGTTGTGTGTGTGTAGTAGAATATTATATTATATTATTATATTATTATTATAATGGAACCATAATCATCTCAGTATAAGAAAGGGTACTCCATAGTCCACCACTTTGACCCAGTGCGGATTGGCAGACATCACATACATATCTTCGAGATCATTATGGAGAACTCTCAGACATGCAGGTTGTCTCACAATGTTTGCTTTCATCATTAAACCAAGCGATAATTATTTAATACGCACATAGATTTGAAAGGTCAGAGGTGCATATCTTGTAATGATTTGTAATGTAATCGAACTTGAGCAAAATATTATGATTTTAAGAGACACTTTGAGGACATCATTTCTTTTCCATGAGCATTATTAAAAAAGACAACGCCGGCACTAGGAATAATACTTGTGACGCGGAGGGCATTACGAACATTTAAACAACGTGTGGATCACACAAATTTTTGTACCGTTTGGGATTCGAACCCACAACACTCGGCTTAAACTAGCTTAAACCACTACGCCATCCTTGCAGTCATAATTATAATGGACTTCAGTGATGTTTGCAATTCTATGAGTATTCAAAACTTTTGCGTGGTAATTCAATGGCTTATCACCTAGATAAATATCGTTTAAAAAAAAGTTGTTACATTCTACCTATCGAAATCTAAATTAATCGAATCTGAGACCTCATGCACGGTAGGCATACACTACAGCCACTAAACAATACATTTCTAGGTTTCTAGCACAGTTGTTTTCAGGTGAAGGTTGATTCAAACAGTGGGAATGCACTTTCATAATGTATTACAACATCTAACATTTAGGATTAGCTAATGCCATCTATTTCGGTGTATCTTGCGCATTGCTTATATTTTCAGCAATAAAATAGTGATAGTTTAGTTTTATTTGTGTATTCTATGGAGTACGTTTTAACAATACTGAATTATTGCTTTTCAAAGGGTTTATTGGGTCAGGGATACGAAGAATGAAATAAGACAAAGATACATTCAAAACAGAAGAAAAAGGGATTGTTAAAAATAAATTCTCCATCGCATTTGTTTTAAAATCAGTATGAAATATGATGTGTTATAAATATGTGTCGACGTGAGCTATAGTTAGATAACCCAGTGATAAATCGTTGAACTGCCACGTAAAAGTCTCGAGTTCGATCCCTAGCCAAGACATTGTCCTGACTGAACTTTAAGCCACGGCGGCCTATGTTAATACTGACCTATGTTAAAATCGGAGATTGAACGCTGTGCCTCCGAAGCAGTCGTGATATGAGCCGCCTGATGTTATTTATTTTGGTACAGCGGTAGTTAATGCAACCGCTGCGCATCGCGTCGCAGGTTCTAATACCCGGTCGGAGGATTATTTAAATTTTGTCAAAAATATCACTAGCATAGGCACGAGACTGGTGGAAGGCAGTAACTTCGCCCCGTTTTACATGGCACCTAATTATATATATGTATATATTTACAAAAAAAAAGTATATATGTATGTTTATCCATTGTCTAGTACCCATAATACAAGCTTTGCTTAGTTTGGGCTAGATGGTGTTGTGTGTATGTAATAGAATATTATTATTATTATAAATGGCGACATGTAGGCATAATACTCCTCTACTTACTCCTTAATCACGACTTGCTTGATGATAAACAGAGGCCATGCTTGTTACATGCTTATTATATAAACATAAAACTTATTCACTCAACTTGAGCTATAAGTAGCCGATTATTCCAAGAAATAGTTGTTAGGCAGACAAACAGACGTCATTTCATAACTAGTTAAACAGAGACAGATACATTTCTCTCTTTCACTCTTATCACTATCAAAGTACTTAGTAATAAATTTAGAATATAAAGTAGGTGCAATCGTAGTTCAAGCGAACACTTGAGTTCTATATTATAAATAGATCGACGATAGTCAACAGGAAGTATTACGGAATAAACTTAGTTGTATATTAATAAACACTAGCGACGCGCCCCGGCTTCGCACGGGTAGTACAAAACTTTAACAAATTTTACAACTAAACCTTTACCCAACCTCATGATTCAATTAGGGTATTGGTAAAAACGAAAATAAAAATTTTAATAGTCGGTATAGCAATTTTCGAGGTTATGCATTACGAAAATATACAAACATACAAGTATTTCCTATTTATAATATTAAAGTATATATTAAACATACATAGCTATCCCTTTAAGTACGACTTTGACTGAACAAATAGCGTAATGTTTTAAGCGATCGCCTCGCCACTGCCGCCGCGCTGAGTGTCGTCGGTTCGGTCCCCATACGGGTGAAAAATTTATGTGATCCACAAATAGTGTAAAAACTCTGGTAGTGCACTAGAAATTATTCCTATTTCACGGGGGACTTATCAAATATTCAAGCAACTAAAACAAAGAAGATCCAGCCTCGGAACAACTTGTTATAGATCTCACAAATTTTTGTAAACATGTATGGGGACCGAACCGACGACACTCAGCGCGGCGGCAGTGGCCAGGCGATCGCTTAAACCACTGCGCTATCAGTGCAGTCAAATCTATATTAATAGAAATAATATTATCTTTTTGGTACGATAGTACCTATGGAACCCTTCGTGTACACGTCCAACTGACGGCAGGTATTTAAAAAGAACAAGATGGAAAGAAGTTAGGCATCAAACTCAATAGCTAACAATATAATCGCAAACATTTCACTATCCTATCACTTATCGCTCCACAGGTCGTAAATCAATTGAGGGAAATAGGTCACAAGTAGATTATGATACAAATATTAATGTCGTTTTATTGCGAACTAGTTTTCCACGCCCGCCATCGATAGACAAGACTCAATGGATAGACGCCCATAATATACTTGATTCTTCAACCTTTCAAATATTATAAATAGAGAACGACAGCCAGTTATGTCTTTTTTTCATTAAGATCTATTCATGAAAGATATTTAGCAATCGGTGTGTATGCTGACGTAGCTTACGTGACATTTTGCTTCTTTTATACTAAGATGTTTTTTTTTACTTGATAGAATTATCTCACTAGCAATAATTCTTGTGCCGCAGGGACTTTAGAAACGGGCACAAAAAACCCTCTGATCACACTTGTAGTACGCGTTGTCAGTGATCTATGTGTGGTACAAAAGATTGTGTGAATTATGCGTGTTATGCACGGATGACGCAGTGGGCAAGCGGTCGTGTGGTGACAGCTGGCTCATTGCGCTGCACGCATTAAATGTTGCGAGTTTGAATCACAAATGGGACAAAAAATAGTGATCTGTATAAACAGTTGATCTGGGCGTTTTTTGTAAAGTTGCCGCGACATAGGACTTTTTCTAATGTGGTAGTTGTCTTTATTTGTTTGTATGTGTTTAAACTTTCTCATGTAAATAAATTATTGTAAATAAGAATAAAATAAAGATATCTCAAACCTTATTAGAATAAAAAATCAGTCTGGGTGTACCTAAGTACGGTATGTGTCCGTTAATTGTATGTTTGTAACGTTCTGACACAGACTGATCGCTGTGTCTTTATAAGAAAAATATATTGTCCCTCTGCCTACCCCATCTGTATATCTACAGATTTAAGTCAATGCACGTCACATGTCCTAGTTTGCATGTCTCTTGCGTCATAATCTTACAACTTTATCGCTTGCACGGACGCGAACGCATAAGTAGACTCACATACCACGATAGCCTGGTAGGAGACCGTTGGATTGCCACGCAGAGGTCTCGAGTTCGATGTTAAGCAGCGCACTTTTCGAACTGATATGCATATTAAAAAATTAGTTAAATGTCGCTCACTTTAACTTTGAAGCAAAATATCGCGTGGAAATTTGTAGGACTGAGAAATTTCCACAATGCTCTCGAATATATATGAATTCTGGCAATCAGCACTGGCCCAGCGAGGTGGATGATAGATGAGAATGATGATGATATGGCCGTATTACTGGAAATAGATAGTCTGGTAACATGCCCAATAAATGGACATAGTCTTGTTGCGTACCTAAAATGACATAGCTGGTGAATATAATGAAATATTTAGTTTGAATTCGATATTGATTTAATCTTAATTAGTATAAAAAAGCCCTAAGGAAGCAATAGATAACTATTTGACTTCTTTAACGGTTCATACGACTTACCGTTTATCTATAAAATACGGAAATATAAACCAAATACAACATGACAACTAGCATACTTTATCTCTCTTTTATTAATAAACAGAACATAACACATATAGAAACATTACAAAAACCGTCACAGATTTAAATTACTATTTATTGCTGTGTCAAATGTACTACAGAAGCTCACCTCACAAACAAAATAACTAGACCCCTATCTATCGTCACAATGTTTCCTCATCTATCCAAGACAGTTCCAGTTCAGAAAGGAGGGAAAGCTCCACCTAAATTGGCCACTAATCTCTATGTCCAATATAAGTAGACACGTCTTTATCCTAACAGTGTTCCCTTATCTCTCCTAAATATTAGGCGGTCAGGGAGGCGGGATGTATCTACGTATAATAGTGACAATTCTAATTCTTTAAGGAGATTTATGGGATTAGTCTGACGGTAACTAATGTGTTGAGGTATGAATACATTTAAGAATAATAATATTTTAGTTGAGAGGAAGATTGTTTAGAAAAAGTACAGGACTTTTTGAA
This sequence comes from Catocala fraxini, assembly GCA_930367265.1. NCBI lineage: Eukaryota > Metazoa > Arthropoda > Insecta > Lepidoptera > Erebidae > Catocala > Catocala fraxini. The sequence goes on along the minus strand of OV884049.1, from coordinate 19,327,673 downwards.
AGATTTCTTTTAATAAAAATAGTTGGTTTAATTATAAATTTAACTGCATAGCAGTGTAGCGCGCGAGCAGTTTTCTTCGTCTGACCGTTGCCATCGCACTATAATATGTTGTGGGTTCGAATCCCACTCGGAATAATTATTGGTGGAATCTTCAAATGGTTTTTCTTGGACTTAGGCAACTGTACTACGATTAATTCTTGTGTGAAAGAAAGACTTTACTAACATTCAACAACGATCACAAAGAACATCCAGACTTTGAACAAATGACACACAAATGTGTATGACACATATGTCGGCCTCGATGGCGTAGTGGTTAGTGTAACCGACTGCCACGCCTGAGGTCGCGGGTTCGATTCCCGCACAAGTCAAACATTTGTGTGCATGAACATGGATGTTTGTCTTGGTCTGGGTGTTTCTATGTATAAAATGTATGTATTTACAAAAAAAAAAAAGTATTTATGTATGTTTATCCATTGTCTAGTACCCATAGTACAAGCTCTGCTTAGTTTGGGCTAGATGGTGTTGTGTGTATGTGGTAGAATATTATATAATGTCCTGTGTAGAATTCGAACCCAAAACACTTGGCGCAGTGGCATTGGCAAGGTTACAAGTTAAACCACTATGCCATCCGTGTATTATATAGTGTGTATAATAAACTCTGTCCGATCCTTAAAGGTGTTATAAAGTAGCTTATTATGATTACGTTAGTGACATCCTTTTATAAAATGCGATCAAAAATATTACCCCAGTAAATTTAATTTATTTAAAATAATATGTTAATAGATTACCCATGGCAATACCGACAACTTATTAATCATAATACCTAGGTATCACTAAAGTTCATAAAGGTTCACCGATGCTGCGCCGCGCTACGCCGCGCCTACCTACCTACGTCTTAGAAAAATGCCGCCAAAAGTATGCTGCTATAATGTGCGAAATTTCAGTAATTTAAGGGTAAAGATGCTGTACTTAAAAATATTATGAAGACGTTTTACGATGACATAGATATTGTTTATTATTTTTCTTCGCATGTTTGTTAAGAGAGAAACAAGACCTTAATGGATCGGACAGGGATTTTTATACATACTGTATAGTACAATTGTAATTAATTATATTATTTACAATTTCCCCGAAGTTTCGGTTGTTTTTCGGCAGCCATGGTCACGGGGAGATCATAGCCAGTTGCACTCACTGATCGGTAAACGGTTGAACAACTCTTGACAACAGGTTGGCCACTAACTACACGAAAAGAAGAAGAAGCGGAGATCATCTTTCCTTGGCAATGATTTAGATAAATACTGAAAATGATTTAGCATTTTACATTAGTATTAGCGTAACGCAATAAATACTAATTGTAAATTTATCCCATTCACCCCTCAACTAAACAAAACGAAGGAATATTTAACCCTTTTTCCTTTTATTAATTCTATTTACGTAAACTATGAATCATAGCCAGCTGTTCAAATCTCGTTTCAGTATAACTTCTATATGTTATTGGTACGGACGGACAGTACGCCCGGTCGGACTGCCCAACGCCGCGCCGTTTGGGAACTTATTTTTAGATAAACCAAAAGGGCATGTACATAATTACATATGTGCGCCGTGTCTGGTGAAATGCTGGACTCATTTTGAGCATACATCGTTTCAGTATATCTTATATGTTACATATTCTCGATTTCTGAATTAAGGGAAAAAGCGAATGTTAACTGAGTATTCTCATATTTTATTTACAGAATCGAATTGCATCAATTCACTTTCAACTGAGCATTTACTTAAGTATATGATTTTGAAATAGCTACTCAAATATCATTACAGTTTAAGGAAAGTCGATGTAGAAACAAAAACATTTTTTAAGTATTTCTTAAGTAGAGTTTGAGTTTTAACATATCATTTTCAATTCAGAAACTGAGGGTTAGTGTATTAGAGGTTAATTTAATCATACTTATTATTGGTAGCGTAAGGTTTCTCTGGTTCAGCAACAATTTAAATCGTAGAGAAGTAGAGTAGAGTAGAAACCTCGGCACCGCTTTAGTTATAGGTAATGCTGGCTGGCGTAGAGGTTTAAGTATTCGCCTCGCCAATGCCACTGCACCGAGTGTTGTGGGTTCGAATCCCACACGGGGCAAAGCTTTGTGTGATCCACACATAGTATTTATGAGGCTGGGTGTTCTTTGCATCTGTTGATAAAATTTTTGTAAAGTCTACCACACCTCGAATTGTTTATTTGCAACATTTAACACGTTGTACTTTGAATTTTGTAAAGATCATCCTGAGAGGAGTTATTCCTAGTGCAGCAGTTGTCTTATATAAAAACCAAAGAAAGAAAAATATCTTCACAGCCACAGAACTCTCTTGTAACGGTGTAAACTCCTGTTTAAAGCGTTCGATCCTCGCATACCTTCACGAGGGGTCAGGCTCATAAATGGCACGTTCTATAAAATATTTACGGCCCATTATAATATTTATACGCGACCATAAACGTTCTGTCTATCTGGCAATCTTGTGCAGTGAACCAGCGTCTTAAAGGGAAATCAGCATTTGATCAATCGATCTGTGCATAGTTTTAATCCTACCTTTAATGGCAAAACGGCTTTATAGTTTTGCACCCAATGAAATTGTACAATAGTTATGTCACATGCCTGCACAGATGGCGTTGTGGTTTAAGTGGTCGCATTGCACCAGTGTTGTGGGTTCAAAACCCACACGGGACAAAACATTGTGTAAACCATAAATTTTTGTACAGAGTCTGGGTGTTCTTTGTGTCCGTTGTTTGAGTGTTTGTAAAGTCTCCCCCGATACAGGAATTATTCTTAGTGCGGGTTGTCTTTATGAAAATATGAAGAAAAACATTATCAGTAATAGGCGTCAAAAATCTGACCCGTATTCTTTATTCTTATTGACTGCATCTGTGTTTATAATTTGAACTAAGCAAAAAATTATAGGTAACTAAAGATAATACGTAAAAGAGATAGCTATAGTTCGAACTATGAGTTCGAGAAAATTTAAAATAGTGCTTAAAGTAGCCTTAAAATTGTGCTGTAAATCCTTTTCAGTAGATTTTGTTTTGAAAACAATAGAAATTCTATAAAACTAATATTGAAATGTTTTCAAGTCTTCGCTTTTAGTAAGCTAGTAACATTTTTGTTTCTTTTCTGTGTATAATACCATTGATACATAGCCTAACGTCTATATACTTACCCGAAGAGATTTTTTTTTTAAACATTTATCATTTATTATCATTATCATTTCTTTAAACATTATGTATTAAGTACATCCACATTTGTTCTTTTTTGGTCCCACGTTATAGAGGGTGAACTTATTGCCATCTATCGGGACTTCGTGTTACCGAAAACAACTTGACAGTATAATCCAAGAACACTTTGTCTAACTCGAGAATCGAACCTGAGATCTCATGCACAGCAATCGCATTCGCTAAGGGTGCTGCACTAGCGAATGGCAGACTTAAAGAATATTTTCCTTTATTTCTCTCTTCAATAAAGCTAAAAATCCCAATAAATCACCAAATGTCAAATGAAATAAGAATGCCGTGATATCCCGCCATTAATAACGACACATTTATTTGACAGCCGCTGCTCTATGGTCTAATTCGTCTATAGTCTGTGGTAATTGGGTCACGGACTCGCGAATTCGTTAAAACGACCTTTTTAATTGTTGCAATTAATTTGCAGGGGCCTATGCTTTTGTTTGGCTTAGCCTGGTTTATTAATCCTAATATGTAGGTATGGTATAAAATTATAAATCTAGGTTATGTATGGTTTGACTACCACGATAGCTCAGCGGCTTAAAAGGTCGCCTTGCTACTGGTATTTCGACGGCCGTTGTCGACGGTGTTGTAAAGTGAAAAAAATATTATAACGTTTTGCTGTTGTTAACTCCACGCATAGTCTAGTGGTTTAAATAATTGCCTCGCTGTTGTCCCTGCACCGAGCGATGTGGATTCGACCCCCAGATGGAACAAACATTTTTGAGTTCCTCAAATAGTTTTTCCGTGTCTAAGTAGTCTTTGTATCCGTTATTTGATTGTTTGTTAGGCTCCCTGCGAAATATTATTAATTACAAGTGCGCGAGCTGACTTAAAAACATCTAATGGGTATTTTTTGTGTATGTTATTTAAATCATATAATTTTCGGCACCTCAAGAATTATTCCTTAGTCGGCTACCCTGGTTTGAGCAAATTTCTAAGTCTAAATAAGGTGTTCTACATCGAATTTTGGTCATGGCGGCCAATCTTATCAGAGACTGACCATCTTAGATTATATTACAGTGCACAAGTGTGTGCGCAAACATAAATGCATTCTCTGTTCCCTAACGCTCATAGGCCTATGGGACGAACGACACGAGCCGAGGAAAAAGAGATACCGCTGCGGTCCTACCTTCCATAAAACCCATTATAAAATTATCTTAATCATTCTTAAACTCGCCGCAACATCCTACAAAAATGACTCATCACAGCTCATTTCCTACAAACCCACTCATCTCATCTTAATCAGTTGACAAATTACATCCAAGTTGTAAATTACTCATATTTACCTAACCAGTAAAACCGCAGTAAGGAAGCTACGCACTACAATTACGGACGAAACCGGGGCAAATCAATTAGTCACAATTAAACGGACGGACGGACATTTCGCGTGGATTATAGGTCAGTCTTAACAATGTATAATGCAGCTGTTTGGGAGATATTCACCTACTGTTTCAGTCGCCTATCTAAGTAGCGCAGCGGTGGTAAATCCGACTGCTGAGCACGAGATCTCGGGTTCAATTCAAGTCTGGCAAAGTATTATCGCGTTTTTCAGTCAATAGACATTTACGTACTTTGTTTCATGCGACTGCTGGGCACGAGAGCTCGGGTTAGATTTCCGTGTCAGGAAAAGTGTTATTGAATTTCTCTGTCAAGATATTCTAGGTGGACGTACGGAATCATAGTCAAAGTTATTAGTTTTTTATGTATAGTCAATTCATAATAACAGCATGGTGTCTGGGACTGTGCTCGGTTAATCGCAATCGCTATAATCATATTTAGCGAAATCTGGGCTTAATACACTCCTGCCTTCGCTTTTGGCGATAGATGTCAACATTGTTGAATTGTGCTCAGTAGAGGATTATAAGTTTGCCCTCAATTACATGAGACCTAAAACATATTTGGCGGAATGTGATTGTAACAATAATATACATATATAATTAATAATATAATATCAGACCTGTATATAAACAGTCCCACTTCTGGGCACGGGCCTCTTTTCAGTCTGAGAAGAGTTAAGCCATAGTCCTCCACGCTGGCCCAGTGCTGGTTGGCAGTCTTAACATGTCGTCGACACATTATGTAGAACTCTTAGAAATGCAGATGCAGGAAAATCTGCATTTTCCTTCACCGTTAAAGCGAGCGATAATTAACTATTTAAAACGCATATAACTTCGAAAAGTCAAGGTGCGTGCCTTAGTGTCAAACTCGAGACCTCTACGCGGCAATCCAACGGTCTTTCATTAGGATATCGCTGCTTCACACGATGATTTCCTTCAACGTTATGTAATAGATAAGTACGTAGTTATTTATTTACTAATAGTACCTAATAATTATATCTCTGCTTAACCCTTTGGGGATAAAACATAAGACAATGTATATAGTAAAACAAATACAGATCGATAAACTATTAAGAAACACCGTATACCAATCGCAATTTATCATGAATGAGCTGTTCAAAACGCTCACTTGAAATTCTGCCTGCCGCCAAGGTACAGGGTTCCGCCACACGTTATTATACAAAGTGGTTACGGCAGTCGTGCCCATGGGGTCTCATGGTGAATACCAATGACTTCCATTATGGGTATGGGGGCAAGACAGCGTGTCGGAACAGAATATTGATGGTGCATACTAATTATGGTAAATTGCTTCCACATACCTACCTATAATAGTAATATATATCCTGAGCGGTTTAAATTGTTGGTTATTTATGATTATCAGAAAACTTACAGCTAAGGTACAGGTAGTGAGAACATAATATATTAATTACAAGTTTTTACTGATAAGCCTATTAATATTATAAATGGGATAGTTTGTGAGGATGGATCGATGGATGTTTGTTACTCTTTCACGCAAAATCTACTGAAGGGATTTTGATGAAACTATACAGTAATATTGTTTATACATCAGAATACTAAATACTTTATCTTAACATAAATCTACATTAAAGCGAGCGAGGCTGCGTGCAAAATCTAGTTATTTAAATTACGCAAGTAAACAGTAGACGATAAAAAACAGTAACAGCATCGGAATTCTTAGTAAATTTTTGATTCTAGTTGGTTACAAATATTAATGTTGTTCAAAAACAATATCACATAAAATTTAAATTCAGGTATAGATATTTATGCAATATAAATCTATACCAGCACTCTGCCATATACATAGAATTGTATGGTGCGTGGCTCTTACCAAATTTGGCAATAAGTACAACTTACATATTTTAAGCGTGACTACGACCATAAATTACAAATATATAGATGTACAGCTCGATATGAGGTGAGGAAAACGATTTCGGATTACTCCGGCTGGATGCAGCCATTATCATTCAATCGAATTGATCCAAAATTACTGTACTACGCGTGTGTGAGTGCGTTTGTTTCAAGCCGGGCATCTATTTTTGTATATTTTGTGGTACCTAACACCAAGGACCGATGTTTCAGTCAACAAATAATCTGATAATACAAAATGCCAGACCCGAAAGAGCTACATAATTTTAGCACTGATAGGATTTCTTTCTAGTATATAAACTGAGGAATAAAATTCACGATGTTGACAGTTTCTTTAAAATTTTTTAATATACATACATCTGTATTTATTGGGTAAGCTAAGGGGATTGAATTGTTTATTCTAGGTTAAACTTCACGAAAGTGATTTATGTTGATAAAGAAATAATATTCCTGCAGATATTTAACAATGGACTGCTTTGTCATATGGCGTATGTCAACTACTGATCATGATATCCCTTAACGATTTAGATGGGACCAAGTGTTGTCCATTTCAATTTTTAATTAGGAAATTACTACAAAATGAATTTAAAATTACCACAAACACAAAGCCCATGAAGCTAATCAACCCACTATACCTCACACAATTTTTGCTCCGACTGGGAATTGAATCTCAACCCACTTACTCACAATGGCAAAGCGATGACTACCGCTATCCGTGAACTCAAAACTAGTATATACATAAACATTAGTCTGTCTTGTCTCCATAACTCCGTAACTGTCCAAATCTCCTATTATAGGGAGTGATTCTAATGTCGGGGCTTGTCGACGTTTGTCTACAAACATGTCCGAGTAAAGATCTCGTATGCTACCTCCCTAAAAGGCAAACGAAACAGCCATTGGAATACAACTTTAGAACTATTGCTGATCAAATGCGGGAATGTGGGTACAAAATATAAGCGATGAAAGGTTTCATTTCATTTATTTTAATAACAATTTACATTGTGTGTGAATATACAATAATAATAATAAAGACAACCAATGAAATAAAAACAATGTGACAAATCAGATAATAAATTGATCAATAAGGAATATAGGTGACGATATGTTCTTGTCCGTAGTCTCTGCCTACCCGTCTGGGACACAGGCGTGAATCTATGTATGTATGTTCTTGTCTAAAAGAATAATGGTGCAGTGGTCGCCTTGCTAATGCTGGTGTCTCGAGTGATATGGATTCGATTTCCTCGTAGAATTAAATTTTGTGTAAACTGCAAATACTTGTTCCAAGTCTGGGTGTTATTTCAGTCCATTGATACAATGTTTATAAAAGCCTTCGCGCTACAAGGAATTATCCCTGTATTCTGCTATTAGGCAAAATAAATAGAATCAAATAAAGTAATAGGAAGAATCAAAGCAAAGGTTGAAGATAACTCATATTTCACCGGTTATACTTTGGACCTAATTAATAGGGAGACTGGTCATGGCTCCAAGCCGACAATGGCACATAACTAAACTGTTTTACTATGATCGTTGTTAAACACTACGTTACTAGTCTTCCATTTCCTTTCCCAATATAATAATACTAGCTTTTGTCCGCGGCATCGCTTGCGTAACTGTAGGTTAGATTAGCAACAGGTAGGATAAAAGGTTCCCTATATCATTTTCTGTGCCCCTAACTAATTAATTCGTGACAGCGTTACAAACAAACAAACAAACCCAGATTGGCATTTATAATATAAGTTAGGATTCAAAGTATTACCAAAATACGTTTTGCGGCTACAAACCATGACTTGATATTACAGACTGGTTATTAATTATCGACTGTCTAAATCACCAGGAATGAGCAAGTTTCTCTTGTGAGTTTTGTTTCTGTTCCAAACCGACCATCGGGTTGGTTCCAAACCATTAATTTTGTCTGCCTTTGTGGTCAGTCATTGACCGAAATTGGGCATCCACAAATTTCAAATTATTTTCTTTAATATTTTGGATGATTTTAGACTGCCTGTGTAGGTTAAGCAGAGGTTATTCACACTCTCATTATGCTAGCTATGTTAAGGTCTTGGATAATCGAGGGCTAAATTAATTGTCACTTTCAGATGTAAGATTTATATCTTTATATTATAACTAGCTGACCCGAGCAACTTCGTCTGCGTCACATAAGAGAAATTTACCCGTTTTTGCAAAATTAATATTAGTATAGATGAGAAAATTAATATTAATATAAATGAGAAAATTAATATTAGTATAGATGAGAAATTTAATATTAGTATAGATGAGAAAATTAATATTAGTATAGATGAGAAAATTAATATTAGTATAGATGAGAAAATTAATATTAATATAAATGAGATAATTAATATTAGTATAGATGAGAAAATTAATATTAATATAAATGAGAAAATTAATATTAATATAAATGAGAAAATTAATATTAGTATAGATGAGAAAATTAATATTAATATAAATGAGAAAATTAATATTAGTATAGATGAGAAAATTAATATTAATATAAATGAGAAAATTGATATTAGTATAGATGAGAAAATGAATATTAGTATAGATGAGAAAATTAATATTATTATAAATGAGAAAATTAATATTAGTATAGATGAGAAAATTAATATTAATATAAATGAGAAAATTAATATTAGTATAGATGAGAAAATTAATATTAGTATAGATGAGAAAATTGTTGTAGTTTTGTTTGTTTGTTCGCAATCATTCCATCACCATTATAAAGCTACTTTATCCAGATTTAACACATGCTAGTTAACTTCACGCTATGAGCATTGCGAGCGAAGTAGTAATTATAAAGTCACTGGTCTAGTCACTAATAGTCGAACAATTATTTAGCTTATGAACCAGCTTCACTACTGTGTGAACAACTGTAACTCTCAAGTCTAAAAATTGGTTAACAGATTTAACCAATTTTTCTAGGCAACTAAAAAAAAATTGTATAACCGAGAAATTAAACCAGATAAAATTAAAAGATCACACTTGTACAAAATATCGAATCGTTATTTTCTAACTCCCTTTGTTTTCAACACTTTTTATTTTTGTCGCTATAATCTTATATTTTGTACCACAAAAGGACAACTATTTACGAACTCTGCATCAAAACTTAACACTTTACTTAAATACGTTTTATTTAACACAAAATTACGTAATTGGGAGTCAAAGCCAACACACCGTGATTGTACAAGACTAATGTGTTTCAAATTACCACCAAATAATTAATTCGGTCAACAGTTTGTGTTGATTTTTACACTAAAATTAGACAGATTTTTTTACTGAAGGTTTGTTTACAGTTTAAGATTGTCTCGAGTTTGATTCCCGATTCAATCACTTTGTTTGGTTTATCTGTTATGGAATTATCAGTAGCAGCACAATAAAAATGACATAAAAATACTACAGTGAACTCGGAACCACTTTGACGTTCATAAGTGTTACTTTGTGACCTATATGAATAAACGTAATTTGATTTCGAGTTTGAGGACATCGCTCGCGGTCTATTGCACGAGCGTGAGCAACATTTGCTACATTTTACGAAAATTAACACTTTTTACATAATGATTGTTGTTATAAAAGACTCCATCCGCATTCGGGATTCAGCCCTGTCTGCGACAAGACAAACTATACATGAAATAATCCCTAACACACAACTTAAGGAACACCCAAATTATTATTTCATGTGGGATTCGAATCAAATATACTCAGGGTGGGTAGCAGTGAGGTGAATACTTGCCTGCGGTACCATCCGTGCAATATTCTCTAAGATATAATAATATGTAAATCGTAAATACAAAACGAACCCTGACTGAGAAACACGATCAGCGGATCGTAATTTTCGATCTGCTATCGGCTCAAATATCTTGTGGGAATTGAAGCCGCTACACGTAGCTCTAGCGTCGATTGTATCTCAACCCTATGGGCCATGTATAAGGTATATGAATCCAAGATACAGCAGCATTGTGAGATTTTAATATCAAATTGGAATTCGACTTGCGGTGTTGGAATATGTTTTTAAATTAGCATCAGCGCTCTGCCCTGGCATTGCACGGGTATTACAAACCTTAACAAATTATACATCTAAACCTTCTTCATGAACCTTTGTCTATTGGTTATAACCATATGAAAATCTGGTCAGTAGTTATTGGGTTTATCGCGAACAGACAGATAGACGCGGCGGATGACTTAGTTCTATAATATGCAGGCGAGATGGCAAATAAGGATTGTTTGTAATTTTAGGGTCAAACATTCAAACATCGGACACAAAGAATACCCAGACTGGGAATAACTACTACTAAAATTTATGTGATTCATATAAATTTTCGTCTCATATCGTCAAACCCACAACACTCGCTACAGAGTCGAGATGACCATTTAAACCATTACAAGATCCGTGCAGTCGTGTAATTTACTTTTTTCTTCTTTCTTCATATTCTCATATATTTCTTTACGAAAACGAATTAATCCATTTCTCTTGTTGCAGAAGCTCGCCATTCGGTACGACGTCGTCAAGCCTACGATGATAATTTAAACTACGATGACAACTTGTTGGCTGACGAAGCAGGCGATGACGACACACAGAACGATACTGAACATGGTAATTATATTATTTTCCATCTTTGTATTATTAATGACGCGACAGACGTTATCCTGCTCGAACAAACCGTTGACCGTCAACAATCCGTATTGTTTCTTTCTTTTCTTTTCGTGTGGTTAGTGGCCAACCTGTTGTCAAGAGTTTTTCAAGTCGCACTTAGGCCTCCGACATGGCTTAACGACTGCTGTCAATTTGACAACAACCGGGACCGACATTTTACGTGCCCTCCGAAGCACGGAGACGCTCAGATGAAATACCACTAAGCGGTCACCCATCTATAGACTGACCGCACATTGCTTAACCTCGCTAATCGTTTACCGACCAGTTGCAACTGGCTATGAGCCAATATCCAATTGTGAAACTAAACCATCCAGAGATCAAAATCGGTCCAGCCATTCACACACTTCTGTAAGTGTATGTCACTGAACTTCTCCTAAACGGCTGGACCGATATTGATGAAAGCTTTTGTGTGTTTTAGTGTGTCCTTGAATCAGATTCATAATTAGAACCGGCAGGTTCACTGCGATCGGGTTCCCCGGATCGGATTCGGGTCTTTTTATTTGGTGTGGACAATGTCTTTCGGGTCTACTAGTTATATATGTAAAAATAATACAATTATTCGTATATAATATCAGCCCTGTACTAAATTGTCTCACTACTGGGTACGGGCATCCTCTCAGTGTGGGAATGGTTAGGCCATATTCCACCACGCTGGCCCATTGCGGGTTGGCAGTCTTCACATATGTTTGAACTCTATATTGAAGCATTTTCTTTTTGTTTAATTAGAGCCGCAGTCAGAAAAAGTCCAAGCTGTCATAGATACAGTTCCAACTAGCTATGAGTTAGAAGCCGGTGGTGATCAGCGATTGGAGTGCAAAGTAACGCCTGACAGTAAGTATTAGTCTTAATACATTAGACTTCTGATCGCTCGTGGGTTTCAATCCACTGTAACACAGACATATTCAACTCCTTATAGTTACAATCATCCTAGGAGAGCTGGAGGGTTTAATTTGATAAAGTCTACGTCAATAATCATTCAGGACACAGAGTAACACTTATGAACGCCAAAGGTGTAAGTGAGTTTACTAAATTACCAGAATTTAAATTTATGTTAGTTGTTAGATTCAGGCAAAAAGTTGAACCTATGTGTAGATAATTGCAAGAAACTCACAGCCACTCTTTTAAATTGAAATCAAATTATAATTTCAGTATTTTACAACTCATTTATGAGTAATTATAATTATAATTTAATGGTATACTTCAATATTTACATAAAGAAAGCAACAATCATAATTTACAACTTAACTAATATTAACAAAACTAACCACTTATAAATAGAACAAAATGGAGAGTAACAAAAGATGGGACTGTAAAAATTAATAAAAAGGGATGGCAGCATCGCTGTCGACCGGGAGTGTGTCCAGAAGACTGGCAGCATTGCCACGCTGAATGGCAATGCTGATTCTTTGAGCCAAAAAAAGTCCAGCCTTCTGGTCACGAAGCATCGATTAGCCGCTTTATGAGTTATTGTAATTAGTAACTAGTTAGTTGGACATGTGTTATCCGTACTTAGCATCATAATTGGGCTATTGTTGGCACACAGCATTTTATAGTTTAATTATACAGAGATGATTGGATATCTTTTAAAATTTGAGAAAATCTTAATATTAGATTCGACATTTAAGTTATGCATAAGGTCCATAATACGAACAACCACAGGTTTCCACAGGCGTTCAAAGTCAAAAATTACTTATAAACGTCAAAATTTAAAGTTACACGCTGTATACAAACTTGCATAAAATTGCATCCTTCTACCAAATATAAAAGTACCAGTTTCCTTGCACTGTTCCAAATAAAAAATAAAAATATCGGTCATGATTCATTGCGTAATAAAATTTGTACGTAACAAAATGGCTGTGCTTCCGTCGTGGCGCCAAAACTCGTGCGCAACTTCCGGCTAACTGTCAGAAGGAACAGACGGATAATCCTATATGGTTCTCTTTATAATTAAGTGTAATCGTAAATGGTATCGTCGGTCTGTCTGTCACTAAAATATGACTGGAGTTATTTTATTGCTGTACCGACAGGAAGAACTATTTTTGAACGTCTGACTTGAAAACGACTGGACGGGGTATTCTTGGATGACTATATAGCTAGGACATGTAACCTTCATAAGTGTTACTTTGTTACCTAAATGTATAAATGATTTTTTAAATTTGACATTGGCTATGATTCAATGACTGCTCAAAGGGAAATTGGTTTTATTAGTTACTCACGTGTTATGGGTGCGATTTTCATACGGGTCAAAAACCATAAAGAATATTTCGATAGTTGATTATTGTGTTTGAGAACAGTGTTATTTTAATATTACTTTAAGAGAGAATGTGATAGAACTATGTATTTTTACGACTTTCATTTTTGTTTTTATAAGATGAGTTTTAAGTTTAATTAGTGAATAATGCTGTCTGTTATTTTCATAATTGATTTTTACAACGGGTTTGGTTCTTGTCTAGACCAATTGAAAATTCTGATGATGAAGTATTATTTTTTATTTAAATCAGCCCTAAATTTCGGTCGCAAAGTAACACTTATGAAAGTCCAGATAACACTAAACTTACTTAAATGTACATTTACCTGTTACCACGGTTAGCAAAGCAAGGGCAAAGAACCAATGAGAAGGTCGAGCAACAATTTTTAATCGCCAACTTTACAATGTTTCTGTGTTCACAGGTGGCTCAGTGGTGCAGTGGTTCAGGAACAACGTCGTGTATTTCATAGGAAGTATAAACTTGCATCCAGAAGAAACGCGATACGCCATGTAAGTGTCTTTGACTTCTTTTATTGGCCTCATTAGAACTATGGTCATTTCAAAGGGACCATATTTTTATGGTAATACTGTCCTGGAAATCCGACCAAGCAACCGCGAATTATCGTTGGCGGTTCCTATACAAGTACCTACTAGAATTTGACCGATTGCATTGGTATGATGAGGGAGTAAATTAGATTGCTGTGCACAAGGTCTCGGGTTCGACATTAAATTTGGGATGTTTTTTTCTGACATTAAATTTCAAATAGCCAGGAGTTACAAAGGCGGACATACCCTTGCCTCGGCATGCACGTAAAGTCGTTAGTCCTACGTCTCTTCTTTCACCGGTCATGTCATGTCCATTAGAGTATTTGGGCACTAAGAGTGTATGTACTTGCGTTTGCGCACACACGTGTGCACTATGATATTTACTAAGCAGACGGCTAGTCTCCGTTAAAATTGGCCGATATTCGTTGTTGGGGTCCTTAAATACCAGTAAACAGTAACTAGTAAAAGTGTTTAACAATAGTACTTAGTTTAAAGTTTCAAAATTATGTAATAATAGTGTTTTATAAAAAAATAAACAATGCGATAAAATACGTATAAATTTGTTTCATTTTAGTAATTTATTTTAATTTTATTATAATTTAGGATAATAAACAGCTACAAAATACAATATGTTTAAATATAGTACATTGTTTTCGCAGTGAAAGTTGCTCTACTTTTAGGCAGGATGGAATAATGTCTGCTACACCACATTTAAAATTCTCAAAATTTATTTTAGCTGCTCAATTACTTTGATATAAACATCTTTCAAGAGCAATTCTTCCCATTTTCAAATGATGATTGATTAATCTTGTGTTTTCAGTGCCCCGAACTCCAAGGACCTGATCATCAAGAATGCTCAGTCATCAGACAGCGGAGTGTTCAAGTGCGAGATCCCTCAGCGACTATCGGTAGCTATCAACCACACGCTGTTGGTTACTGAGAAACCAAAGGTTGTTGGTAAGTATCCCTTTTAACCCTTTATTTCTCCGTTAAGAAGAAGAATATATTTGGACTTTAACTTCTCTTTAAGAGATATAGTCACTGAGAGCCTGACTAATGATGTCTGCCGAAATCATCCTATTTCTTTCGCCCAATACTAACACAGGTGGTAGGATCCTGTATTAATTTTGACTGGTGCGAGAGTAGCCTAAAAAAACATTTTTCTTCTTGAAAAATTGGTTATGAAGAAGAAAAATACCCTTAAGTGGTATAGTGTACCAATCGTATAGCACGAAATCCATTGTTACAGTAGTCCCCAAAATAGCAGATGTAAAACCTACTTCAACTATCCCTTTCTTCTAGATCCAGAATCAAATTTTACTTGAGCTCATGAATTTATCATCAATTTTCAGAGATGGTAGCTACAAATGGAGGAGTAGTTGGTGAGAACTCCGAGCTGACTGTCACCTGCCACGTGACTGGCTCTCCTACGCCCTCTGTAGTGTGGTCTCTTGCGAGGAAGGACCGCCCTAACACCGTAAGTATACATCTCACTATTGGTTAATTGATAGATTCAACTGCTGCAACACGGCGTAGCGATGGTGAATGCGTCTGTTGTGCATGATTTCTCAGCAGGGAAACTCGGTTCACGCCAACAAAAAAGTTATTAGGTTTTTCTGTTAGGAAATCTCAATACCAGCCCGGAGTTAGGAAGTTGGCGGTGATAGACAACCCCGTGCCTCGGCAAGCAAGCCGTTTAGCCATTGCGATGGTCTTGCGCTTGATATCTCTCCGGTCTTGTCGGATTGCCGTCCCGTCGGATCATGGGAGTTTAGGAACAGAGAGTACACTTGTGTTTGCGCACATACTTTTTGTATCACAATTTGTATAGTGCATTTTGTACTGTTATTTCACAAGATTTGAAACACTTCTATCCTATTTATCAATAAATATAAAAATCTCGTGTCACGGTGTTTGTGGCCGCACAGCTCAGAAACGGTTCGACCGATTTTATGAAATTTTTATGTATATTTGGTAGGTATGAGAATAGGTCGTAAAAAGTTTCATACCGCTAGAGGGTCAGCTAATATTATTATATTATTAATTTAATAGATAATTTAAGTTATTTAGTGAAAGGAATAAGTGCATTGAAATGGTCACTCTTGTATATATATTGGCAGTACTTATAATTATTAAACAGTAGCACTTCCGTTACTTGCACCATAATAAGAGCAAACCGATGCTATCTTTAGCCCGCGGCGACGACTGTTTTCAGAGAAATAATAAATTGTTTGGATGATTTAGTATGAGATTAAACAGCTTCAGTGGTTTCGCGGTATAAGTTTGCGTAATTACGAGGTCCAGTATTTGATGTCTGGGTAGTAAAGTATTATCGAATTTTAATGTTAAGAAATTCATAGAAACTACGAATCTGAAAATGCAGTAGACTTGCCCGTTTTTCAGTGGGTCTGTATACGGCTCTTTAGTCAACTGAGTCCGCTCGAACTCATCCCGCGGGATCAGTTGACCTAAAGAATATTTTGAAACGGGCAACTCAAACATCGAATCAATATCTCAGACTCGGTACAAGTATTAGTTGATTACCTAAGTACACAAATTTTTGCGACCGCTTAAATCACTACGTCATCGGTGCAGTAATTACGTTAGTCTGTTTAATTAATATAAATAAACTACGATTTTATTGCAAATGTCGTATTTTATGTTTACTCAATAAAATATAAATATAAACTAAACATACACAAGAACAGATGTTGTTACTATTTATATATTAATAATAGAACTATTCATCAATCAAACGTTATCATATCAACTCGTACGCAATATTCCAACTTGTAAAATACACCAATATTCAATTAAATCTCAACTTTATTCTTATAGTAATAAGACTTATTTTTCAGTTAACAATGTTATCGAAGCATACGCATTGAAATTTTGTCAATAAACACTTTCAAACGACTTCCAATTTTACCCATTTAGCAATAAAGTTTAATTTTCCTTGCAACATTACAATTGGTTTTATACCTTGATGCGTTAATGTTGTTTATTGAAAATTGGACTGTATGATTTGTACTTCAAGGTTTATTTTTAATGAAACTTGTTGTCCGTCGAAACAACGCGTGTGGGTCTAATCAATGGTTCTATTATTGGAAGAAATGTTGTAATAAATGTGCGTAAGTGTACCCGTGACGTAATAAGAGAAAGTTCACGTTTATCTGACAGATAAACAGACTGACTGATGTCATATATATTAATAAAGTCATTATATTGTATTAACTACTGTCCGCAACTTTGCCCGCTTGAAAAAGTTACGGTGTTTTAGGATAGCGCCATCTATTATGGGTAATATATTTCGTGGTTTCTGTACAAAATTAATTATACATTCCGAGAATAGACTGTATATATTGTTATTATTAATAACATGTAATAATATAATAATAATAATCTGGAGGACCAGACCGAATTTCGGACACGGCGGCCGGTCTTAACGAAGACTGGCCATCTGCGCAGGATATATTGTAGTGCACAAGTGTGTGCGCAAACACAAGTGCACTCTCTGTTCCCTAATTCTCATGATCCAATGGGATGGTAATCCGACACGACTGGGAAGAGTTCAGGCGCAGCACCAACGGCTTTACGTGCTTTCCGAGGCACGGGGGTGTCTAACACTGCCAACTTACTAACTCCGGGCTGCTATTGAGCTTTATTAAAGAAAAACCTAATACCTTTTTGTTGGTCCGATCCGGGATTCGAACCTAAGACCTCATGCACAGCAGTCACATTCACTACTGCTGCGCCACGGAGGCAGATAACATAACATGTATTATTATTAATAAATATCAATAAACTTTGAAATTAAACTACTATATACGGATTCTATCGCGTTATTTATTTGACACTTTATTACATAATAATTTAATTCATTAAAATCCGTATATAGTAGTTTAATTTCAATGAATAATATTCGCGTAAACAGAAGACAATATTTTATCAATAACCTTTTATACAATTTGCATTTAAAGTTATATCGCTTAATGTATGACCGTATTCGTTGCTTCAATTGTTGTCTTTGATAATTTTAAGACTAACCATAGTGGTTTAAAACAACCAACAACAACAACTATACAGGAAAAAGAAAACAGAATTCAAATAGGCAATTTAAAAATGTTGAACAAATAATTAGTATGAAAAGCACAACGATACAGATTAATTATGGTTTAAATAATTATTTAAACCATATTAAATACTTTCATACCTACCTCACCGAAGGTTTATCCGTATTCCTCAGCTACTGCCTTACATAAATATAACATACATCTAAAATTGTTGTCATCTGCTAAAGTACCATACACTGTAGCCATCTCATTTCCCTCCACAGACCGACCGCCTGACAGAAAAGGACGGCGAATTCTTGACCAATGGCAACGCTTATTCCCTGTACATCAAAAACGTTAAGAGAGGTCAAGCTGGCCAGTATTACTGCTACGCGTTCAACAAGGTCGGAGAACATCAAGCGGGCACCATGGTTATAGTCAACCGTAAGTATACATCTGCATTTAGTTGACAAAACCATATTTACTAGTGTCCACCCATGGTTGGCCTCTCGCTAATAATTGGCTATTTTTAATTAAAAACCATTATTTAAAAATAGCTGGTTTGGGCATGTAGAAAGAATGGACGAGAAAAGACTGACCAATAAAGTTTATAAGGCTAGTGTGAATGGAACAGTCGCAAGGGGCAGACCTAGGCGAACGTTTCTCGATCAGATCGGAGACGTTCTAGACAAAGGCCAGGTTAAGTGCACCTTAAACCGGCGAGCGTGTATGAGGAATGAGAGAGGACTGAGACGGAAATGAATGAAGCTAGAAAAATGTGTCAGGATCGAGGCAAATGGAAATCCGTAGTCTCTGCCTACCCCTCTGGGAGACAGACGTGAATCTATGAATGTATGTAAAAATAGACTATATGGTTCAGAGATAGTCTAACAATAATTTTAAAAATCGGTTAATTTGTTTCTGAGATTATCCTTTACAAACATACACATTAATTTTTAACCTGTTAAGTCGGCACTCCGGTGGCCAGACACAATGGATTTTTAATTATGTCTGGTATTAAAAGACTTGACAGAGTAATAAGTTACTTCGAGGCTTCGAAGTGATACTCGCCTCTTATTATATGGAATTATAGCTAGCGCTATATGGGTTTATCTATATCTTGACTGCTTTGATGGCGCAACGGTAATAAAAATGACTGGTGAATATGCGGAGTAGTTCAAATCTCTGGTCAAAAAGTTTCAGAAATTCTCAATAGCAGCCAATAGTTATGAAACTGGCGGTGAACTCTGAACTCTCTCAGGTCTGCTGTACCATCGAACTATGGGAATTAGGGAACAGAGAGCACTTATGTTTGTGCACACACTTGTGCAATATAATATCTCCTGTGCATATAGCCATCCTTTTAGAATGACTACCGTGACCGAAATTTGTTCATATAATCAAACAAGGGTCCATTTTAATACGACATTGTTTGCTTACATCTCATACGTGTTTGTTATAAACTTTGACTTGTAATTTTCAGCCAAACCTCAAGTGCATGTGACCAAGACGATCGTGAACTCTGATCTGAACATTGAAGCCGACCTGCAGTGCTCCGCTCACGAAGAACCCAGGTAAACAAAGAATTATCTACTAAACTAGACATTTCGGATATAAAATCTTCAGATTTAAATGTTTGTTTTTGTGTTGCGTGGGATTATACATCCATTCAAACTACAGACACAAAGAACAACCAAACTCGAAAAAACTAATTGTGGATCACATAAATTTATGTCCTATGCCAAACCCACAAGACGACATAGTGGTGAGGCGACAACATAAATCACTATGCTAATCGTGGAGTCAATCGCAGAGGACTTTGTAAATGTAGAAAGAACAGACACAAAAATACTCTTACTTGCAATGAGTATTTACAGATTACACTAAGATTCGTTGTAAGTAGAAATAGTACCTACTCGAAACTGTCGGAGGTGCCGTCTTAACCTAGTATCTAAGATTTAGAAGCAGGACCTACGGTCATTTTAAAAGGATTATATTTTTATAATCCGTAAAGAGCCGCCTAATATTATTATAGTAATTAGCGATTTGCGAATGTATTCGTACATTCGTCAAAATTTCGAATATCGATTCGATTGAAGTTTCGATTCATTCATATTTTATATAGCATAATATAAAATTCCCATTGCTAATTAACATTTCGTCATAGACTTTTGAATACAATGTGTATTCATAAGTCCATGACTTAACGCTGAAGATCACAAAAGGCTAAAATTAATCGAAATCGACAACAGTCCGTTAAAAGGCTGTTTAAAAAAAAAGAGGTTAAGCCAACCAGACACCTAAATTTAATATCTAACTCTTCTTTCTTTTCAGGCCACACTTCCGCTGGTACAAAGATGGTGTGCTGATCGAGGACTCAGCCTCCAACTACAAGATAAGCACACACGAGGCTCACTCCAACCTGACCGTGTCGCCGGCTACTGACGGAGACTTCGGTACTTTCACTTGCGAGGTACGTATAAGATGACATCAAGTTTTGTATTAGAAATGTAGCCTTATTTGCCTGCCTCTTGGTTCTAGTGGCTTAAGTATACGGCTGCGGCTAATGATATTCTGAGTTTGAGTTCTGAGCCGAGCCAATGGTGTTATTGGATTTCCGTCAAAAAATATTAAAATAGCAGCCTGATGTGCCCGTGCCTTGGAAAGTATATTAGGTCTTTGTTCCTGTGCCTGATCTCTCTCTAGTTTTGTCTGATTACTGTCCCGTCAGTGTAAGGAAACAAGAAGTGTTTGTATTCGCGTAAACACTTGTGTACTATAATATCTCCTGGGAAGATTGGCAGCCAACTAACCTTTTATTGCTAGTAATTATGGTAACAGCATGTTAGAGCGTAATTATCTTATATTTTAGGCTGAGAACGACTACGGCACACACAATAGGTCTATCGAGCTGGTCCAGAGCCCAGTCGTGGAAGACGTGGAGGTCGAGGGCACCAAGATGACCTGGACGGTCCACTCGCACCAGCCACTTGAAGAGATGGAAGTGCAGCTCAGGTCTTTCAACGAGGTAAATATATACAACAAGCTGTAGCTGTAATAATGAAAATACAAGAAAGATTATTTAATGTCTTAAAATCTCATATTTTCAACGGAGGCTTATAACGCCAAAAATCCAAAAAAAGCCTTTATCTATTTTTATTCTATCAGTACTTTACTTGTATTAAAATGAAAATTCCAATTAAAAGTCGATCATAGTGGATAATATATAAAGGCATGGAAATATAGACAAAATCTTTGGCATGACATGCTGATGTCATGCCAAAGATTTTGTGTATATTCGGGCGCTGGCCCTATAGCCATCACTTAAATTTCTATTGAAATTCAATATAAGCATATTATACTAAATTCTCGTTTCGAAAAAGAAAATGCATAAGCAATATCGAGTCTTCTTCTCCCTAGCCTTTATTATTCCCAAGTCACTTGGAGTCGGCTTTTCTAGTCTAACCGGATTTGACTGGATATCAGTTTTTACACGGAGCGGCTGCCACCTGACCTCCGTAACCCGAAGGCTAACGATACCCTAAGGCTAGACCAGTGTCAGGATATTAGAGGGTACTGACTTTCCCAATAACGACTGCCATAGATGTTCACGGCAGCCGCGACCGACGGCGACGGCTTAACGAGCTCTCCGAGGCAATAAGCAATATATATCTATAATATAAGAAAATTGTTATACTGTTACCAACATACAGTAAATTCAGACCATTATTCCGAGTTAAAAAACGTTGAAACTTTTTTTGGGAAGTACCATGACATTTTTATGGAATTTTTAATTTTTCTGGTCGTGAATTATAACACATTGGTAATTCCTTCTTCAGGATGGTGAAGGAGAATGGAGGCGACTCGCCGTCCCTCTTCCAGAAGGCGGGCGTCACAAATACGACGTATCTTACCTTCTCGAGGACAAACAATTAGGACCCGGCCAATATCAGGCCATTGTCAAGGTCAAGAACTCTAAGAGTTGGGGCGGTTCCAACGACCCAACGGTTTTCAAATACGGTAAGTTCTACTGAAGATATATTTTGTTAGCTTCTGAAATTTGGATACTTTCTTATCTTCTCATGGAACAGAAGATCAACTCTGCTAATAAACGCGGCTCAAACTAGATTATTGCGTCGCCAGTAACCAAAGCAACCAACTGTTAATGTCATGGTTACTGTAGAGAAACTCAAAATATAACTGCCGACTCGGAACTCAAAGCTTACTAAAGGTTTATCAGAATTTATTGAATGGCAGATCATCAAATTTCTAAAACAGTAATAACTATTGAATCATGCCGTCATTCAAAATTAGACTATATTTATTTGCCGTCAGACGTTCTTTTTGCATGCAGATGATATTTGTGCTCGTTGGAAAGACTAGATGAAAAACTTGCCAAACAGAGCTGGCAAGATTAATGATGATAAGGATCTTAAAATGTTACTTGAAATGTGTATTTTGGATAAATAGTTTGCCAAAAATTGATTGGGTATATCTCTAAGATCTTGGATATCGTCTCATGAGTTGATAAAACCTGTAACTTGGTTGGACCATACTCAGTCGCCAACCTACGTAGAATTAACTTCATCTAGCGACTAAGGATTGTGCCAATGAAATACAAACCTTAACGAAAGGATGCTAACAAAAAATTCTAAATTAAATAACCATGACTAAATCCTAAGTTCAGTGTTGACCATGAGTTAAACACTACAACATAACACTTTTGGCTTCTGTTTGAAAGTCTGATTTCTCCAATTTTGGAAAATGTTGTTTTTCTACCTTAAATTGTTTTGCATTTTTTTTTAATTTTTAACACTAATATTTTATTTTGCTTTTTCTTTTGTTTTATTTAGAAGATGCTCAACCACAGTACATCCAGCACGCTTCAGGTAATTTTAATGCTTTTTTTATTTTGTAACCGTTTACACACTATGTATTAGTTATGTGTTACATACACATATGTATTACATAAACTTGCATATAATACATACACAAATAAACAAAAAACGTTGTACATAATAACTGAATGATTTATATTTACAATTTTTACAGGTCTATTATGCCGATCTTTCACGAAATTTATTAACTTTACATCAATTTAATTTTTTTTTATTTTATAAAGTATTGGAACATAATTTAAATAATAATGTATTCCTCAATACTTACGCAATTTACCTAACACAAGAAATAACTATTTAAGTAACGTAATTTGCCTATAGATAATAAAAAAGATGTTTTGTTTTTTTAATGACAATACTTTGTCCTATATAGAATTAGTTTTTTTAAATATCCCAAATTTTTATCCCTTATAGAATTTGTGAGTACATAAAAAAGCGCGGCAGCAAAAGATACATATTACATATTTTTTTCTGTTTCCAGTGTTCCGTGAGAATGCCGCACATTCCATCCGACCAGAGCTCGTCGTGTTATCCACAATCCTGATGAGCTTTCTCGCACGAATGCTTTAAACAACTAGCCAAACTTATTTATTGTTATCAAAAGTATTCGATGTTTATCCGAGACAAAACTAATAACTACATCGTTAAAAATAAAGCTTCAAAATTAATATATTTAATAGGTTTTTTCGGTATTTTAGTATATTTCACTAAAGATCCGTTTCACAATGTCCAAGTACCAGTGGTCTTTTAATAAATGTCATGCCATCCCTCTTACTTATAATAATAAGAGAAAGACAGCACGCTATTAATATTACCAATAACTGTCACTTGATCGTTTTGAAACAGGCCATAAAAGTACAAAATCATTTCGATGATAATTCTTTCGTGTGTTTTGTCTCCGTTCCATAAGTTTCATATATATTATTGTACAGAATAAATGGTAAGAAAATTATTTTTTATTTTAGCGTTAAGTGAATTCGATGAACATGTGTAAAGCGAAGATACTTAAATTTCGATAAATGTTGGCATCTAATAACACAGCTTTTTAAATAATAAAATAATCTAGAATTTTCCTTACGCTCCATAAATTTTGTTCCATATTTGAAACACAGCATTTTCAAACATTTACTGTTTTTTTTTCTTCTAGCTTATAAACTAAAGTACATCTTAATGCAGTCTTAATGTAAATATTTATTATTAATATTCGTAATTATTTTAAATACGACTGTGAATTTAGCACTAACTATTATTTTTAATATTACAAAATAAACACTTCCTGTTTCATAACTTTAGTTTATTTTAATTTTAAAACTGAATCTACTTTTTTTACAATTGGATGACTTTTCTTTTTCTGTTCGTTTAGCGTATTAATCGATCCTCTCACATTAATATAGTTTTTTAATAGGTAAATATTACCAAAGTGTAATTAAGAATCACATTAGTTATATATTAGCTTACGTTAATTATGTATTACAATTAATAAATTTATGCTTATTAATTATTAAACAAATATTTAAACTGTAGTTATTAAAGTACCAATCGCTTTTTGATTTATATAAAGACGGTCACATTAAGATTTTCTTTTATTAATTTGTATAATGCTAACGCTTTTTATATAAAGTTAAGATACAATAATAATAGTAAATGATAATAATAGCAAAACTTTTGATGGCAAGATTGGCTTTAGTTGATTGAGAATCAGTTTCATTTCTTAAAGAGAATAAAATATAAGTACAATTAAAACGTTCCTAATAAAATACATAGAGCTACATAATAATGCAGTTATTACATATATTATAACAATAATAATAACAGTGAACGTTCAAAATAACGCAAATTAATTAAGTTTGATGTGTTCATTTTTAATATACATAATATAACTGTTATTTTTCTAAAGCTAGTCTTGTCAATGTTGTTAATGAAATAAATAATATCTCATATGTACAAGTCATGTTAGCTGCCATAACTTTGAACGCATCTAATCAAAGTATAACACAAAAATTATAATATCACAATAATATCCCAAAACATTGTAATTCATACAGGAAACATACATTATTTAACTCATTTTGAGAATATTTGAACGTTAATGTTGTACTGGCGTAATAATACCATATTATTATTATTATTTATATTAATATAAACGCAGTGTCGTATAAAGCACTTGTCGTAAAGCGTTCAAAGTGTTAATCAATAATAATAAGAGTTATATTACCAGTTATAAGTAGAATTAATAATAAAAATGTGCCTGTAAATGATTACAGTAGTTCCATAAACGGTGCTTAGTATGCTGCATAGAATATCGTTTTCTTCCATTTTAACTTAAAATATTAGTGAAAGATATTACCTACTAGTCTTACATTGTATTACAGAATGCTTTTTAATAGGTAAATACCAGTAGTAATAATAATAAAATATTCTGAAAATTACAGTGTAATAAGCAGCTAAATAATTATTAAATTTATTCGTCAACTTAAACGATTTATCAATATTGAATAGCGTTCATTGAGACATTTATTTGAGATACCAGTGAACAACAAATAAATAAATAGCTAAAAACATTTAAAAAGCAAATGCAACTAATTGTTATTTTATGTATTTATTTAAATACTTGTAATTTAACGAAAAAATACGAAATTAGAATTTTCTAAATTTGTATAAATATCAACTGGCATTATAAAATCAGAAAATTGAATTTACAAAATTTGTCTCTATAACATTGCACAGGAACTAAAGACCTCGTAGGAGTAAAAAACTCATACTGAATTCGATGTTCGGGGTCTTTTCGACCTTGAACGAAATGTTACTAAATTGGTCGAGGAATTAACTAAATGAAATATTGTAAAATATATGTTCACGTAATGTATTGTGCCTTCTTTTTATTAGAACATTGAAAGAGGGTGATATATTTTTTCTTTAACGAATAAACGATTAATGTTTGTAAATATAATAAAAGTGGTTGTTTTATTTTATTTTGTTTATTTACCATTTACAAAAAAAAACTTGCAATAACCCATAATAAGAGTCGCTAGCAAAAGTACTGACTTGAGAAGTATGTGTCTGTCTGTCTCGGTGGCTCAACGGTAGCAAATGTGACTACTATGCCTCCGGTCTAGGGTTCGAAGCCCGGGTCGAAAAAAGTGTTGCTATGTTTTACTGTCAAGAACTTCTCAGATGTAGCACAAAATCCGGACAATTTCTGGTAGACGGCGATAGGCTTGCTTTCTTATCCGTGGGACTTAAATCCATGGCTGGCGAAATGAGGGTTATAACTCTGCCTACCCCTTCGGATAGGCGAACAAGATATGTGTGACGGAACTATCAATACGAGTTATTTGGAAAAAGCGTTTGATGCAATTCACAGTCTATATTCCCTGTGCACTACTAAAATGATTCAGTTTCGATATCATCCCTAATATGAAGATCTTTGTTCTGGTGCTGAAAGTTAAGATATTCCTTTTTCCAGCTTTAGCCTCTACCGGAACACTTAACTCATCCAGAGACGACCTAGATCTCGTATGTATGTTTGCACTGATAAAAAAAACGCCTTCTGTAAGATTATATTAATCGCAGCTATCTTCCTAAATAGTTTTGTTTTCTCAAAATGTAAATCAAAAGCATCTCCCATCGTTTGATTACTTTACAAGTGAAAGTGAGATATGTACATTGTACAGTTAAATAAATGACAAAAGTATAGAAATGTATTAAAGTTCTATTTCATATTGTCTGGGAGCAGATCTATGGTTACTTAGAAGGAATTATCTTATCTTATCTTATGTGGGGGCCAGTCAGTATTTTCTTCATTCTACATTAATACTAACGCATATTTAGGTCAGCGTAATATCTCCGGTTATACAAGCCTTAAGCCTAGGACCTTTAACTGTCTGGAAGTTCTTTCATTTTGCCACTTATGTTGTTTACACCTATTATTTGACTGCCTTGACTGTAGTGAATGTGACTGCTGTGTCTCAGGTTTTATTTTAGAGTCGAGCCAACAGAACGATAAAGAACTTTGATGAAATTTTGTACTGTGCACCTGATTTTTCTCCTGTCGTGCCGCATAGCGGTGCTATCTCACTATGAGCTTGAAGGAATGGTGGGGCCCAGCCACGCGGGCCCACCGCAATGACCTGTACGTATATAAGCGGGCGGTAACGACCACCACCAAGACAGGCTCACGGCCTGGTTTGGTTATCCCACGAGACTACGAGAAGTACCTGATTGATAGTGAGTGCACTTGTTTGCCCACAAATGTATGCACTATAATAGGTCCTGCGCGGAGGGCTGGTCTCTGTTAAGATTGGCCGCCGTGACCGAAATTCGGACTGGAGGACATTACACGCGTATTAGAAACTGATGCAATTTAAAGTATTTTTTCACAGCTACAATCTTAACCCTTAATCACGGATGAACAAGGAAGTCCCGCCTTCATAAAACTTATATCTACAAACTTGACCTTTTTAAACGTTACACGTTAATTGCTTGGTTAACGATAACAATGTATTTGTTTATAATTAATTATATAACATTGATACAGTTAAATGTAACACTGACGTCCAACCAAACGGAAATTAGACAATGATGCAACATAATATTATGTATTGCAATTCTGGGTGCCTCCTTGGCATGATAGAATTCATTTCGGCAGTTAAATAAAACGGTCTGTGTTGTTTTTAAATTTTATTTATTATTAGATTTTGCTCGCGGCTGCACTCGCGTAAATGTCGGTTATCTAAAGTTAACAAAAAGTAAACCCTCGGAAACAGTACTTTTTCTGAATAAAAGGTTACCTGTGTCCGTTTCTGATCCCTTGACAAAGGTGTCAAGGGATCAGAATCGGACACAGGGAACCTTGTTTGCAAAATTTTATGACGATCGATCGAGTAATTAAGGCGTGAAAACGTAACAAACAAACAAACTCACATTCGCAATTAAAATATTAACTAATATTCAATTCGGCGGTCTCAATTGCGTAGTGGTTAGTGTAACCGACTACCACACCTGAGGTCGCGGGTTCGATTCCCGCACAAGTCAACCATCCCAGCACAACATTTGTGTGCATGAACATGGATGTTTGTCTTGGTCTGTGTGTTTCTATGTATAATATGTAAGTATTTACAAAAAAAATGTATATATGTATGTTTATCCATTGTCTAGTACCCATAGTACAAGATCTGCTTAGTTTGGGTTAGATGGTGTTGTGTGTATGTGATAGAAAATATTATTATTAATTCAATTTCCTTCATAAACAATTTTATAATTGTGTTTGGATAAACATAAATAAAAAAATGCCACAAACTACATATAATTAAATAAAAATAAAGCTATTAAATAATAATCATGTAATTTAAATATAATATTAATATAACTTACAAGTCATCTAGCGAGTATCTGAGAGCCCTTTCAGTAGATAAGCCTTCAGCTACGCCTTAATTTTATAAATATAGAGATCAATGTTGAATTCTCGTGATAGCTTATTTAAAATATTTATCGACATGTAACGCTAATTGCTGTGCTTAAATATCTTAAGTCTAGGCGCACTTTTGTACTAAAAGTTTAGTCATCGCGTTTCTCTTATCTGACAGTGTGCTAGCTTGTTTATATGGAATTACACTATACTGTTATAAAGAAACCTGCATGTCTGAGAGTTCATAAATATATGTGAAGTCTGCCAACTCGCGCTCTACGCCAAGCGTGGTGGACTGCATATCTGAGAGTTCTACGGAATATCCACAAAGATAAGTTAGGTCTGTCAACCTGTAGACTATGACCCTATGGCCTAACACTTCTTACAATGAAAAGAGGGCCGTGAGCCAGGGGTCCAGTGTATATACAGGAATTATAATATAAAAAATGGAGCAAAGGTATTGCCTAATACTTAGTCGTTTAGATTATTGCAGTATGTACTATCTAGGCTACATTTAAGGGTATTTGCAAACGCATACAGATCAGGTATATGATACAAATCTTTTCTCACTGAGTGTTCTAAGCGCCATCCTTACTAATATTATAAATACGATTGTGAGTTCGTTTGTTTGTTTGTTACGCTTTCATGCCTTAACTATTTACCCAATCATCATGAAACTTCGCATACACGTGATCAGGAGTACAGAAAAGGACATAGGTACCTTTTATCCAGGAAAAAACTGTTTCGATAATATAGAAAATTGAAATAACCTACAATTATGCAAGCGATACCGCGGTCAAATCTAGTAAAATACTATATGTACTATAAAAAATTAAATGGACATTCTGGATTTAAAGCTGGTGTGTCTGCAGCCCAAGTTAAAAAGCTATGCGTGACTGACTATCAAATTACAAATTAATTACAAGTATAGAGGTAGGTTACAAGGATATTCTATAATAATTATTAATATTTTTTAGGTTTAAGACATTTATTTCTCATAAGAATATACATTAGTTTGTTTGGGAATCAAAAGATAAACATAAGTAAGACAAGTACCGGAGCGACGTTATTTAATTTTGATATTAAATTATGTATTGAGGGTACATTGAGCATAGTACAACAAAACTTTTAAAATTCAAAACATAATGCGGGTAAACTTAAGATAATTAACATAGAAACAATCAACATAGGTAACACAAACGCGGAGCGATCGCAATGGTCTCATTACGTGTCGAAAAACGAAGCACATCAATTGCTATCATAGAAATTATCATGCAAATATAATTATTGTGATACTTATTATATGGAATACACTATGCTCAGTAGTAGTTCATGGAGAAATGGTTGCAGCACCTTACAGCTGTTATGATTTGTAAACAAAAACTTGGCGATTAAAAAGAGTGGCCATGAGTTTCTTGCCCGTTCTTCTCATGAGTCCTACACCCTTGATTTGCTGAACGTGGCAGTAAATGTAAATTCACAGAAAAATGTAGTGTAACTTTGACATTCATAAGTGTTACCTTGTAACCTAATCTGAATAAATTAATTTAGAATTTTGAGTTTTGAATTTTATACATTATTTTGCTAACGCATGCGGCTACAGATAAATATTAGGTAGAATAAATGATATTGTTTTAAAATTTAATGATTTAGTAGTACAATTTAAAAATAGATTAGTAAATATTTCTATAATATTGTCTTCTATTTACGCGAATATTATTCATTGAAATTAAACTGCTATATACGGATTTTATCGCGTTGTTTATTTGACACTTTATTACAAAATTTTGAAAATTGTTACACTTCTACTACTATTAAACTTTACTATTTTTTAAGCTAATTAAATTATTATTAAACTATTTAGATTTAATTTATTTTTACACTTTCCCCGACGTTTCGGTTGCTTTTCAGCAGCCATGGTCACGGGGAGACTAAGATGGCAGTTGTCTCAATGTTCCAGTGTAGTTATTTCAAAGTACCCGAACATAATTTAATCTGTCTGTGAAAATCCGTATATAGTAGTTTAAATTCAATGTACTGTAATATTAATTTTACTCATATTTTTTAATAATCTTAATAATATAAAAGGATTACTAACGTAAATTATTACGCATTATATTTATATGGAAAAGATTACGGAAGATGTTTTAAATAAAATTGGCCATAACTGTATAGAACACACTTTAACATAATATTTATGTGGTTGAGTTTAATATATGATATTTTATCTTCTTTTTGAATAATTGAAAGGATTGGATTCCTTTATTATTATTTTTTGGCAGCTTATTGTATAGTTGAGGCCCTTCATACATAATGTTTTTAATTCCATAATTAGTGCGTGGAGTCCGTAAGCACAGATTATTAGCATTTCTCATTAAACGTTGCTGAATTTGAGCCTTCTTGGTGAAATTTATATTCTTTACAATCTGTATCGTTAATGACATTATTTCTTTCGCTGAACATTTTAATTTATAATCAATCATCTTTTTATAATTATCCATGATGCTGTGTTTAAATTCTTGATTATTATGGAGAAATGTCTACACGAAAAGCTTTAACTTATTTATTTTCAGTTTATAGAATTTAATTAAATAAATGTTACATTAGTTTCTTTTATATAACATCGATGTTGAGCCTAGTCCTGTTTACTCCATGTGTTATAAATATTTTTATTAAGTAGTAATGGAAAAGGTACGTAATTGATTTATCTATCGTATAATATGTGTGTATTTATAAAAAAAAGTACTTATATGAGTATGTGTATCCATTGTCTAGTACCCATAGTACAAGCTCTGCTTAGTTTGGGCTAGACGGTGTTGTGTGTATGTGGTAGAATATTATTATTATTATTATTGTTATTGTCTATATTAATATTATAAGGAGGAAATATTTATATTTTTGTATATTTGTAATTAATAAACTCATACCCCAATGGATCGATTTTAAAAATTATTTTACAGTTATCATGCTTCTTTTTTATTAACCGGTCGTATACCGCCGGCTCGCATACCAGCCGGCAGATTTGTACCCGTCGTAGGCCGGTGGCTCGCATGCGAGCCACCAAATTGGTTTTACGTTAGCTTAAGCTAAAGCGAAGGCGGCGCGCGGCGTTTTGGCGCCAATTTGGTGGCTCGCATGCGAGCCACCGGCCTACGACGGGTACAAATCTGCCGGCTGGTATGCGAGCCGGCGGTATACGACCGGTTAAGTAACATAGGCTATAGAACATAACACTGGGAGCCACGGGAGCATCGCAGTTGTCATAAACGTGACTGAAACCGCGTGGGATAGCTAGTGATAGCTAAATACGACTGCTGAGACTCCGGATTCAATTCCGGCTTAACCATTGTGTTATTGGGTTTCTCTGTCAACATTCTCAGTAGCAGCCCAGAGTTAAGAACTGTACCCGATGGACGGCGACTGCCTCGCCTCCTATTACGTAGGATCATTCAACAATAACTAGCGAAATGTTGGTGCTATACACCATCGAGGATGAAGGTGTAAAACTATGTGCGTCTGTCTTTGAACATTTGACTTTTTTTACTTGGGGAATTCTTACACGCGTACAGAGAGGTTATGTCAGGCTCACCGCGGCAAAGATATCCCGGAAATACCGACTAAACCTACCATAGTGTTAGTGTTTTGACATAACCATAGCCGGCGGGATCGCGCGAATCGCTTTTAGGTACAAGGGCAATTGCGACCCAGCCGAGGTTACGTATGAAACGGCAGGCCACTACATAAAAAGACTCCCGCTACTGTCCCCTTGTGGGGGGACCGAGGACATGTCACAGAGGCGCGCGTGGAAATACGCACGCCGCCTCTCGGACCTGGTGCTGATCGGGTAGCGAGCAGGCCCACGAAGCTCACCACCCCCAGGTCAAACTTCAGGGTGGTCATCTCGCGATCTCACCATTTGACTTATCCTAACCTTGTCTGACCTTAGTAGTATATAACTTTCTAGACTTAAAAAATCCAAGGCTCTAAATAGCTCAACTCATTATTGAGAGCCTCCTTGCAGCCTATTTCGAGTGGCAACGCTTGACATATCTTTTTAACGTTTCTATATAGTTTTAAATCTTTTTTAAATAGTTTAATACACTCGTCAGAATAAGCTAAAAGTGTATAATATAATAATAATAATATTCTATCACATACACACAACACCGTCTAGCCCAAACTAAGCAGAGCTTGTACTGTGGGTACTAGACAATTGATAAACATACAAATATCCTTTTTTTTGTAATTACATACATATTATACATAGAAACACCCAAACCAAGACAAACATCCATGTTCATGCACACAAATGTTTGACTTGTGCGGGAATCGAACCCGCAACCTCAGGCGTAGCAGTTGGTTACACTAACCACTACGCCATCGAGGCCGACAACAACATCATAGATGGAATATAATTTATACTTGTATTACTAATACTATGCTCATTACGAATAAAAAATCGGTCCTTTATTTACATAGTAAGAGGGCTACAAATATAATTTATATTCCATCTATGTTACACTTTTGACTTTTGTACAATTTTTTTCCTTAGCCTTTTGTTACGGCCCACTACTGGGCAAAAGCCTCTCTCTTGGGGTTCCAAACCATTCTGTTCGAACATATTCCCAACCAATCCCTTTCGAAGACGTCCAAGTCAAACCGCCATCTCCGTTTAGGTCTGCCTCGTCGCCGTCGACTGTCTTTTGGCACCCAATTGGTCGCAATTTGTACCCACCTCGATGCATATATTAAAAATATTTTAAAAATAAATTCCTAATAAATTTACTTTCTTAAACTGCTAAATATAACACTTATTTTCAATTTAAATGGTTGCCTCGTCACTGCCACTGCGCCGAGTGTTGTGGGTTTGAATTCAGAAGTCCGAACCACTCAGGACAAAACTTTGTGTGATCTATAAATGGCTGTTCCGAGTCTAGGTGTTCTTTGTGTCCGTTGTTTGATTGTTGGTAAAGTCCCCCGTGACACAGGATTTATTCCTAGTGCAAGAGTTGCCAGCTTAAAATAAAAAAAAAGAATACGAAGATTCCTTTCTTTTTTTTTATTGCGTTCTTCGGTGGTCGACTAGCCAGCGGCCCACCTGATAGTAAGCGAGAACCGTGGCTCATACACATGGCTGTATTTTCTTAGCATTACAGAAGCAATGTCGAAAAACCAACTAAGTCGCTGCCTACCGGAAGGAAAAGGGAAATGGAGCAGGATGGGGTTTGGGAAGGGAAGGGTGATTGGACCTCCGGCGCTCTCACTCACCGAACGAAATATAACAGATCTTTGCCAGTTATATTGTATTTAATATAGTACTTTTCTTTTTAGTCACTTAGTTCATTTTGATACTACGGTTTGGTATAAGTGGTCGCCATCGTTGCGGGTTCGATCTTCGCACGAGGCAAAAATATTTAACAAGCATTACAATTATGGCGGCCTTCGGCTGGGTATAGCCATTTCATTTCTAATGGCGGTAATAAGATAATTAAGGCGGTGGTTGCCATTTACCATCAGGGGGGCCACTCCACCATCTGATTCATCATCGATCATTTAGCAATAGCGTAATAAAAAAGTTAAGATCAAAATTTCTTTATTCATTTAGGTCACAAAGTAACACATATGAACGGAAAAAAATCCACAATTTGGTCTGATGTATTAGAATGTTCTTTGTGGCCGTTGTTTTAATGATTGTAAAGGCCAAAGGCATGTTAAAAATATTCTATCATTGAATTAAATATACTTTCTACAGGGGCCATCCAAGGGTAGCGAGGAACAACCACCAAGTGAAGTCGTAAAACCTGTGAGTTGCTTAATTATATTTATGTTACGCTTTCACACTTTAACTACTCGACGGATCATCATGAAATATCTTAATCATGTTGTCAAAGGTACAAAAATGGACATAAAATGAATTTCACCCGCATCTTCGTACGTTTGAAATTTGGTACCTGTCAATGTTTTTCGACTTGACATTTAGACTAGATGCAGCAGTGATAGCTAAGTGGGAGACCAACAGACTGCAATGCAGAGGGTCTCGGGTTCGAACCCACGTCGCGCACCTCTGACTTTCGGAAGTTATATACATATATACTTTTCGAAATTATGTGCGTATTGATTGACAATTATCGCCTGCTCCGTGCCTCGGAGTGCACGTTAAGCCGTCGGTCCCGGCTGCGCGCAAATATTATTATATGTATAGATAATAAAAACATTAATTTCATCGGCCTCGATAGCGTAATGGTTAGTGTAACCGACTGCCACGCCTAAGGTCACGTGTTCAATTCCCGCACAAGTCAAACATTTGTGTGCATGAACACGGATGTTTGTTTTGGTCTGGGTGTTTCTATGTATATGTATATATCTACAAAAAAAAGTTTATATGTATGTTTATCCATTGTCTAGTACCCATAGTACAAGCTCTGCTTAGTTTGGTCTAGATGGTTGTGTGTATGTGATAGAGTATATTATTATTATTATTTTATAAAATGAAGTTAGTAATGACCTGGTTA
This sequence comes from Catocala fraxini, assembly GCA_930367265.1. NCBI lineage: Eukaryota > Metazoa > Arthropoda > Insecta > Lepidoptera > Erebidae > Catocala > Catocala fraxini. The sequence continues at coordinate 19,292,858 of OV884049.1, read as the reverse complement.
AACTGTTGATATAAATTCTGACAGTAAACTTTAACATCTGTTCTGTAATCTGCATAATTCTAATCACAATATTTTGGTTTTATATACTAGTAGCGTTACCATATCGCCAATTTTTTTTACTTTTGACTTAAGGCTATTTAAGAAGCCGCTATGCTGTTAGTCGTATACAAATGTAAGCTTTTCTTTTAAAGGATTATCCACTAACATTTTTGAGTACCTCAAATACATAAGCGTCCGTCCAAACTTAAAATCTGGTGCATGTTACATCATGGTAAGTCTCCAAAAAGTCGAATACTAATAAATGATCTACTTCCAAATTGCAAGCCTACGAAGTCGCAGACAAAAGCTAGTTGTGGAACAAAAATGAATAACAGACGGATGGTCTTTTCTTTTCAAGTGAATTGTATCAGTTTCCTAACAGAACCACCTTCGGCTGAACATCCAGTAGTTCTCACAAAGCTGCTGTCATCTGCCCTTTGCAAACTATATTCCAGGGTTAAAACAGATGTCCATTAGATCCCGTAAAGGTACGATGAGGTAAACCTTTTGCAAATGGATACCCATCTGAAAGCATAGCGCTGACAACGTTGCTTAACTTCATCACAATAATATTATCTAATATTATAACATATCTTAGTATGTGTTGTTTGCAGGACGTACCGGTCACCGTTCCAGAGCCAAGGTTCATGCTAAGATCTACACCACAAAAAGCGCACGAATATGACTTCATTGCCGCTAGAATGCATGTGATCAATCCAAATACGTATGGCTAGCCTTCATTCAATAAACCGTGTAATATTTAATATCGAATATTCCGTCTGAAGACGAGCCATCTACGCAGGATATATTATAGTGCAGAAGTATGTGCGTCAAAACAAATACAATCTCATTTTATTCTGGTACGCTCATAGGCTGACATTTGGAACGCAAACGAGACCAGACAAGCACTAGCTTTAAGTAATTGCCAGGAGATGGCATGTATAATCGCCAACTCTCTAGATCAGAGCTGCTGCTGAAAATCTCTGTTCAGAAAAATTCATTTTCGTTAACCTTACTCGAGTTTGCGACCCGAGTCTTCATGGCCGGCAACTGTATACTCTAAAGAGGCAGTATAATTAGTGTGTTACGTGTTCCTGACTCGGAAGCTGTAGTTTCTATCTCTTACTGCAGCAGCAAAAACGTTTTATTTTTCAGTTTGTCTACGTGCCAAATATCGCTTTAGAAAGAAAAAGAAACTAGGCGCTGTGCATTCCAGTGCACCATAGCTGACCTGTCTATAACTGATACCTTCAGGGATCAGTTATAGACAGGTCTTGTCTCTAAATCTATGAATTCTGTTCTCGTTGTAGCGATCTACTTCATGTCCATGCGTCTACTTATTGTACTGGTCCAATAATACCGTTCACTACCAGCAAATCTGGTAGTTGCTAACGTAACCTCGCTGAGGCCGACGTAAAAACCTTCTTTCATATTTCGGTATCATAGCATTAAGACAATTACTTATAAATATAATATCATCTCTGTAGACCTTTATACACTGCGCAACTGCTGGGCACGGGCAGGTACAGCCTTCATATATCTTCGACAACATTATGTAGTTTTCTTAGACATGTAGATGTTTTCACCGTTAAAATAAGTGATAATTAACTGATTAATACGCACACAACTTTGAAAAGTTAGAGGTGCGTGTCTTGGGATTAATCTCAAGACCTCTACGTGGAAATCTAACAGTCTACCACTAGGCTATCGTATCGTTTTGCCTACTGACAGTACTCTGACTTTTTTCAGTATGTGCGAGTCCATAGCTCATATGGTGAAAGTGTTCCTGGCAGGTGGGGTCTTTGCCATGCACGTCGCCTTCAGTCGTGTTGGTGTTACATCTGGTGTAATAGGCTTGGTTTTCCTGGCGTTGCTGGTCGGCAGTTCTATGTGTGTAAGTACTTACCTTAAGGAGTAAATCTCTGAAGAGAGGAACCCATCACGCACCCTCGAATTGACTACCCAAATTCTTGTAATAGGAGAAGGTAGACAACGCCAAACTGGAAGATCCCCCATATACATGGATTGTCCAGCCCAACTATTGCAATAGAAAAAGGTAAACAATACGGAACTCTTCTGATGGAAGATAGCCGCATTGTAGGATCGGACCTTTAAACTTTCATAAGTTTACTTTGTGACCTAAATAAATAAATTATGTTTAACTTTGACTTTTGGCCGTACTCCACTAGATTCGAACACAAAATATGCGCCAACATGGAATTCGCCGCTGCGCGAGGCATCCTCAGGACCGTTGTTCCTGTGACGGTCTAGGGAAATTCTCTGGTATATGAGTCTGGAAATATGCTATGTAAACAAAGGGCTATTTATAGCTTTAATATAATTATAACATATAACATTGACTGAAAGGAAGACGCATTGGTTAAATAAATATATAACAATGTCAACACGAATGGCACTTTAATTTTAATACTCACCTCATTCACATATTGAATAGGAAATTGTGTGTTTCATATAGAGCCGAGTCTTGGTAGTTTTTGTGTCATTTGCCATTTATAGAGCGGAAATTTATTAAATTGTATGCACCGGTTATATATCTACTTATCTATGTTGACAGTCTTTGGTGGACTCAGCTCAGAAGATGTACGGGAGAGTCCACTTGACTCGGCTGTCGTATCCAGACCTCGCTGAGGCCACATTACTGCTGTCTCCCTGGAGTGCTCTCAAGAAATTCTCAAAATGTTTTAGGTAAGTCGCGCTTGTACTTAGGCCGGTATTTCTAACGACTAGAAAAGCTGAGGTGTGGATTACACAGTTTTGTTTTTAGGACCCACGTAATAAGAGGATGCCTTTAACGGGGTCATTGCCATGGTGCTATTAATAATTACGTAACTGCCAATCTAACACTGACTGTCCCGGAAATCCGCCCAGAGACTTGACGGTAAACCGTTAAAATGCAAACTTATGTCAAGGAACCAACAAGGTAACAAATAAACAAGTGAGAAACGGCAATGAATCGCCGTAAATTTTAGAATTTGAAAAAATGGTTCATGTAATATGCAAAGGTCACGTGATACCACGTGACCTTGAGGTCAGAGGTCAAAGGTCATTGTCATTTCGGCAATATATCGACTACGCTAAGTCGAATGGCGTTGACCGCGAGTCTCTAGCTCTTACGGTTCTTGAGTTGAAAGTTGTATAACAGACAGATGGACGGACAAAGCTGTTGAATAAGTTTTTTTCGAACTCTAAAATAAACATTATAAGGCACTATTTTTATATACATGATATATGTGAAAAATCATGCATTCTATCTAATTTCGGGATTGGCCTTATTCATCAGAGACAATCACCCGACACTTTTGTACAATATGACTTTAGAGTCAATTCTGGGCCCATGTTATTGCACCCAGCGAGATCAGCATTTGCTACTATGCATCAAGAGCAACAGCATTTTATGTATATACATATTGCTTTTAAATCCAGTGATATCATTACTAAGTTTTTACTTAAAGAAATTTAAATTTATTGCCCGTGGATAGATATTGCTTATTATTTCTATAATATAACAGAAAATAATTTGAAAAATATATAAATAAATTACCCGTGATACTACCAGTAGCACTAAGCGTCAAGATCACGGGCAACGCATGAAAATAGAACAATATTGTTATGTTATCGCCATTCTGTCTTTCCATATAGGTACATATTGGAGTTAATATTGATGTTTCACCTACTGTGCACCTGTGCAGTGTACCAGATCATCATAGCTCGTGCCCTCAAGCAGATGGTAGATGGCTCCGTTGAAGATATATACGCAAACAACTTTACGAAGCAAAAGATTTACATCATGGGAATGATACCACCCTGCTTACTTGTTGTCATGGTCAGGCATTTGAAGAATCTGGCACCGTTCGCTGTGGTCATTGATCTTTATGCCAGTAAGTACAAAAATGGGAGGAATGGTCGGAAATAATTGATCAGAAACTATTAAGTGCACAATATGTGAGTAGTAAGAAAAATGAGGTTAAACACCATCAGAGGTGTTGTGAATTAAGGTTAGGTTTAGGAAACCATGAAACTCGACTGTTTTCTTAAAAAATTCTCATATGTATTAAAATTGAGTGGTTGGAGATGAACTTTAATAATGATTACAGATTTGCCTTAAATATAAAAAAAATATCCTTCCTTGATTTCTTACAGTACGTAAAGGAAAATACCCTTGAAAGAGAAAGAAATAGTAATAGTTTATTCAGTTTAAGTTGGTACAAATACTTATTTATGTATTTGTTTAGTAATATAATAATTTTCTCCCATATCACAATTAAACACAAAAGTACAATGTATAATAAAATATACAATATGAATAACAAGAGGCAATAAAAATAAAAAATAAATGATAGAATACTTTGGACGCCTACACTAGGTTACACCTGTATCACAGACAATACGTGCTATTATAGTGTGATAGGAGAAGCATTCTTAACAATATTTAACAAATATAGATTGTTCTATAATAAGGTAGTATTAATGAAATATATGTATATGAACATTACCCACAGATATGGCAGCATTAGTGACGATATATTACGGTGTACACAGCGAAGTAAAAGCAGAGTTGATACCTACGCTCAGATCAATAGACGGGCTGTTTCAATTCGTTGGCATTTGCATGTTCAGTCTGCAAGCCATCAGTGTGGCCCTCGTCATTGAGAACAACATGGCCAGGCCGAAGAGTTTCCATTATGTCGTGCTTGGAAGTAAGTTATATTTATCGTTCTTTATTAGTTCCCGACTGGTAAACCAGCGGATCGCATCACTGGGATGTAAGATATTTTTAATGTTAAGCCATGACATGATCTATGTTTACATTAATCTACTGTATCGCAGTTTATATAAAAATACTAGCTTATGCTCGCGACTTTGCTCGCGTAAAACTAGCTTATGTTTAAAACGGTTGAGTAGTTTTTAAGTTAAACCGTTACAAACAAACAAACAAAAAATTACATCTTTCCTCTTTGTAATATTAGTATGGACAATTTATAAGTAATTTTGAAACTATTAAACTTCAACTACTATTTACCAAAATTACAGCCGAAATGTCGAGAACAGTGTAAAAGTTTAATAGCAGTACTAGATTAATACTTTTAAAATGATCTCTAAGTAGAATTTTGATTTAAACCGCGATAAGATCCATATAAAGTTGGTAAATGTTTAACATTCGCGTAAACGTAAGACAAACGTGTAATATGGTCTATTTGTTAAACAACTTTTATCCAAATCCGTCCATTACGTATAATTGAATATTGAACATCTACACACACTTTCACATGTATGATATTAGTAGGATTTATCTTTGCTTATGGTGATAAATAAATAAATGATAAATGTATTTATTTGCATAAAACATGGTATAAGAAGATGTTACAAATAATTAGTTTGTTACACATGTTTTGCTTAACATAGCATGCAATTTGTAGACATATTACATTCAGACACAAAATTAAACATTTTTATCAATAAAATCTTTAACACTGTAGAAATTATTTTCATTAAGCCATTTATGCAGCTGTATTTTAAACAATCGAGTATTTAATATTTTTAAATGACAAGGTATATTATTGAATATGCGTACACACATCACTAGACAGCTTTTATTATATTTTGTCAACCTTGCAACATCATCAGGTACAAGTCTATGTGGATCACGTCTACTTCTTGGATTAACATCATTAGCCGTCTTAAAGAATTCTTTATGTTTCTTTACAAATACACAAATTTCATATATATAGAGAGAAGGTAGTGGCAGCAAACCAAGCTTTTTAAATACTTGGCGACATGATTCATTGGGCTGTATTCCACACATGGCTCTAATACATTTTTTTTGTGCTACAAATGCTCTGTTTTGATCAGTGCTATTACCCCACATAATAATTCCGTACCGTAGCAGCGATTCTACATAAGCGTGGTAGCATGTAATTGCCGTTTTTATATTTATAACATTTTTTAATTGTTTGAGCGCGTACACAAATCTATTTATTCTATTTGATACATATTCCACGTGTGCTTTCCAGTTTAAATTTTCATCCAGGGTTACACCCAGGAATTTAGTATGCATGACTTCTTTAAGTTTTGGTATATTTAATTTGATATTAAAGTTACTATTGTAGGTAATATTGTCTTCTATTTACGCGAATATTATTCATTGAAATTAAACTGCTATATACGGATTTTATCGCGTTGTTTATTTGACACTTTATTACAAAATTTTGAAAATTGTTACACTTCTACTACTATTAAGATTACTATTACTATTACTATTAGGATTTATTAAATTGTATAAATACAGATTTATTAAGGTTAATTTTTAAATTATTTATGTCAAGCCAATTAATTAATTTATTTATTGTATTATTAATGTCATTTTCATGGTCGGTAATAGTATTAAATTTTTTATGAGATGTCACAATTATGGATATGTCGTCAGCGAACAAAATGGTTTTGTGGTTTGTTATAGTTATTAAGTCATTAATATAAAGCAGAAATAGAACCGGGCCTAGCACGCTTCCCTGAGGAACGCCACATCTATTACAGCTGTATGGAGAAGAGTAACGTACCATATTCCTATTATGATCAATTTTATTAACTACAACGCATTGTTGTCTGTTGCTTAAATAAGACGAAAACCACTGTAATGCGTGTCCTCTGATACCAAGATTCTGAAGTTTGCCTATCAATATCTGATGTGAGACCAGGTCGAAAGCCTTGGACAAGTCTAAGAACAATCCTGTAGCTAGGAAATTATTATTTAAGTTTGTTACTACTTCTTTTACCGTAGAAAAAATGGCTAAGTTAGTTGATTTGTTGCTCTGAAAGCCATATTGTTCATTACTGATGATATGAAATGTGTTACAAAAATTAATTAATCTGTTATACATGCATTTTTCAAATACTTTTGATATTATGGGAATTAGGGTAATCGGGCGATAGTTATTGATATCACATATATCACCTTTTTTAAACACAGGCTTTATAATAGACGACTTCAGAGCTTCTGGGAAAACTCCACTTGAAAAAGACAAATTTATTAAGTATGTTAGTATGCCAGTGATTTCGTCCTTACAAGCTTTTATAACATTGGTTGTAATTTCGTCATATCCCGTAGAACTTGTATTTTTTAGCGACATTATTTCCCGTCTAACTTCACATTCCAACATAGGTTTCAGGAACATTGTATTGGAAATCACTTTGCTACTGAAACTACAGCCTCCGTTGTTCTGTTTAAAGTTGTTATTTATAAAATGAGCATTGAAGGCGGATGCAATTTCAATCGGATTCTCCAATATTACATTGTTGATTCTAAGACTTTCTATATCTTTGTAGTTTTTTACATCACCAACTTCTTTTTTTATTACCGTCCAGGCCGCCTGACATTTGTTATGATTTTTATATATGAATTTCATATTAGAATTCTTTTTCGAATTATAAATACATTTCTTTAATAATTTTGAATACATTATATATTGAATTTTATTGTGTGTTGTTTTTTCTTTATAATATTTAAATCTCAGTGTTCGTTTTGTTTTACAACTCTGTTTCAGGCCTCTGCTTATCCAATTCTGTCTATCCTTTTTATTTAAATTCACTTTTACTCTAACTTTAGGGAAACAAAGGTTATAGAATAAACAAAATAGCTCATGAAATTCACCAAACGCTACATTCATATTGGTCTCTGAGTATATGTAAGACCAAGTTAAATTTTGTAGACATTCCCTAAACTTTCTCATATTGTCCAAGTTGAAGTCTCTTTTATATATGTAATAGATAGCTATCGGTATTTTTTTCTTTATCGGAATACTTAGCAATTGCGCAGTTTCATGATCAGACAAATGGAGTGGCAGAACTGAAGAAGTAGCATTTGGTACATTGCTTAAAATATGGTCTATGCATGACGATTTGCGTGTGGGCTCATTGATGTGAATTTTCATATTATAATTAAAACATATATCTTGTAGCTCATTCGTAATGCTACCTTTTTTTAGAGTATTTATATTAAAGTCCCCCGTTATAACTACATTCATTTTGGATTTATACCTTAGGCTGAGATCGTGCAATAGACTGTCAAGTTTCAGTAAAAACTGTTTAGGGTCAGATTGGGGGGTTCTGTAGAGACAAATTATTATTAACTTATTGAAAATAATTTCTATCCCACATGCTTCAAATGTATTTTGAAGGGCATAATTTCTTAAAAATAATAATTCTTTAAAGATAAGACCTCTTTTCACTAAGATGCAGGTACCACCTCTTTGCTTATCTCTACAAAAATTAACTGCCATGTCGTAATTATATATTTTTATATATCTTTCATATCCCTTTTTTATGAATGTTTCAGAAAGACATAAAACATTTGGCTCGTCGTTTCTTAATTTTAGTTCGTCCAAAGTTAGTTCTAGTAATTCTCGCTTGGATAGTAAACTTGCAATGTTTTGGTGAATAATTTTGAATGAATTTGGTGCAGCTGTACTTAAACTAGTTTCGAAAAAACTCACTATTTCTATTCACCACGGGAAAATAGTATGGAATTGTTCCCCGGTCTTTTTCAATACCAACTTTAGGGCTGCTATGTTTCAGAGAAGTTCTTGTAATACGCTGGAAATAATACGGGATAGTCCCTTTTCTAGCTATAATTTTGTTTATATTAATATGCGAGTTTAAACTTGGTTTGCTGCTCGATATGTGTTTTTTTATTTGACGAGGACATAAGTACTTATCGCTATAGTCAATACAATCTATAATATAATTTATCGAGTGACACACATCATTAAGCTTGTAGGAAGCATGATCTATAAAATGACACTTTTTATAATATTTACATACATTTTTGATGCGTTGGTTCAGTTTTACGACATCAAGATAATTATTTTTGCAGACATTCATAATGATAATTGTGTAGCCATTAAATAATTGCAAAATTGCTTTTAACTGTGACAGCACTGTGCCCTGATTAAAGTCGTTTTCACCTATACAAATTATTAGCTTATCATTTGACTGGAGCTTGATGTTACGACAGTTCTTTAGTACTTCACTACTTAATGCACACGGTTTTGTTTCCGAACTGATACCATACTGCTCATACCGTGTATTTTCTCGTGAATGCGTTAAGACGGCAGCAAGACCAACGCATTGTTGAGTGCCGAAGATATGTATTGTCTTGCTAGGTCTACGATGAAAACTGCGTGGTTTCGAGAGTGTAGTAGTAGTTACAGGTCGCAGTTTATCTATAGTAAGATTACAATTTTGAGCAATATTACTGTTCTCTCTGACGTCCTGTGTCAACGCTTCAATTTGTTTCGTAAGACTTGATAATATGTAAGATTTTCTTGATACCACATCGATGGTATACAGCCTGTGGAACGGTTACTGTAACTTATACAGGCCTGCAGCTTCAAAAATTATCAGACGCGTTATTACCTCATATAACAGGTAAAGAGGTAACGGACGATAGAGGAGAAGTAATGAGATGGGCCTCTTTCTCTCTTATGTGAGAGCACTTAGCCGTATACTTGACTTAAAATTTTCTTTGACAAGTTAAGCCGATTCAGTATTTCCTAAACTAAAGCAAGCGATTAGTTTAAGGAATTTAAAATATTATAAATATTTTTTTGCCATTTCAGGTTTGCCATACGCAATATCTATAATGACGATCATAGGTGTGTTCGGGTACTGGGGCTTTGGAGACAAGGTCGTCACTCCCATCACTGTTCACTTTCCCTGGACACAGTGAGTGCATAAATCACTACATCACAACATTTATTATATAATTATCACTACATAGTATAAAACACAGTTCCCTGCCGCATCTTTTCGCGATAAATTAAAAAAACTACTAAACGGATTTTCATGCGGTTTTCACCAATAGTGATTCATAAAGAAAGTTAAGTGAATAATTTGTTAAGGTTTTAAACTACCGGTGCGAACCCGGGGCGGGTCGGTAATAGAAAATAATTGTCAGCCTTGTTTATGAGCTGCACAACTGCTAGGGATTAGATAGTATTATCCTGTTCAAAGCAGATTTGCTGTTTTTACATACATATCTTCAAAAACGAACTCTTAGAGACGTAGTCCACTTTTGAGTGATCTATCCACTAAACTGTCGCTACTGTGAGTATATGCTTTAGACAATTTCATAATATACATGTATAGGCTTACGCTGACTTATCTCGGAGAAGAGAGACAGAGGTGTCGCAAACACGTTTTTCGCCACCTATGTTTTTAAGTCCCAAGTAATAGGAAACAAATCTATTATCAACTTCTGGGCACATCCGAACTACCCTACTAATATTTATGAACAGATCCCGGACTCGTTATGATCGCACGCAAACATACATCAAGAGATAAAAAATAAATAATACGTTTTCTTTTTTTGTCACTTCCTACTAGGAATGATTCCTGTGTCGCGGATACGGGAATATAATCTAAGAGAAATGTAACACAGCGCCGTTTGTATGGAGACCGATGTCGATACTTACTCACACAACTACATAATAAACACATTCGTAGCATAATATCGACAGTGCACACACTAAACGCCCGCCGATGATTGGCTTAAGAACACCTCACATGTACAGTAGTGATGCACAACTGTCGAAAATGTTCGAAATTATTATTGACATGACATTTAAAGCTTTATAACTTAACGTTAACAGCTAAACGATTTTTGTATATTGAATAAACAGTGTCTAATAAAAATAAAAGGAATAATTCTAATGAAAGATTTTTTATTTATTTTAATTTTTTTTAATTTACACTACCTATTAGGGACAACAGATTATGTTCCTATACATAATATAGTGAGTGTGCGTGTTCTGAAATGTACCCGTTCCTGCATACAGTAAAATGACTGCCCAGTAATGTGCAAATATTTATTGAGCACTTGTCTTCTCGATAGCTTTGGTGCCGCATTATTTGGAAGATAATATAAACGTGTATCTAAATATTTCTCCATAACTGCCTTTATCAGTAGTGTGATATGATTGTCCATAGGTACCTGATTGAATTGATGAAAATGTACACCCTGGAATAAGTTCAAGCCTATGAATTGTGGCAAGGCTTTTGAAATTAGTTCTTTTTTAACAGTCTTCACATTTGTTGTAACTTTGTTTCCTTTTTCATCACCGCCTTCATTCTTTTGCAAATTGAAATTACATCGTCCGTTGGATACTCAAGACCACCTTTGTCTTTAAGTTTGATGAAGGCATGTTTTTCGTCATTCTTTTCATTAGTTACAAGAACATTTGCAGAAATTTCACATTTGATCTTTTTTAATAGCGCATGAACAACAAATCCAACAATGTATGTTATTGCGTGTGAGCCGAATTCTAAAAATGTCTCAACGAGTATATCAATTTCTTCATCAAACAATGCTTGCTCAAAAGCAGCGAGAAGAGCAGTTTGTTCGTTGTCTTCTTTCGAGTCGAGATTTTGTAAATCATTCGTTAGGTTGATATTAACAGCAGATGAACAAGTCAGTATGGACACCTTTTCTAACAACTTGCAGTTTCCTTGTTCCACATCTCTCAGCTCCGATTTAACCATTAGTTTTTTGTAAATTGCTTTAAGTTGTCTGGCCGTAGGATTGGTATTACATCCACCATGAGCATGTATTTGTTTTTCAAACATCAACTGACTAATTTTGTAAACAGGAAAATATCGCAAAACTTGCTCATTCTCAACAAGTCGAAAATACATAGCTTAAAACTTTAAACTTTTAATACATACCAAAAATCCTACAAATCCTGATTTTCTACTTGGTTTTACAACCATTGTTCCATCAAAGAGCTTTAGTTTTTGTAAATATGCTTCAGCTGCTTCCAAGAATACAAATATTTTTCTTTATTAAAGGGACAAACTGGTTTTTTGAGATCAACATGTATCTCGAACTTAAAAGGTCAAATAATTATTGACCATTCTCAAAAATGTCACTGTGCCGTCTATGTCCTGGAAACCGCAAAATTTAAGTGTATCTGCAATACTGTTGCTGAACAATTGAGACGCCAAGTGCACTTTCATCTTTTGATTTTTAAAGTATATATGGGCACGCCTGAGTTTGTTACCCAAATGAAACATTTCCTTCTCTTGTTGAGCGTTTATTCCCTTCACGTAGCGCCATTCAATGTTTCTGTTTAAATCATACAAGAATCCACAACCATTTGCCTCGAAAGCATTTCTTACCAACTTAAGCATATGACACGGATCTGAAAATATATATACTGGTTTGTCATTAGTTGGGTGCACGAAATCTGTTTTGAGATTTTCCACCGAAAACTCATATCATATCCTTCGCCATAGTCACATTCGCTGGACAACCGTCAAATATCAAGGAAATTATTTCAATTCCAGTCTCATCAAGCAAATCTAAACATTGCCTCACGAGGTTTGCCCTTTTTTCACCAGTTACACCATCTACAAGAAAATAACCGATAGGAATTTTCCAGGATCCATTAATAGCCGTCACCATTAACACGAGAGCCTGTTTAGCTTCAGGTAAGTGATCTGCTTTTGTTCCACTGTGACAAATGTCTACGTAGCCGTGCATTTCCTTGCCATCCCATTCAATACGCTGGCGTATAGAAATTTCATCCATAGTCAAATTTCCAATCAGTTTATAATCAGTGCTCTGAACTTTAAGTTTCATGGCTTCAAAGGATTCCTTAGTAAAACCTGGACTTGCATCAACAGATTCGTACCATTTTTTGATAGTGCGTGAATGTGGGAGACAACTCTCAATTTTCTTTCGGACGTAGTCATAACCTTTTGGGTGAGTAGAAGTGTAGCGTACACGCAAAGGCCCATATGGCAGGTGAATATTTCGTTTTTGTGGCTTTGTCCATTAAAAGCTTTTACTCAAAACGCTTTATAAGATCATTGACGCCCATATCTCTTAATTAATTGACTTGATCACATGTCACCAAGTTTTTCTCTTTGAGTTCGCAAATTTTTTTCTAGTTTAGCAATTTTCTTTCGATGTAGGCTATTTTTATTTTGGAGGGTTTTTATCTGTGATCGCTGTCTTTTTATTACGTTTTGAGATTGCTCTATTTTTGTACGTAATTTTAGTTTTTGTTGTATTTCCACAACAGACACGCTCTCGATAGTCATCGTGTCTTTAAAAACTTTTGCGATCTGAAACAAACATCAAGTATGATGAATGAAACACAACAAATAAATATTTTATTTCATGAAAAGTAACTACAATTATATAAATAGCTTTATTCAAAAGTATACATTGGATTGAAATGCAATGATATAAATTATTAGTTTAAAAAAATTATATGAAAATTAAAATAAAATGCTTTAAACACTTACATTAATTACTGGTAAGCCACAGCGTGCATAATAATTGTAATTAATTTATACCACATCATCGGCATACTCTTTTGTATCGTAACATAGTTTGATCTCTTTTAATTCAGACATAGACGTCGATATTAATGTTGACGTGTCCGTGGTAATCATTATGGTGCCACAAGATACCTGAAGTATTACATTACAACCTGGTTATTTTGTACAATTTTTTTCTGTGGCTCACTTTACTGGTAAACTATTGGCAAAAATGTATCATATGTATCTTTAACCTACCTAGTATTAGTATTTACCTGATTGCTGGCGTCTTTTCCTGACATGTGTGATTTAGGAAAATTATTCATTTTGGTAGCTCCCAAGATGGTATTCTGGAAGAATAAATAGATTGAGTCAGATTTCTCTCGAGCGTACTCGAAATTGCACCAAGATTGAAAAACCCTTCTAGTACGAATCTTACTATTGCTCCACAAGTGTTCCGTAAAAACTATAATAGTACAATATGATTATATAAAGATTCTATAATATATAGATATTTTTATAATTAATATAATTTTCAAGGAAAAGGTTTAAGTTTAAAACTTACAAAAGTCTTCATAACTGGTATTTTAATTGTCGGAACTGCCCAGGGAAACAGCCTTTTATTCTTCTTTAAAGTTGAAAATATTTCTGCTCAAAATGTACTGAGCATATAGAACTCGACTTTGGAGGAAACCAGTCAGGCCCTCTAGCTACACCCTCAATCCACTTTTTTTTACGTTTGCTTCTTTGGGAAAACGGAAATAAAATTAAAATAATATATAATTAGTGTTAAGTACATAAAAACATCCGAGAAATTGATGAACTATGCACTAGTGTACGTTCTTAATACTATTATATATTATCTATCTAAAAGAACACTTTTTTAGTTACTTAGTAAAAACATTTGTAACGCATAAAATATATCGGTACTAGAATCTTTCACTTTAGGCAGCACTAGTGTGTGACCCGGCTGCCATGCTTTAGTTTGGCAGTTCGCGTAAGCTACATGCGGCAGCGGCCGTACCACGACATAGTCAAAGTCAAATATCTTTATTTCCATAAAAATGTGCAAACAATTCTTGGAAACGTCAAATCACATTTAAATAAATAAAAATTTTAAAAAAATAATAGAAGGGAATAAAAATTTTGCATTGAAAAAAGCCTGTTCGAGGAGTAGAGCTTTCATGAGAAGAAGTAGGCAAGAAACTCATGGCCACTCTTTTCAATCGCCAAATGTTTACATAAATACAATTCAATGTTATATTATTTTCCATAATATGAGCTGCTGTGTGTAGTTGTTACAGTTATTTATTTCATTAAGATTTAAAAAGTAAAAATTTGTTAAATCTAAGATACATATTAATAACACATGAAATAATAGTTACAGCAACTCATATTACAGTAAATAAGTAAGTTAATCTAATAATATGATTAGAAGTAACCTGTGAGTGGAAGCAACTCAATCCCAAGCATTTTTATCTTCTATATATATTCAGTGACTGAGTAATAACACTTATAACCTTTCGAATATAATATTCGATTGACAACTGTTTTAAATTTATTAAAACTTAGCTTTTGAATGTCACTTGGGAATTTATTATAAAAGCGCACACATTGACCTTTAAACGATTTATTATTTTTTTGAAGCCGGGAGGCCGCCGCTTGTAGTCTGTTTTTGTTTCTTGTATTTATATTATGTACGTCGCTTTTCTTATAGTATAAATCAATATTACTATATACATAAATTAAATTTTCATATATGTATTGCCTGGCTAATGTTAATATATTTATTTTCTTAAATTTATTTCTTAATGTATCCCTTGTTTTGATATTGTAAATTGCTCGAATAGCCCTTTTCTGCAGTACGAAGATAGTTTGAATGTCGGCAGCATTCCCCCACAATAGAATAGCATACGTCATTACACTGTGAAACTTGTGTCTGAAACTGTGTGACTTTCGTAGCTATGATAAACTAGCCTAGCGGTATCTATGTTAGGAAGTTGGCGAATTTTTCTGACTGCGTACGCTGCAGAGCTGAGCCTATTCGACAACTTACTATTTTGTGGGCCCCACTGCAGCTTTTAATCTAGTGTAATCACTAGAAATTGGGTGTTATCAACAAGGTCCAACACGTCTTCCTTAATTTTTATAGATGTCTTCACTTGTTTGACATTTGGGGCTAAAAATCGGATACATTTGATCTTTTCCCCATTTAAAAGTAGGACATCAAACCAGTGAACTACTTTAGAGATAGCAATGTTTACACCGTCCAGAACCGTTTCATGGCGTTTTTATGTTTATCTCTCAAAAGGTGGGCTAAATCATTAATATAAACAAAAAATAAAAACGGGCCGAGGATTGAACCCTGTGGAACCCTAATTTTAACCACAGACCCCGGAGATCGCTTACCATTAACATCAACTTTCTGAATCCTGTTACTCAAATAGGATGTAAGAAGATTCAGTGCAAAATTTTTGACTCCATAGTGATGTAATTTCCTGATTAATGTTTCATGAAGTACACAGTCAAAAGCCTTAGACAAATCATAGAAAATACCTAGCTCATCTCGTGATTTCTCCCAGGCGTCAAAAATATGTTTTACTAGCTCAATACCGGCGTCAGTGGTGAAACGACCCCTTGTGAAACCAAACTGTTTATTATGAAGCAATTTATTATTATTAAAAAAAGTCAGCAATTGATGCAAAATAATTATTTCAAAAATTTTGCTAAACGCAGGTAACACAGAAATAGGTCTAAAATTGGTTGGGTCTGATGTGTTACCTGCTTTTAAGAGAGGTATTATTTTACTTTTCTTCATTAAATCAGGCAATGCACCAAAATCTACGCATTTATTAAAAATTAAAGCTAGTCTGGAAGCTGCTAAAGTAATAATAGATTTGGTTACTGTAATGGAGTTACCCCAGAGGTCTGAGGTTTTCTTAACGTTAAGGCTATTAAAATGTTTTATAATATCTGTTAGACTAACATACTGAAAATTAAAATCACTGTCACATTTGGTAACATTTTCTTTTAGAAGGGAATCAGTAGCATAAATTGGACCATTCGTTATGTTTGCTGTCCATTGTACGTACACATCGCAAAATTATAAGAGTTAGGTATGCAAAACAAGCAGTGGACATAATTTATAATGAATTATTAGTTCTGTCGCTCTATACGATATTCAATGGTACTTTTACAGAAATATAAGAGTTTTGTCGTGTTTTGAGGACAAATAGATAATAATTAAGACTTACCTGTGATAGGTGACTCCACTATTGCTAGAATTAACTTTTTCACTAAGATTTCTGCACGTAATTACGTCACAACTAGGAATTTTGCACAAAACAAGGGACGTGCGTTGCGCAAAAAACAACGCCTTCGACTGACAAGTTTCTGAGCGTCTGCTCAGGAAATCGCGACGTGCGCCCCGCCCACACACCATATCTCTTTTTTCCGTGATCTGTAGTTGCGGAGGACTTTACATACATTCAAAAAACGAACACAACACCTAGACTCGGAACAACTATTAGTGGATTACACAAATTGTTGTCCCGTGTGGGGATCGAACCCACAACACTAGGCGCAATGGCAGTGGCGAGATGACTACTAAGACACTTAGTCATTCGTGCAGTCATATCGGATTTTTTAAAATATTGTTTCTGTTTGCAGTTTCCCAATAATGACGAAGGTGTTCCTCTGCATAGTCATCTACATCACGTACGCCGAAGTCTTCTACTTTGGCTTCGACATCCAATGGTACTATCTGAAGAGGTTCTACAAGATACCGACCTGGTGGTTCTGGGAGAGACTATACAGAGCTATCAACGTAGTCGTCATCAGTCTTTTAGCTTTTACGTTTCCAAATGTCAGCAAGACTATGGGACTTGTAAGTAGATTTTCTTGTGATTTATTTATACTTTGATCTTCGAAATGAAAGTCAGAGGTATAGCGCCCGTATTAAATCAGCTAGTTTTAAGTTATACGCAATTAGGATTAGTAAGCCTTTTTTATTTAACGTGGTGTATTGCTTCTGATGCCATACCCCGTCGCCACAAAGTGAGGCGAGAGAGTTATGTTGGGCTCCCCCGAGACTTCGGACCTACCGATTAAAATCACCACAATGTGCCAACCCACTGTTTTGTGGTGGGTGGGTCGCTGGAACTTAAACTACATCAGCAACAATAAGGAATAAACCTAAGGCTGTCTACACCTTCAATTCCCAGATCGGCGTTTCTTTTTTACTAGTCGGGTGGCAAACTATGGTGGTAATGATGGTAAGCGGGCTTCCTAGCTTTTTTATTGCTAGTAGTGGTAGATGATTTAGCTGCCTACGTAATGGTAAGCAGTAGCAAACACTCGTGAACAAGGATCTTTTCACTTGACAACACAGAAGGAGGTTTAAAGCACCACAAAGCTGCAAACAAACACATGGTATGTCTGATGAAATTAACTATTTCAAGGGAAATCTGGTAGGTGGATTGAAAGGAAGGGACCGAGGCTTTTATGAGGCCTTCAGTGCTCTCACTCACCGAACGATACTCAACAATATTATTATGTAGTATACTGTCACCTTACGTGTTTATTTTGTGAGAGAGTAGTAGGTACTTGCCCTATCAGACTACTACTATGAATGGACCTTATGCTGAAACTAACAAGTCTCTACTACTACTAAGTAGTAGTCTAGTATTGCGGATTTTGTCTAGTATTACTGATTTTAGTATGAATGGGAGACTACTACTATTAATATGCCTATCCTGTGCCTATGCTTCAAATCCAGGGGAAAGGAGATAAAAAAGAGAGTAACAGAAGTCGATGTGAGCCCCCGGCACACATATTTCGTTAGATTTTTGTGCAAGAGAAAATTCAAAATGAAGCACGGGATCTAGCAATGCCTCTGGTATATACGCTCAACCCCATTACATGATGCCTAAAATATAAATGGCAACAAACAACTGTCAACCTAAGTTTTCTTATAACTAATTCTTTTTAGCTTGGATGCTGCTTCGCCTCTCTGATATGCTTGGTAATCCCCACGTTTATCGAGCTGGTTATTAACTGGGAATACTCCGGTACCGGCGTGTTGCACTGGAGGATAATCAAGTTTATTTTTATACTGTTGGTTAGCTTCATGATATTTGGATTCGGTACCTATTATAATTTAATGTGCTTGGTTAGAGTAAATTTTTTTTAAAATACCGTCTCGAAAATATCTTCTTCTTCTTCATCCTTAGCCTTTATTATTCCCAAGTCATTTACTTGCAGTACTTTCCCAATAACGACTGCCATAGATGTTCATGGCAGCCGGGACCGACGGCTTAACGTGCTCCCCGAGGCACGGAGCAGCCGATAATTGTCAATCAATACGCACATAATATTCCGAAAGTCAGAGGTGGCAACGTGAGCTGGAACCCGGCACCCTCTGCATTGCAGTCTGTTGGTCTCCCCACTGAGCTATCGTTGCTTGTCGTCTCGAAAATATCAACCCGCTTAAAGCGATCACTCACTTAGCGTATATAAAGCGTTATAAGTCACATAACTTATATAACTTATATAACTTAGTCTGCGTTACATGAAAGAACTTTTCCCGTTTATGCAACATTTTTTATTGATGCTCCGCTCCTATTAGTCGTAGCGTGATTTATATAGCCTATAGCCTTTCTCGATAAATGGGCTATCCAACACTAAAATAATTTTCAATTCGTACTATTAGTTCCTGACATTAGCGCGTTCAAAGAAACAAACAAACTCTTCAGCTTTATAATATTAGTATAGATATAACGTACATTACACCTGTTTCCCGATGGGAGGGGTAAGTAGAAAATATGGATTTGTACTTTTTTTATAACATATTGCTCTTACTAAATTCAATTGCATTGCAATGGAGATTTAAATGAGAGTAAATGCACGCTCATCTGTTTACGAAACTTAAGGCGTTAATTATACAGAATCGGCATAAAGCAACGCATCATGAATTATACACAAGCGGCGCAGTGTTGGCAAGCCGTTTTGCTCTAATACTTACTTCTTAAATATACGTTATCGCAACAATATCAAACTGTATAATAACATTAATAACGCACCTTGCGGTATATTCGCCTCTTCTGTATATATTTTTTTTATCGCCTCGGTGTGCCCTATCGGTTCCATGCCTGCGTCGTGCCGTCGCGTCGCCTCCCGCCTTTTCTGTATAATTCACGCCATAATCATAAAATGCGTTTTGTGGTAAGTGTTTTTTTTTTTGTATTCATTCATATTAAGAAGCATCAGTTGCACTAACTCTGTAAATATGTATATCAATTTACATAATATGTAATTAAATCAGTTTTTGATCTAATTTTTTTTTTTTTCAAACGTATTTAGATTACGGAGACTATCCTCTGCATTCATTATCATTTCGATCCTTCGAGGATGAAATGTTGTGCAAGCCATTTTGGCTAAAATGAGTTATAAAATGTGTCATTATTCAGTTATTTCAGCTGCATTGACCTGAGCTGTATTTAAAATTTTGATATTCGCAAAATGCTGTAAAATATATAATTTCATAATTATAGTACCTAAGACCTTAAAATAATATATTTTCTACAATGTTTGTTGTTTTATTGTAGCACTCAAAACAAAAAATTAGGGCCAAGCTTCTTTTTGTTTTTGGCTCTCCTGGAAAGTAATATTTTGGCTTTTACTACAGCATTCAGGCTTCATTTTCGAAGGGTCGATATGACTACAAAAGATAATGTGATATAAATGTCCTAGTTAACCACATGCCATTAAAGAAACGATATTTCAGAAGAAGTCATTTATTTCTTCAGTATAGTCAGCTGCCGCAAACACACTTCGGGATTGAAGGTGCAGTACACTGGCCACACTGGCTGTGCTTTCACTGACTTTAGCAGTAGACGCCACCTGATACAAAAATATTAGGCATTACCTTCACCGATGATACAGTAGACGCCACCTGATACAAAAATATTAGGCATTATCTTCACCGATGATAGTGGCTAGAGGCGCGTTTTTATAAATTTAATAGTCTTTCCCAGAAAAAGCCAGCCGCAATACCAGAAAGCCAAAGACACACCAGATTTCACTTTTTTTATGCATTTGCATTCATTTCATGCATTTCCGTTAGTTTTGATGACTTTACTTGGCACTTGGCACACAATTTTACCCGAACTTATATTGCGTTGTATAACATTATAGAACACAATATTAAGTTTTCGCACATCAAATCTAGACATCATATAAGCTGCTTGACGCCCGTTACACTGCCCTACTTGCAGTTAAATATTTTACGAATTTGCTTAGCGATCAAATCTAGTGCGGAGAGATGGGCAAAAATACACATGACTGTTTACTGCTTCAAGACGATCTTTATAGACTTCACTCGTATTGTATTCAAAATAAACTCTTTCCTAGTTTACCTAAATGCCACTCAATCACATTTACCAAAACCAAAAATAGGATCAACTTTGTTTATTCCATTAATGGTGTGTGTTTGAATAAGACTGATTTAGTCCGTGATCTTGGCGTTGCGTTGGACTCTTGTTTACACTTTAATGTACATATTGATAATGTTATTAATAAGGCCTTTCAAATGTTTGTTTCGTTATGAGGTCCTCCCGTGACTTTGTACGGACCTCTACGTTCTTGCTTACATACAAAACTTTGACACGATCTCAGTTAGAATACGCAGTTCCTATTTGACATGCCTACTATAAAACGTACAGACTAGACTAGTCTAGACTAGAAATAGTACAAAAAAGTTTTTGCGTTCTATGAACTACAAATTCCATCTCTCTAACATACCTTATAAAGATTTACTTAATCGGTATGGAATTCTAAGCTTGGAGTCCAGGCGCTTACTTTTGGGAGTCATGATGCTGCACGGTTTATGCAACAACAGATTTGACTGCATTGAGATAACAAATAAAATATGTTATATATGTAGTTCCTAGAACTGTCATTCGACGAGGAGTTCTTGTGCCCCGTCTGTTCTGTGCAGACACATGCAGAACAAACGCCGGAGTGCGTGCGCCTCTTCGTAGACGTGTGGAAGTATACAATACCTATCTTATTCAGCTAGACATATTTTCTCTTACTCATCAACAATTTAAACGTAAACCTATTAAATTGTTTAAATCACGTTAGGTTAAGTACAACGTTTAATTTTAGATTTTGTTTGTTAAAAATTGTCAAATTCATTCAATTATGTTCACCATCACTTTCATTTTCCATTGTTAATCCGTGGACAATGGTGTTGATTATATATTTGATAATTTAATGTAAAACAATATCTTGTAATACTTTAACATGTAATTGTTTTTTGTACCTAATAAATAAAATAGAAAATAAAAATATCATCAGATAATCACAGATACCTGTGGCTATCCAGCCGTAGATATACGGAGGGTGATGCGCTACCGTTAGCTGCTATATCCGACCACAGTCTCTCAGCGACTGCAGCTGCACGAGGCCATATGTGCAAGTCCAAGTTACCTGCAATATTATCTTCAGACCATTAGGTGGCAAATGTGACAAGCTGATGGTAACCGCTTACGGTGGCCTACAAACGATTAAAACATAAAGTATACAAATCATAGGTGACGAAGACGTGCCGAATACAGTAAAAAGTACAAACACTAACTTCAGGCAAATGATATCGCCAGAGGCCTTCAGGTTACTCTAGAATTGAACCGCAATCCAACCTGCTCTCTCGAAAAATTCAAACTATCATGGGTCGGGTTTCAAGATAGTTTAAATCTTCTCGGCGAATTTAATTAGAAGTATATAGGAGTTGGTACTATAAACCATAATTCTTACCAGAGTCAACCAAATCTGTCCATAATATTGCTTCCCCACCTTCTATTGTGAAGACATCGAGGTTCCTCCACGACTTCCAAGAATACATATTCTGCCAAGTCCTGGTAAAATCATAAAGAACTACATGAACACTAGTTTTTGCCCGCGACTTCGCCTGCACCTGGCAGACACGCATGCCGGTATAAAAACTATCCTGTGTTAAAAGTGCAAGTTTCTTGAAGCAAGTGTCATAAGACAAAGATAGCACTTCACTTACATAAGAAAAATTGCCCCGTGTAGTCATTTACAGGCTTAACCGTTTGTCAAGTTTTATCCTAATCGTTTCAATGGTTTACGTGTAATTGAGTATCAAACAGCCAAACCTTTTCACAAACTTTCGCATTTGTAAAATTAGTAGATTGTTTGCGTGCGATTAGGAGGTGCTGGTTTCGATTCTCGTGGCGATCAAAGTTTTATTGAATATTTTGTTAGTTAATTCTCGGTAGCAGAACTGAGTCGGGCAATGTTTGTCTTAGCCAGCGATATGTGGGAACAAATTACTTTTACCCCACCCCCTTTGGCGATCCACAGGTGAGTCAATGAATGTGGAAACTTTATTATTTTTTTGATACGTTTATGGTAAAACGCAATCGATAAGGCATTGAACTCGCCAACGAGGATGAGACTTGAACCTGTAACCTCTCACAGGTTCAACTCTCATCCACCACGTACCTGGTGCGCTACTACCGTAAATCCGCTCCTAACAGAAGCATTCTATCTTAGTTAGGAAAAGTATTAGCAATTTGTAAACCGAATTGCTAGTGATCTATTTAACACAAAGTAATTTCCATAATAAATTATTATCTTACGTTTACGCGAATCTTATACATTGAATTTAAACTACTTTATAAAGATCTTGCCACGATATTAATTTTAAAACATTTTTATTACATTACTAGTAGTTTTCCCGCGGTTTCACCCGCGTAAGTCCCGTGAATATCGGGTTTCACCCCTTTCACCCCCTTCAGGGTGGAATTTTCAAAAATCCTCTCTTAATGCTCCCCTACACTCTCTAAGGAACATACATGCCAAACTTCAGCTTCTTGCGTTCAGTAGTTTCGGCTGTGCGTTGTCTGTCAGTCACTTAGTAACGGAAGAGTTTTATATACATATATAGATTTTGAACACTACTATTATTAAACTTTACTACGATTCAAGCCTATTAAAATTATTAAAACTATTTATATTTAAGTTTACAGTCTCCCCGACGTTTCGGTTGATTTTCAGCAGCCATGTTCATGGAGAGACTAAAAAGTAATTTATTTGTAATTAAAATATTTATCTTTTTAATCGTTTTTGTAATATAACTACAATAGCATTTTAATTACAATCAATCTACCCCCACTAAATTAGTATTGGTATTAAAAACCAATTGCCTATTATTCTTTTGTCAATAATTGAAAATGTTGTGAAATTGGCGACATGCTGGCTTATTAATGATAAGGTCATTAAAATAATTGATATTGTTCGAACTTCATACTTATTACATTATTATTTGATATTTACAGAATGAGTGATCGTGAGTAAGACGCTCACCATTTTAGTATATCCGTGGTCATCGTCTTGCAGTGTAGTTATTTCAAATTACTCGAACATTACTACATGTGTGAATGAGCTTAATGTACTATGAAGAATTGCTTTTTTTTTGGTTTATTTAAAAATAGTTAAATAATGTATTTAGAATAATCCGCGATACAATCCGTATACATTTAGTAATTTGCTTTCAAAACATGCAATTAACAGATACAAAGTAATCCGGGACTCAGAATAATAAATAAAATTTCTGAATCACACAAATTAATTATGGTCCCATCTCTGAACCATAATACTCAGCACTTCGAAGCTTTCATATATTTTACTAGTAGTTTTCCCGCGGTTTCACCCGCGTAAGTCCCGATCCCGTGTGAATATAGGGTTTTACCCCTTTCACCCCCGTCAGGGTGGAATTTCTAAAAATCCTCTCTTAGTACTCCCCTACACTCTCCAATGAACATACATGCCAAATTTCAGCTTCTTGCGTTCAGTAGTTTCGGCTGTGCGTTGTCTGTCAGTCACTCAGTAACGGGAGACTTTTATATGTATATAGATTCTGTTACGAAGAGCTATTCCTGATTCATAAATACAAAGTCACACGACTATAATATCTCCGAAAGGCAGGCCAAAAGTGTATTCCACCCAGATTTCTATAGTTTTTTTTCTTCGTCTGTGCCTTTTGTTTAATTAATAATAATATTTAATAATAATATAAGTTATGATTGTTTGTCCTACGTTATAGGGAGCGAGGCTTATACCGTGTACTAGGCACCGGTTTAGACTCCGTGATAGTACTGAGTATTTCTAGACAAAATAACCTAGAAGACTTTCGTCAACTAAAGAATCAGTTCCGAGACAATCGATTTAGTATGACCAATTACATGTTTAAACATATCTATACTAATATTATAAAGCTGAAGAGTTTGTTTGTTTGGTTGAACGCACTAATCTCAGGAACTACTAGTCCGAATTGAAAAATTATTGTAGTGTTGGATAGCTCATTTATCGAGGAAGGCTATAGACTATATAAGATTACGCTACGACCCAGGGGGCGGCGCAGTAATCATAAACGCGGGTGAAACCGCGGGCACATCTAGTATTATTATCATAGTGAATATCAACCTTCAAATTATTATTTCTTGTACATACTAACACACACAGACACACACTGCTATATAGCAATATTGTTATCATACGATGATAAACAAGCTTAGGACAGGCCTAATAGTTAACAATTCCCATGGCCAATGATAGTTTACAATCTTCTCCCTTAGCCTTTATTATTCCCAAGTCACTCGGGGTCGGCTTTTCTAGTCTAACCGGATTTGACTGGATATCAGTTTTTACACGGAGCGGCTGCCACCTGACCTCCGCAACCCGAAGGCTAACGATACCCTAGGGTAGACCAGTGTCAGGATATTAGAGGGTACTGACTTTCCCTATAACGATTGCCATAGATGTTCATGGCAGCCGGGACCGACGGCTTAACGTGCTCTCCGAGGCACGGAGCAGGCGATAATTGTCAATCAATGATAGTTTACAATATTAGCTTCTAACACTCACGAAGACAGGGGACAGGTCAGGGTAGACAGAGGATGAAAACATCCACATTTCATGATCTATTGCCATCTACTGGCTACAGAATCCGTGCTGCTATCCAAGAATCGAATCCAAAACCTCACGTAAAGCAGTCACATTCACTACCGCTTCGCAACAAGGTCATATTATGTAATATCCGTATTTTTATTTAAGAAGACAGTTATTTCTCTAACCTCGGTCATTTCTCGATATTTCAATGTTAAGTATCGCCTATGCGGTTCACCTTGCACCTTGATCAATTTATATAATACTCTATTTACATATTTAAACAATAAAAAAATTTGTTTGCTTAAATTATTTATGAAGGCCTTGTTTATATTAGTACTAGCGACCCGCCCCGGCTTCGCACGGGTAGTACAAAACCTTAAATTATATACCTAAACCTTCCTCATGAATCACTCTGTCTATTGGTAAAATCCGCATGAAAATCCGTTTAGAAGCTTTTGAGTTAATCGCGAACAGACAGACAGACGCAGCGGGACTTTGTCGTATAATATTACAAGCGAACCGCTCCGGCTTTGTATAGGTAGTACAAAACCTTAACACATTATACATCTAAACCTTCCTCGTGAATCACTCTGTCGACTAGTGAAAACAACATGAAAATCTATTCAGTAATTTTTTAATTTATCGCGAACAGATAGACAGAGGCGGTGGGGTGGGGTGTTTTATATTAGGTAGTGAAGCTAGCATAGAACCATGTAGTTAATTGCATTTACGTGGTAGTAGTGATCGGTATAATCTTTTGTCGTAACCATCATGAAGGATGAAAACATTGTCAGCCGATTGGTGGAATGTAGTTACTTAATATCAGCTCTGTATTAAACTATCCCACTGCTGGGCACGGGACTCTTCTCAGCGTGAGAAGGGCTAGACAATAATCCAACACGCTGGCTCAGTGGTTCTCATATCTTCGAGAACATTATGGAGAGCTCTCAGAGGTGCAAGATGCCTCGCAATGTTTTCCTTCGCCGTAAAGCGAGCGATAATCAAATATTCAATACGTACATAACTTCAAAAGGAGATGCGCGCCTTAGGATCGAGAGCTCTGCGTGGCAGTCCAACAATCTCCCATTAGGATATAGCTGCTAATGTTACTTGATAGTTTAAAAAACCCCTATCGTCGCAACCCAGCAATCAGCATTAATTGATGCTCTAAATCTACTTAAGATCCTGGTATACCTGTATCTGTTGCACCTCTGCTTTTTGACTTCGCAGGACAGTTCCCACTTGCTGGAATGTATCACCTTGTACCGGCTGAGGTATTGGTCGGAAGGATTCGGCTGCCATTCGTTGAGTTGTACGCCTAACCTAAAATGGTTGATGGAATTATTAGAATTTGCAGCCTATTTACCCATGAGTGACCCCCAAAAGTGAAAGAAAGCATAGCCGAATGGCCGCTTAAATAAAAATTATGTTTATTCACATTGGGCATAAAGTAACACTTATGAACGTCAATAATTTAATCCTTAAGTTAACAATATTGTTTACTAGGTACTGACCGCGGCTTCCCTCGCTTGATTGTAGGTTAGATTAGTAAAAGTTCTTTTTCTGGATGAAAGGTACCTTATGTATTTTCTGTTACCCTGATAACGTGTATGCGAAATTTCACAACGATCGGTTTAGTAGTTAAGTCATGAAAGCGTAACAAACAAACAAACTCACATTCGCATTTATAATATTACTTAGCATTTTACCATTTTGTGCAAACAGAATAAAAACAACATGAGACCATATTGCAATCCGGAATGAACTCTAAATTGCTACAAAAGTTAAAAATTACGGCCAGAATCCACAAAACCTTGGCCAGTCACCACAAGTAGCCGTTCACCAGTGCGACGCATGGGCTAGCCATCGTCCCCTTCTTTAACCTATACTTATTCTTAAGATGAAAGTAACTAAACAATATGTTTTTGCATGCTCGCTAAATGGGCGCTGTGCTAATAGCAGGTGAGCTGTGCCATCTTTCACATCGTCTCCTTGCTTAATGCACGAGATATATACCTAGATCAAGACTCTTTACACAGTACCTGTCCCATGAGTTCGCCTCAAGTTCCTTAGTCAAATGCCTCGTATACCAAATAATAGGTAACTTCGGCAGAAATCCGTTGTTAGCTAGCTTCAATCGATCCAAAGCTTTATCCAAAAACCCTTCTCGATCCTCCAGCAGATAGTAACAGTTCGTCATAGAAAATATGCTATCGCTCAAATGGAATATATCTTCCACTTTAGTCATTTGAATGATCTCAGAGTATAATGTTTGAAGCACATCTAGCACGGAATCTTTTATGGACATTCTTGAACAAAGAACGTTGCTGCAGGTTAAATTCGATGTCTTTGTTGGACATGAGACATCTGGTAACCAGGACCAGGCCCTGCCAACAGGTCCTGGAGCAGCTACCTCAATCAACACTCTTATGCCTCGAATACCTGCTCTTCGGACGAGAGTTTTAACGTCATCCTTTGTATAAACCATCGATCTATCGAAGCTGCCGTATTCAAAAAGCTCTGGTATTTTTGGAAGTAGTAACGGAAAACTGGTGCCATCAGAAATACGCCAATGAAAAGTATTGAGTTTACACGTAGACATAGCGTCAATAGTTCTCATTAGATCTGGAAGTGGTATGTAGTTTCTACCAGTGTCTATCATCAGTCCTCTGTATTTGTAACTTGGTGCGTCTCTTATTACAATGTTGGATAGAGTTATTAGATACCCTGTAGCTTGATCGAGTAAGATAAGCTGGCTCAAAGTTTCGAGCCCATGTCTGACGCCGCAAAATGATGGCGATACGATTCTGATCATTACAATATTATTAATTACGTCTACTTTAAGATGATAGGTTTCATCAGTGTCTACTCGGAGTCTAGGATCTGCATCAGACTCGACATCTAGTTGTATATTCATCTTTTTGGTGTACAAGTCTTTGGTACTGTTTTCGTTTTCGTTTTTGAATTCCAAATTGATTCTTTCTAGTCGTGCAAGTTCGCTAATAAATAGTTTGAAGGCATCTGCTAGATATGAATGAACGGATTCTGATGGTACTGATTGGAATTTGTACTCCAATTTGTTTGTGGCCATGGCTACTATCTTTTTACTATAAAATGTGAATCCTATAGGATAAGGCCATAATTGAGGTCCCATGCATAGCAGTATGCATCTACTCATTGATAGATATATCCTCTCTGCTGTGGGCACGTATACTTTTTGGCATAAGTTATTGATGCATATATAGGAGTTTGCATGATACATCCTGAAAAATATATCCAATTGTATTATTGTCGTTATCCACGCCTTGGCTTGTATTTTTTAGCCTGGTGGGAGACCGTTGCATTTTACTCACTGAGGACTCAAGGGGCACGCGCCTCAGATTTTTCAAAGCTATGTTCGTATTAAGTAAGTAATTTTCTATCGTTTTAACGACAAAGGAAAGTATAATGAGGAAACTTGCATATCTTTAGGTCACCAAAATGTTTGCAATGCTATGTGAAATTCATTATCATACTGCAAAGAGGTCCGTGTCAAAAAGTGGGTCAATTTATAAATAGGACTTATCACTATATATTATAACAAGGTCCCCCGCCGCGTCAGTCTGTTCGTGATAAGCTCAAAAACTACCGAACGGATTTTCATGATTTTCACCAATAGATAGAAAATTATACACCTAAACCTTCCTCATGAATCATTCTGATTTATGAGGAAGGTTTAGGTGTATAATTTTTTAAGGTTTTGTACTACCTATGCGAAACCGGTGTGGGTTGCTAGTATTATAATATATTGACCTGGCTTCTACAGTCAATCTCTTTGCATCCAGTGACCTTTTCTCGTTTTCCCAAGGCACCATACTTAGAGCAGCTATGACAATAGCTATCAACACTACGACCACGAGAGCTAGATACATCTTCCAATTAAATATAGCTCTGAATCTGGAAATTAGTATATTAACTTATTATTCTTATCAATAAGCCTACTCGCCGCAGTACCATCCTACACCAAACTGACGTATGCGTATTAGCACTATTACCCTGGTTCGCTCACTGAGCAAGAGTTTCGGGAACTTACCTACCAAAGGAAAAAAAAATATAATTTCTTTCCTCCCAAAAGATACTTCTGGTATCCACCATAAACTGTGGTAACTGCTCACTTTCAGGCAAGCAGCATGAGTATATGCTACGTTTTGAGTACGAAAAGACTCCAAATTGCTATTAAGAATTAACTAACACGTAAATCAAATAACAATACCTGATCCGAAAATCAACCTATAAGCAAATCCAGTACATAAACATAGGCTCAATACTATCTCGTGCCGGTGCGTCGCCCAGGAGAGATCGCCCGCAGATATAACATCTTTGCATTGGACACTGCTGGGTGGGTCGCTGATGTAGTTTCAGTTCCAACGACCCACCCACCACACAAAGCAGCGAGGTGGCACACTGTGGTGGTTTAAGTTGTTAGGCCCAAAGTCTCAGGTGAACCCGACATAGCTCTTTGCCTCCCTTTGTGGCGAGAGAGTAATATAATGGTATTGAGCCTGTAAATGAGGAGGAAAATATTCGGGTAATTGATGACCATACTTGTTGGCAGTTGGCTGGGCGCACTTCTGTTCCATATCCTTATAGCATTCCTCCATGGAACTGCCAGGGTCGGCACAGCAGGGCCCCGAGGGACTGCATCTATCACAAGCGCATGCAGGTTGACAACGACGTTCTGAAAATAGAAACATATTTCAATCAGCTTTTGCCACAACATCAATAACTGCCTACTCGTTGTCTATACCCTATAATAATAATATTATAAAGAGGAAAGATTTGTTTGTTTGTTTGTAAAGATTTAACTCAAAAACTATTCTAACTATTTATACCAATTTTAAACATTCTTTGCCTTTAGAAAGCTATATTATCACCACACCACAATTTTTTTTTGTACTTGTGTAATGTATTGACTCATACCCCTCCATGAGGGCGGGCGGAGGAGTTATGACGGACTCACCGTAGTAAAAAAAGGTTGAAATGATGATATTAGACCTCCCGGAATACCGACTAAACCTACCACGGTGTTCCTTGACAAAACCGCAATCGGCAGGGCCGCGTGAATCACTTGCACATGCGATCGCAAGCCTGCTGAGGTTTCGGCCCGCCGTATGAAACGGCAGGCCACTACACGATAAGACCTACCCTTTGGTCACTTCTCAATAAAACCCTGCTGTCGCCCCCTAGAGAGATGACGGACTCGACATAGAGGCGCGCATGGGAATACGCACGCCGCCTCTCGGACCTGGTGCTGAATGGATGGTGGGCAGGCCCACAAAGCTCACCACCCCCACGTCAAACCTAAGGGTGGCTAGAGGTCGTCCCGCGCCCTCCAGCGCCCGGCTTTGCGGTTAGGGAGAGGGTTTAAGCGCTCCCTTTCCCACTCCGTCGCGTCCTTGATGGAAATCACTTCCGCCAAAGTGTGCAGCGCCGTGTCCTCAACAACGTCGCGGCAGTCGCTGCAGTGGTGACAACCGGTCGTCTCTTGTCGGCCTATGTCGTATAGGCCGCCATGAGACGCCCGGTTGTCACCACTGCGGCTGGGCATCGCAGCGCTGTGAATTGATCGCGGCAGTCGGATTGGTTGCCCTCTCGCTCGTGACCGTAGTTCAGTCTATGGTCCGGAGTGAGAGGTCGTGGAACGCCGTCACCTCCTTCTGTGAGGACTTACCCCCACGATCGTGGCGTGCCCGATCAAATACCTTACTAACATAACCTAATCTAACCTACTTTTACGCGAGCGAAGCCGCAGACAAAAACTAGTGTGTTATAAAACATTGCCTATTTGCCAGTATATATATCCGAGGCAGTAAGCAGAAAGCCTCGGTGGCGTACTAGTGAACGCGACAGCTGTGTATGATGTCTGAAGCTGAATTTCCAGGTCTAACAAAGTGATATTGTGTTCAATTAGAAATTCTGGATAGCAGCACCCAGTCGAGAACTGTGTCCAAAAAGTTATGTGTGTAAATGTTAGCCACGCCACGCTTTATACCAAACGAAGTGGAGTAAAGGTGTAATACACCAGTATTTTACCAGCTTCGATTTCAAGTTTTCCGGAATAGGGCGCTAGCATATTGCTAACTGTCGAGCACAGTTCAGACTCTTGCTGCTACCAGGAATTACTTGACAGAATTTTTTTATGACATTTACACGATCTGTGAATCGAACTTAAACCTCACGTCAGCTATTTGCCACCAAGGCAGTCAAAATCCAATACTTACTAAGTTCCGAAGAAGTTGACTGCATGATAAAATCTCTCTTCTCTGTTTCCATTTCAAGATCAATCTGAGTATTTGTAGTACCGAATGTTCTTGGCTCCCCGGTGTCTGCCTTGGTATATTCCAATGCCATGGTGGCAAAATCAGTGTCTGAATATGACGATGTTTCGGTTAATGCTGATGGTAGAACAGTGATGGAAGAATTGAAGCGAATATTTCTCTTTTTTGTTGTTTCGGATAGAGAGGATGAGGAGAGTTTTGATCCTCCAGCGTCAATCCAGGAGTTAGATGGTTTTATGAGAAGGTCTGATGGTAGGCAAGACTCCCCAGAGCCAATGACCAAGGGTTTCACTGCAGCGGCTTTCTTCCTGAGTTTTTTGTGGCGTTTAATTGCTTTTACCGCTTCGCATGCATCTGTAATTCAACACGGCATGGTCATATTATGAAGGATATAATATATTTCTATTTGCTGTTAAAATCCGACAAGTGGCAGTCGAACTAGCGGACCGAGAATTCCTAATTTAATTTCTAATCTAAAAAGACATCTCCCGCACTACGAATAATTCCAGCATCGCGGGTGACTTTACGAACATTCAAACAACGGACACAAAGAACATGCAGACTCGGAACAACCATTTGTGGATCACACAAATATTTTTCCTGTATGGAATTGGAACCACAACACTCGGCGCAGTGGTAATGGCGAGGCGAGCACTGAAACCACTATGCTACCCATTCAATCAATTCCGTACACAATGGCGCTAACCAACCACACACTTAGTCGCTTTATAATTTTTGTTGCACTCTTGAGTTTCCTACAATTAATGTCCTCCAGACCGAATTTCGGTCACGGCGCCGGCGGCCAATCTTAAGACTGCGCCGAGCGATATGTGCCAAAACAGGTGGTCACAGTTAAGTGAATAAAATCAACACTTTTTGTTTAATACAAATATAAAATATACATTTACCATAACAATGCGTTTACAATTACTCCGTGTAAAAAACTTTTGACTACAAAATTACGTAAATTTGCACGAGAAATGCGAAAACGTAAGCTCGTGTTACGTGATTTTCAGATTATAACAGTAGAAATCTATCCTATTTTACAGCTTAAACGAAACATAAATAGTTATATTACAATTTGTCCGTCCCAAATATTTAAGTTATTGGTTGACAATAAAGATACATATTTATCAAAAAAGCACTTCAAATCCTCCATACAATTTACTATGGCGGCCGCGCGCCGATTTGAATATGCGCCGCACGAGCTCTGTCATTATCTGTCTTACGCTCGGCGCAGTCTTAATGGAGACTGGCCACCTGCGTAGGAGATATTATAGTGCATAAGTATATGCGCAAACACAAGTGCACTCTCTGTTCCCTAATCCTATCTCGGATTGAAAGAGATTCAAAGATTCCGTTACATAGAATCATAGATACATACATACCCTGCTAATATAAGCGTGTTAAAAATAGCGTTTAAACCTTTAATAGCGTTGTCAACATTGTTACTGGTGACCTCCATTTCAGTCAGCCTCTCGCAGAACTTCAGTATCATCTCCTGTTCAGCCTTGTCGAGATGAGCACATATGTCACTGTCCACCTTGCCATCGATGGAGCTGACGCAGCAGTGGTACAGGAGAACCGCTGTCATGATGTACAGTTTCTTGTAGTAGTCCTTTTCTTCGCAGATGTATCTGAAAGAAAATTATACGATTGCTTTGATGTATTGACAAATGTATACTGAAATAGTTAGACTATAATTATATAAGTTTGACGTTCATAAGTGTTACTTTGTAAACTAAATAAATAAATGAATTTTACTTCGACTTTTTTTAATAGCCGACGAGCTTGCTGTAAATAGTATGAAGGGAAAGACTTCAGCCAAAGTATTTTTGAAAGAATTTTGAGCGTTAGCCAATATGCAGTATTTATTTATTTATTTATTTAGGATCTCTTACAAGAAATACATGACAATTGCACATCAACTTGAAAAAGTAAGTAAGTAAGCCTCATGCTTTCTCATTTACAAGAGACCACAACATGCAAAAGAGAATATACAGAATTAACTAATTAAACAAGAAATTATTAAAATTATACAAACTACGAAACTAAATTAACAAAATAAAAACCAAAATTAACTTTAAATTTTTTACAGCGAACAAATCTTGCAGATAAGTAACAACACTCTTTTTAAATTTACTAATTTTATTGTGAAAAATGTCTATATCCTCCGAAGCACCCGATATCCTATTGTATAGATACGATAACCTAACGATCGGCGAGTGTTTGCCCAAGTTAGTTCTATGTCGTGGCGGCCTAAGCAGAGAACATGGATGCCGCGGGACTCTAGAAGGGACGTTAATGCAGACTTTGCCCAGGAGATAGGGGCAATCGACATAATTATTAAATAACTTATATAAGAACATAAGATCTGCCTGAGAACGTCTATATTCCAATGACAACAGTCCAAAGTGATTAAGTTTACCCTCGTAGGACCTTACTGATCTCGCAATCCCAGCTCGGAATGCTAAATGACGAACCAGTGTGTGTTGTGTTCTTTCTATTCTACTGATATGAACTTGATAACTGGGATTCCAAACAGTGCTACAATATTCAAGCCTACTTCTTACATAGGTGTTGTACAATAGCAAAGTAGTTGATGCACATTTAAATTCTTTTGAGCTACGCAATACAAAACCTAAAGCTCTATTGGCTGCAGTTACTGTTTTGTCAATATGTTGTATGAAGCGTAACTCACTGTCCACATAAACGCCAAGATCTTTTACCACAGTTATTTCTGTCAATACATTCCCTTGAATACTATATGATGTAGGAATCTTATGTCTTTTGCGGGTAAACTTAATGTGGTTACATTTTGCGGCGTTTAAATTCATTCGATTTACTATACACCACTGATTTAACCTATCTACGTCTGACTGAAGGAGTTCCTTATCAGCTTCACTTCGAATTATTCGTATCAGTTTAAGATCGTCCGCATAAAGATAAGGTGTTGAATGTACAAAGCTACTAGAAATGTCGTTTATAAATAAAATGAAGAACAAAGGACCTAAATTAGAGCCTTGTGGTACGCCAGAAGATGCAAGGAATGACTCAGATTCTTCACCATCAATAACAACCGAAGAAAGGCGAGCGTTCAAATATGATTTACACCATTTGTGGTTAATACCGCGTATGCCAAATAATTGTAACTTATGTAAGAGTATGTCGTGGTTGACTTTATCGAATGCCTTAGTAAAGTCTGTATATATTGCATCCACCTGCAAACCCTGATCTACTGCTACTGAAATGTCATTTACAAAACTCACAAGATTGGTGCTGGTAGACTTTTTAATCATAAAACCATGTTGATTCTCCGAAAGATATCGCTTTACATGTTCATAAAATATTGTATACACTAGTGTTTCAAAGACTTTTGACAAAGTAGATAGAATTGATATGGGGCGGTAGTTGGATACTATGTCACGTTTGCTACTTTTATATACCGGTACAATTCTTGCATGTTTCCATTGTGTGGGAAATACTCCCAATCGCAAAGATGAGTTGTACAAAATTGCTAATGGTACTGATATTGAACGGGCACAACGTAACCAAAATGATGGTGGTATGTTGTCAGGTCCTGCACCCTTTGATATATTAAGTCTCATGAGTTTGTTTTCAACAATAATATATAAATAACAAAATATTCCTCTTCGAACGCATACAATATACTTGGTGTATCAATTCTATACTGCCACATAAATCATTTGTACCATTGTTCTTATATCATTTAAGATTAACTCACTATAACTCACTAAGGTTCTGCGCATTCGTATAGGTTACTTTTATTCATATAAGTAACATATTATCTCAAAAACATACTTACCGCTATTATTGCTAGCAGAATAGGGCTCTTAACCGTACAAATAATTTTAGCTACAAAGTATATTTTCCAATAACGTCAAACATGATGTTACATGCACCTGGCCACCTCTAAATCAAAATCGGTGGTGTCTACTTACCTATCCAAGTATTAGGCATCAGTCTTATAAGCAAGGCTGACTTATACTTACTTCAACCTCAAAAGTGGGTAGTTATATCTGATGAAGGGTTCAGCATCGTCTGGGGTTAACAAGGCTCTCTGAATGTCGTCGTCACAAATATCTTTCTTGTACTTATTCAGCACCTCCATTAGACTTCTGTTGCTCAGCTTGATTATAGGAGCCTTTGGGTGCACGCATTTGTTCAGCTAAAAGAAGAAATCATGGTTACTTCTCCACTAAAGGTTAAATAGAAATTTATATGATCCAGATACGACCAGCCAGGACATAGCTGCTTAAACTTAAGAGTACTTGAACGACCAATTGACACTTGACCAGTTTCATGATTAAGAAACCTACAAGTGACATAAGATTCATTGTAATAAAAGAGGAAGCTGAAGGTACCCTTTCCCTCATGTTAGGTGGTAATACGAGTGAAACCTTCGTTGTAGTTACCATATACACACACACTACGGTAAAAGCTCTCCAGAACTCTTTCCACTCGTTTGTCGCTCAGCGATACTCGCTTAGCTACACATGCACAGAATTTAGTACATGACGCTTCGCTCTGTTCAGTTAACTATAGCAAAATACTAAGAGCAAAAAATACAAGACTGCACGAGTGGCGAACTAGTTTTAGTCGTCTTGCAACTGCCTCCAGATGTATTTTTAAAAAAAGAAGAGGAATGGACATGTTCTACAACCCTATCGCTTATTTTAAAAACGAAATACAGCGCGCCCAGCTTTTAAAGACGAAAGAAATAATATGCGTGCTATGTGATGTACGGCATCGATCGTAGCCAGCACCGTCCGCATCGATTTTTAATAATAATTTGTAATTTGGATTACAAATTACGCCTTGACGTCATCGCTTTGTATACCTTGTGTAGTTGTATCCGACACTTTTATAAAATGATAAGCAGGCTGTCTCCAGTACGCATCTGAAATGGGGTGGCACCGTAGTACCGTGCTCTGTAGATAAATGCTTCCTCCCTCTGTTTTCCAGAGGGACAGAAGCTCTAAATTACTGTGACATATACCCAATTCAACAGAAGCTGTATCCATCTCTGTTCAATATGTTCTTGTCTGCAATCAGAGCAAGATGTCGTATTTGATGTATCAGAATTCATTGTAACAATATATTTAATAAAAATATAATAATAAACTTCTCCAAAAGTTATATCGTCGACATTTCTGTACAATGATAATGTCATAAGGTCTCGAATTATATGTTGACCAAGTTGGGGATGCGGTGGTAAAATGAGGAACTATTTCGAAATATGAACTTGGTTCTAGCGGCCGCGAAGACAGTGGCGCCAGCGTAGATTTGAAAACGAATTGGTTGTACTGTAGAAGCAAAGTGACAGATATCATAGAGATCTTTCTTGTAACCTTTTTTCTGTTGCTTCGAGGAGATGCTAAGTAAAATAACTTCGCAGCGAACAGCGACAGGCAAAGCATGAACGTCAAAGTATATACTTCGACTAACCTATGTAGGTTAGTTAGTTTACTGAGTAACTTCTTTATGTTCTTGTTGAGCGCATAGTTCCATAACTATACGATAGATGACATATAGCATCGCTATAGATGCAAAACACATACAAATTACAATTCCGTTCATTTTTTTTTCTCCTACTAACTTTACAAACAATCATACGCACATGGCCCACCTGATGGTAAGTGGTCACCGTAGCCTATAGACGCCTGCAACACCAGAGGCATCACTTGTGCGTTGCCGACCCTTAAGGAATAAAAGGAAGTGGGAAGGAGAAGGAGCGGGAAGGGAGAAAGATAGTGATTAGGCCTCCGGCACACTCACTCACCG
Source organism: Catocala fraxini (assembly GCA_930367265.1). NCBI lineage: Eukaryota > Metazoa > Arthropoda > Insecta > Lepidoptera > Erebidae > Catocala > Catocala fraxini. Next base: position 19,255,386 of record OV884049.1, on the reverse strand, counting down.
GACAAAACATGACAGTAGGAATACTGCTATTTCACGTCGATATTCTGTGAGAGGGTAGTCCTTCCCCGGTCGAGCCGTCCATTCATACTGAAATCAGCGAGGCTCTACTACACTAATGTAGAACCATAAATAGCTCAGTTGACTGAGCGACGATATGGTCTGTCAAGGACACAGGTTCATGTCCTGCTTCATTATTGTCTTTTTCTCTGTTATAATTTACATTCTACTTAGCCTGAAATATGCTTATATAATATATACTAATATAGTAAATAATAAGCCCAGTATTAAATGATTAGTATAAGACACAAAACAAGCTTATAAAATATTTTGAACTAGCTGCTCCTCGCGGTCTCACCCATATTTATGACGACTGCTTCGCTCTCGTGACTCTTAGCTGGATATTTTAAGCCTTCCTCATTGACCTTCCACTTCCTCCTTTCCTCAAACCTTCCTCAAAAATTGAACTATCAAATACAAAAATAAATGTACAAACCTATCTGATACTTCCAGGGTTTAGCACATTCAAACACAGAAACATCAACAACAAATTCTTACATACATACATACATAGATTCACGCCTGTTTCCCAGAGGGGTAGGCAGAGACTACGGATTTCTATTTGGTACGATCCTGACACACTTCTCTGAATTCATTCACTTTCATCACATTCCTCATACACAAATTCTTCAGCTTTATAATATTAGTATGGATGTTCAATTGAGTGATAAAAATTACACAATTTTACCATGATATACAATATACATTACCAATAAATAAAAAGTACCTACACCATTCAACAACACAATATTTATAACATAGACAGAAATACCAATAATTATAATATAATTTTAATTAATATTAATTTATTGAGAGGTGGGTAAATTGACTGAAATTAACGAACTTTTCATTGACATCTTGATATTACAGATAATCTCAATTCTTCTAACGACTTTGTAAATACAAGCTTATGCCAGCCGCGTTACTTAAGTAATATATTTATAATTAAAATCTATTAAATAATACGATTTTATTTATGAAAAAGTTTTAGAATCAGTTTAGCAGTTCTAGAGATTACCGAGTAAATATAAACAAATAAAATTTACCTTTTCTTTTGTTCATATAGCAAAGGTAGCAAACAATCATTTGAGTCACCTGGTAAGTGGTGAGGCCCAGTGACAGCAGTAGTAGTATTTTAAAACTATTTCAAATTACAGCTTTCCCGATCTTTCCATTTCTTTTCAGCAGCCATGGTTAATAATGTCCTCCAGACCGAATTTCGGTCACGGTGGCTAATCTTAACGGAGACTGGCCATTTGCGCAGGAGATATTATAGTGCACAAGCGTGTGCGCAAACACAAGTGCACTTTCTGTCCCCTTACTGTCATGATCCGAGGGGACGGTAACCCGAGACGATCTGAGAGAAGTCAAGCCATGGTTACGGACAGACTAACATGGTTGCCATGTCTTGAAGAAGAAGTGTAGTTATTTCAAAGTAGCAGAACATAATCTAATACATAATTACGCAGAATGAGCTCAATGTAAGTAAAGTATTGCTGTTTTGACTAACTAAATCACTGATTCAAAAGTCGGTGGTACATTCAAAGCGTCTTCTCTATTGAAATGTGGGTGTTTCTTAATTTCAATGACATCGCGAATCATTCTTGGTAGGATTGGTTCTTGTGTCACAAAAGAACTTTTGCGAGTATCTGTGCTTTGTCAAATCTCAAGTAATTGTGAATGTTGCACACTTCTTTTTATTTAAACAATGCATATTATTGAAATTAAACTGCAATATACGGATTTTATCGCGTTGTTCATTTGACACTTTATTACAAAATTTTAATAGTAGTAAAGTTTAATAGTAGTAGTAGTGTAACAATTTTCAAAATTTTGTAATAAAGTGTCAAATAAACAACGCGATAAAATCCGTATATTGCAGTTTAATTTCAATGAATAATATTCGCGTAAATAGAAGACAATATTATGTAAATCAATGCATATTATTTAAATCACCTTTCATTTTAATCACCTTGTCATTTATTAACACGGAATGTCTCCAATTTCACAACATTTTCAATTATTGACAATAAAATAATAACGGTTTTCAATACATATAATACCAATTTACAGGGGGGGTAAATCGATTGTTATTAAAATGTCATTATAAGTTAATACAATAACTATAATAGGGTTTACAGATAAACATTTTAATTATGAATATCGTAATATTGTTTAAATAACTAAATGCATTAAGAAAATAGCTGAAGTTTGTTGTTGTATAATTATTTTTAATATTAACTAAATATTATGTAACAAAGCCCATTCTAGATTTAACCCAGACTTAATATCTTCACCTTTTTATTTCGTTTCCAGCAATTAATCTCATCGGACACTAGCCATCTGTGCAGAAGATCTTATTGTGCAAAAGTATGTGCGGAAACTCAAATGCAGGCTGTACTGTTTATTCTCTTACTCTCATAGTCCGATGTGACATGGACAACCCCACACAACCGGATATAGAGCAGGCGCTGGATCAACGGCTTTTCGTACCTACTTCCGAAGCGAAGCCAACTTCCTAACTCCAGGTTGAAAAAAATGGATCTTGAGACGTTAATGCAATGTTGCCTGTAAAAGTGACAACATCGTAATTGAGTTGAATATTTTAAGAATTTGGAATGTAACTAATTTATATTTTCTATCTATTTTTTTAATTTTAATCGTCTGATAATATCTTTGTGTCAACTTTGCCACTTGGAACAGTTAAGGCGTAAACTCTCTTAAGGCGCGATTCCATTAGGCAAGTTACTTGTATGCAAGTTGCAAATTGCATACAACTTGTACAAACCTGCATACAAGTTACAACTTGTACCTATGGGGTTGTTTGAACTTGTACATATTTTTATTCAAGTGACCTGCAAATTGAACGCGCAAATGTTAGTTGCACGTTTCGAGTTTCGAACGAGTGACGTGTACGCACATGATATCTATCGCTGCATATGATATCTATATTTTGCCATATGTTCTGTTTTTATTCTGAGTTTATTTTTGTTAAATTTCTATGATATTTTTTTTTTTATTAACGTTCATTTCAATTTAACTGTGTTTTGTTGAATTTGTATTTGTATTCGTGTAAATTTACCAAACTGTATAATATCTTATAAATTAATTTTTTGTAAACAATGTGAAATGATTATGTACTCATGACGTGTTCTCCTGTAATTGAAGGAGCACAAATCATCAAACAACCTTTTTTAATTATTGCATGTACTGTGTATCCTTTGTTGGAGTTCCTAAAATTAAAATAAAATAAATAAACATAATGTCTGTTAGGTGGGCGCACGAGAAAATAATCATTTTATTGAGGAGTAGGTACGTCTTCCACCCATGATGGCCTACTCAATTGTTGAACATCTCCACTTGTATGCAAATGAAATCTACATGCAATTTGCACACTCTCGGAAACATGTTTCCAATGCAAGCAACTTTTACCCAAATGTGACGTCATACTTGCATGCAAGAATTACCTAATGGTAACGCGCCTTCAAGGCGCGATTAATGCAAAAGTTGCCTAATGGAATCGCGCCTCTAACCTCTGCCCACCCCTTGACGGAATATGGACGTGATGTTTTAAGTAAAATCAACAGTCATCTTGATGCAATCAATTTTAAATCAATCATATATCATCAAAACGTATCAAATCATATTTATGAGGTGCAATAAAAATAAATCGAAAATTTAGTTAAAGGACTACAAAACGAGTAAGTCTTGTATTGAAAAGCTAAAATGATAAAGCTCTGCCTTTTTTAAAAATATACTCTTCGCTAGCGACCATCTTCCCTCTTCGCACGCATAGCACAAAACCATAAGAAATAATACACCTAAGCCTTCCTTATGAATCACTCTGTCTATTGGTGAAAATCGCATAAAAATGAAAAAATTAATACCACTTAGTCTGATCAACCACGCTCGACACTTTGTGGGTTGAACCCGAGACCTTAAGCAAAGCAGTTGCATTAACTACAATGACCTAGATACAACAAAATTAATGCATTAGACACCCCTGCCATTTTTATTTTATTTTTACGTGTCGGAATCGTTTGCCTACGATATCCATACATCTTCGTTCTAAAACGAAGAACGGAGATAAAATGGAGAACTGTTAGACATGTTTCCTCACGATGATTTCCTTCACTGTTAAGCGAGCTATAATTTATTATTTAGTACACATATATCTTCGAAAATCAGAGGTTGGCCTTGGGATAGTACTTGTGACTCCTACGTGGCAATCCAATGATGTCCTAATAAGTCAAAACAAAAATATTCAATGAGCATTACAACAAATCAACGATCATACGACATGCAAAGAAAATATTTCAAAGAAAAATATCCACGATATTATCTAAGAACTCAAAGAACAATTGGTTATGGCCTTTGATTGCATGCTTCAATAGGTCAACACACAGACACACAATGCTATTATATAATCTGACCGTGAATTTGTAAGAAGTGATTGTAAAAAACGGCTGCAAAAAATCTCGGTCAGGCTCAATGTAATAGAGTTTAGAGTTCCTTCGCAATACAGTAATATGGAGCCTGCTATTTACTTCATTAGGAAGTGATTCCTGACTGCCTTGGTACCGCCGTGGTAGTGCGACTGCTGTATATGAGGTCTTAAGTAACATACATCTATTCTATCTATATATTATCCGCAACTACGTCAGCGTGAAATTTAAAAAAAGGTTTTTCTTTAGTGAAAGTAGCGTGAGTTACTCCTTATAACATCAGCTATCTACCAGTGAAAGTCTTGTCAAAATCGGTCCCGCCATTTCAGAGATTATCTGGAACAAACAGGCAGACAGACAGGCATACAATTTTAAAAATTGTTTTTTTTATTTAAGTATTATATATACCGTTCATATGCATTTAGTAAAAAGCTGTTATTTTGACATTACAAACAGACACTTCAATTTTTTTATTTGTATAGAATGTCAGTTTGGCAAAGTTCTATTGTAGTTTTCTGTAGAAATTCTCAGAAGTAGCACGAAGTCTTGAACTATGCTTGGTCATGGCAATAAGCTAGCCCTCATTACGTGAGATCCCTAAGATCCCTGGCGAAATTTAAGATTGATACGTCTCTGCCTAACTCTTTAGGAGTATAGGTGTTAAACTATGTATTTTTGCAAAAAAGTCATAAGGCCAGATTGATGGTAAGCGCTTACCGTAGCTTATTATCGCTGGTGATACCAATGTTGCATGCATAGAGGATAATAGCCTGGCGCCCTATTACTAAAAATCTATCACATCGGTGGCGAAATGTGAAAATAATACATTTCTGCTTACCATTAGATATAAATATGCATTAGATGTATATGCATAATATATAGATAGAAAAGTTTTATGTACCTATGTACTTCTACAACAAATAGGCAACTCGCCTTTTAAAAAAATTCATACGAACTGCCATTTGAAAAAAGCGGGCGCTATTCTTATACAAGAGAAAAGTTTTGTACTTCTTTTTTAAATAATTTTTCCAGCGGGTGATTAAATGATTTAGCATAGCTAAAGTTTATATTATAAAGGTGAATAGAAAGATAAAATTGATAAAAATATGGATTAAAGTTGAATTTCGACCACTAGTATTTAATCACCATATCACCCGATAGAAATTGTCTTAACTGAACGAATTGATCACAGCGCCGGCTACCGGATCCAATAGTGCATCTACCTCAAGCACACACAACGTTTTTGAAAAACCGGTCCAGACGTTTAGGAGGAAATCAGTGACTTATACACCTGTAAAGGAATTATATACATACACATATTAAGATAATTTATTTTCCTTTCATCAAGCCAGGAAATCACAATAGGAAGAGAATTAACTAATGATATACGATCAGCTGAGAAAACCGCCGCGTGCCCAATTCCTTAGCGGTTTGCGTTTTGGGGTGGAACCCAATACCTTACCGAGGTGTTGCCTAATTGTTGACCTAACGCTGCCATCTGATCTTCGGTGAGTCACAACAGACCTGAAATTAGTGTTCATATAATATAAGCTGCAGACGTCGGTCGGAACTCGGTGACAGCGATAGTGAATACAAGTCCTGTGCTTAAGATCTTGGCTTAGAATCCAGGGTTCTGAGTCAGGCCAATAAAATCTCTTGATTGTGTAACACTGCTTTCTTTCTAAACCTTCAGAGTTTAGAAGTTGGCGGTATTCCACAACCGATGTCTCGCCAAGCACGTAAAACTTAAGTCCTGCGCCTGAGTTTTCTCTAGTCATGTCGGACAGCTTCGGACTATGAGAGTTGTATAATAATACTAGCTGTCCCGCGCAACTTCGTCTGCTTCACATAAGAGATTTCGCCCCGTTCTTGCAACATTTTTCATTAATGCTCCTCTCCTATTGGTTGTAGCGTGATGTTATATAGCCTATAGCCTTCCCCGATATATGGGCTATCCAACACTAATAGAATTTTTCAATTCGAAGCAGTATTTCCTGAGATTAGCGCGTTAAACCAAACAAACAAACAAACAAACTCGTCAGCTTTATAATATAAGTATAGATTTGGGCTTGTGCAAACACTTGAGCACTATAATATCTCCAACGCAGATGGCCAGTCTCTGTTAGAATGAATAGAAGACTTACATAAATATAATTATTACACCCGACTTTCCTAACTGCAATAAGGTATACAAGTATTATAAATCTTTTACTGTCTTCTACACATTTAGCAACTAGATGCTGCTTTCGTTTTAATAATCCAGATTCCCCCAAATTCGTTCAACGGTCTAAGTGTGATTGAGGAACAAACGTCAAAATAATCACATTTTTACTATTACTTGGAAGTGTGACATTAAAAGCAAACGTAAATTATAAAATTCACATTAGAATTTTATATAGACACTTTATAAGGCTAATGCCAATGGAACAGTCGCAAGGGGAAGACCTAGGCGAACGTTTCTCCATCAGATCAGAGACATCCTAAAGTCTAAACAAAGGCCAGGTAAAGAGCACCTTAAACCGGTGAGCGTGTATGAGAAATGTGATGAAAGAGAATAAAGCCAGAGATGTGTGTCAGGATCATAGCAAATGGAAATCCGTAGTCTCTGCCTACCCCTCTGGAAAGCAGGCGTGAATCTATCTATGTATATATGACTCGGGCTAATGTCTATACACTAACCCGAGTCCACGCTCGGTAAGAGCTTTTGTTTCTGGATACCTTTTTCTGTACCTGACAACGTGTATGCGAAATTATAATAATAATAATAATATCCTATCACATACACACAACACCATCTAGCCCAAACTAAGCAAAGCTTGTCCTATAAGTACTAGACAATGGATAAACATACATATATATACTTTTTCTTTGTTGTAAATACATATATATTATACATAGAAACACCCAGACCTAGACAAACATCCATGACAATTTCATGTTGATCGGTCGAGAAGTTAAGGCATGAAAACGTAACGAACAAACAAACTCGAATTCGCATTTATATTACCTGTAGTTAGAATAATTACATACGGAACCGATAATAATTATAAGTAGGAAAAATTACTGAAGACTTTCTCTCAAGTTCACTAGGAAGGAAATGTTAAAGGAAAATAGGAAAAAAACGATAATGGATACAAATTTTATGTTTTTTTTTTTATTGGCACGGCGAAGTGATTGTATGGGACCTGATGGAAAGCCCAATTACAGTCCAGAAACAGTGACGACGAGGAGAAGATAGATGTCTTCTACCCGTCGTCAGTATCAAGCCGGTCCGACCAGATGCTTCTTCACACAACGTTTGAAGAATGTCATAGAGGGAACACCATTCCTTGTGCCGGAAGACCATTTCAAAGTTGTATGGTACGGTATAAGAAGGAATTGCTGAACCTTTTGGTGCGAGACGGGATTGTGCTAACCGTACATCCGTGGTTACGAAGACCGGCACGTGTGGTTCTCAATAGGAAGGGGGAAGATGGGATGAGGTCAAATAACTCTTTATAATAACCCAGACAATGAATGCTCTTTGGTTGTTTAAACAAAGGGTAATTTAATAATTGCGCTTAATTACATAGTCAAGCTGTACAAGACCGACCGAAGGAACAGGCAGAGGTGCCCACATTTCCCCGGTCATAGTTTAAGTTTCAAGTAATAGAATACCAAGTTCATCACTAATAGACGGGATCCCTTCTTTTCGCATAATGTTCTTTGTCCTAATATACTTCAGCATAACGATTTTGACACAATTTGTTTTGGCATAATAATACTTCGGCATAATTTTTTAGGCATACATTTTATGTTGGCATAGTCATCTTAAAGACTAATTTGTTTTGGCATAAATTTGATTCGCATAACGTTAGTGATGATAATGATGAGTTTCTGTAACAATTTAATAATATTGTTGGTTAAAAATTTAATATGCTGTGCAACAAAAGTTAGTGACAGAACCGAATTGCTGCAAAGCCGACTCTACGTAGTCCTATTTGTCCTACCCCTAGACTGTAATTTAAAATCGTGTAGAAGCGTGGGGCCGCCGGAGGCCCGCAGCGCCGGAGCCGTGACAGAAACTCTGCCTGCTGCATGCTTGCTTGAACTTTATGCTTAATAAATATATGCTTTAGAATATTACGTTTAATCATTATTATGGTTAGAAAAATTATGCTTAAAAAATTATGCGTAAGCTGTTATGCGTAATTATATTATGCGAAAATATAATTATGCCAAACAAAATTATGCTAAGTTATATTAGGTCTTAACATTTTATGCTAATGGATAGGGAACCCTAATAGACACCCAATAATAATACGACCGACCCAGAAAAACCTAGGTCCTCCTGAATTACTGCAAACATAAATCCTGATTTATGCAACGAAATAAAAAGTATTTTACTTAATTAAAAAGATCTACGTCGTAAGTACCACGGCAAAAAATGCCAAAGTCCGAAAAACCGTTCTTAGATATTTCTGTTAGGAAACTCTCAGCAGCTACACAGAGTCTGATAATAAGTAATTCACGCGATAGACGACAATAGCTTCCCTTTTTATAACGTTAGACCATTAGTACCCAAAGTGGTCCAGGTGGACCCCCTGGGGTCCACGGGAGACCCGACGGGGGTCTACGTTGGCATGACAAAAAAGGGGTCCACGAACATTTATTTGCTACTTTCGATATTGAATAACTAAAATGTTGGCTTGACTTCCCCTATCAATGAAGGTCAGCCCGTAGAGATTTGATCTAATTTTTTTATTGCATGAACTTGATATGTAGATGCAGGAGGTCCACCGGAATCTGCTAAATTTTGAAAGTGGTCTATGAGAAAAAAGTCTGGGAACCTCTGCGTTAGACCTAATAACATAGGCGGCGTAATATACACCATTGCATACCTCTTAGCCAGTATAATTATATAGATAGAGATAGAGTCGTAGTCTATACTAAACACGGACTATTCCTCGGGAACAGTCCATTTTTCTGGGTAAAAGGTACCCTATGTCCTTTTCTGTTCCGCTGACAACGTGTATGCAAAATTTGAATCGGTCGAGTAGTTAAGGCGTCAAAGCGCAACAAACAAACAAACTCACATTTGCATCTATAATATTAGTTTGGATTTTAATAGAAAGCTTTTAATCTTTTTTAACAGTTTTAGTAATTATATTACTAATAACATTATTAGTAATATAACATTTACAATATATTTACATTATTAATTTTAAACTAATTAATCTAATATATATTTACTTACAAACGTATTAAAAAAGATAACATAATTACTTAAGCTTTTAATTAGATTTATTTAATAAACACTACGGAACCTTGTTAATATTATATCGAAATGCTGCAAGTTTTTTTATAAATTTAAATAACACCTATTATCACTCGAGTTATGACAAAAACTTTTTACGAGTATTTATTTTTATATTTAGTTAAACATGTTCTGTGTGAACTTAAATTTGTAGTTGTTCGATAATATAGCATCACGCCTCTATATTACTAGAAGGTTCGGCAGATGTGTAGGTATTAAACACGGCTTTTTTACTGCTCGGATAACCAGGTACCAGCGTTCGCCTCACCACTGACGAGTGATAGTTCAAATTCCACACGAGGCAATTATTTGTGTAATTTGCAAATTATTGGTCTGTGCTTTAGTGTATTTTGTATATACAAACAGATGTTAATTATATATTTGTAAAGTCCTCCGCGACAAAAGAATTGAGTCCCATTACGAAAGATTTCTTTTTTAAAAAAAGTCAATTTAAAAGTTTTAGAGTCAATTTGCCTTTTTGGCAATTTAACATCTTTTATATTAAGACGAACCATTTTTTGTTTAATGTAAGCCTTAAATTTATATAGCTTAAGACACTAAAAGGAAGTGCTACTATGTTGCAGCGTACTTTATATAAATTTCAAACAACGGACACAAAAACACCCGAACTTGAAACAACCATTTGTAGATCACACATAAATATGATCGAACTCGTAATCGGCACGATGGCAATGACGAGGTAACCACTGAAGCCATTACGCCATCGTACATTCAAACAGTGTTAAGTCTAAACCAAATTATATTACAATGTTATAATAAAATGCTTATAAATCATTGACCTTTAGTAGCCATAGAGCGTAAAGCCTGGCTTTTCAACGAGTATTACGTTATTACGATCAATCAATTCAGGGTTTCGATTCTTCGCGATAATGTCGGATATAATAAGCCTTATTAATATTATCTGTCTATAATCTACAATTCTCAATTAGTAGTTAGCGAGATAAGACATTAAAATGCAACACTTTGAATTGGACTGCCATTTCTCATGTGGTTTACCATCGACTACTTCAGTCGCGCAACGACAGTGAATGCGACGCGACTTATGAATCAAAAGAAATCTTATAATAAAAATAGTATTAAAATTGATTGCCAAATAAGGGAGTAATTAATATTTTAATTTTGTATTGTATAAGGATGCATAATTTGTAGGGCACTTATTTTTAATGCTTCTATTGTTTTTTTTTCTATTGTATGTGTGTGTAAATTACTAACATAGTTTTTAAGTTATCCCGTTGTACTACTAACACTCTCTGGACCGGATAGTCTCAAAATAAATGTATTGTTTTTTTTTTTAATTTAGTGTGAATTTGTCGAGGTGCAGTGGGGATGTCTCACTCTCTCTCTCGAACGGCAGCGTGTAACTGGCGGTTACGTTAGAGTTTGTATCGTGAATTCTGACGTTTACCCCTACTACAAGATTTTTAAGACTTCTATCTCATAAACGATTAAATAAATTTATTTATGTATTTCAAACTTTAACTAGCTAGAAGGTAATAGAAGTATTTGTTTTATATAAAAATTGTTTAGTTAAATTTTTCTTTTATGACTGTGAGTCAACTACCCTGTTCGCCTATTGCTAGATAGGTAAACAGTATATATTTAAAGATCTACTTACCTTACACGCACAACACAAGGTTTTTGGCTATTATCCTCTGCCTCAGTGGCGCAGAGGTTGCGAATGACTGTGCATGAGATGTCGCAATTGATTCCCGGGTTAAGCAAAGTTTTATAGCACTTTTTGTGAAAAAATATCTGCAGCAGCAAGGACTGGCAACGTGCAAAAAAAATTGGTTATCGTTACTACCGTTTGTTACTAACGGAATCTCAATACTTTTGCTCAAACTGGAATTCGATCTCATTACTTCACGATTGAAGCGCAAAGTTGTGGTGTGCATATTTTTACTAATTAACAATTATTTGAATTACTACATTCATTAATTATTATTTGCAAAACACTAATTGAAAATGTTGTTAGTCGATATCTGTCCTCATCTCAATAATTAATTTAGATTACATTACGGTCAGTTCTATTTATTAGTTGTAGTAACTAATTAATTTGCTATCTTATATTTATTATTAATTGCAGCATCATTATCTTAAAAGCGGGATGGATTAAAGCAAAACATCTATATAAGATACTAATTGTTTTCAAAGTAATATTTAAAATCAAAAACGTATTATATAATTTTTTTCTGCACAACTACAATAACTATTTTAGATATGTATAGTCACAAAAGTAACAGTCCTTTTTAAAAAAAAATATCATATTACTATATAGATTTGTAATGGTGAAATATTTTTTTAAATCGGTTGAAAAGTTTTGATTTACATTCTTACAAAAAAACAAATAAAGAGCATATTTTTCTTTTTTATAATATTAGTAAAGATGACTGCCCAAAACAATTTATATATTTATTTATTTATTCATTATAAACAAATGGACAACATAACAGTATACACCAAATCGTTGTATAAGTTAAAAATTATATCTACTATTATATACATTTATATTACCAGACATAATATGCAAGGTTTACATAAATTATTATTACATCTGCTTACATGAGTACAATAAAAGATTCGTAACATAGTAACTAACTAAACATCCATCATCTCACAAAATCTTAAGCAACTACGACCCCCATCCATCCCGAAGCAAAAAGATCACACTCAGATTCTGATGTTAGAAGCATATTTAATAAGGTTAGTGCACAAACAAGGGGCGAGTTGGCATGCGCCACTGTACGTGCATAAGGCACAGCTAGTAACTGGACTTTGCGTGATCTAAGTTGTATTTTAGGTACAATGGGGACAAATAACCTAACCATCTGTGTTACTAGTTCCGGACAGTCACATTTACCACGCAAAGCCTGGCAAACAAAGGTAAGTAGCTATATATAATATCATATATCATATTATATATCAATATCATATTTATTTCGACTGCACGAATGTCGTAGTGGTCTAAGTGGTGGCTCGCCACTGCGACTGCGCCGAGTACTGTAGATTCCATCTCCACACGGGACAAAAATTTGTGTCATCCACAACTAGTTGTTCCGAGTCTCGGTGTTTTTTGTGTTCGTTGTTTGAATATTTGTAAAGACCCCCGCGACACAGTAACTACTGCTAGTGTAGGAGTTGTGTTTAAAAAGATTATTGCAGTTGGTTTCAAACAAGCTCACCCACAGAACATAGAATAAAGAGCCCACCTTATGGTAAATAGAAACCACCGCTTAGGCACATGTCTGTGTTTTCTTGTCATTACAGAAGCGATTTCAAAGAAACACGACCAAGTCGTTGCTTGCTGTAAACCACATAGGTGACAAATAAGCACATGGTCTACCTGATGGTAAGATGTTTAAATAAGAAAGAAAGAAAACATTCTTTATTGCCACAAGACTTAATAATTACTACATAATTCTTCTTCTACTTTTCTTGTGGTTAGTGGCCAACCTGTCGTCAAGAGTTGTTCAAGCCGCCCGTAGGCCTCTGACATGGCTTAACGACTGCTGTCAATTTGACGACAACCGGGACCGACGTTTTTTACGTGCCCTCCGAAGCACGGTACTAACACACAGTAATACACGGTACGAAGTGAGGCACGATAATTAAAAACACAATTAAATTAATAGCTTGCAAATAAATATATCATATGTATGTAGCTATTGTGGTAACGAATGGTCTCCATTCCGCTTTGATGTTGCGGTAATACTGACGTGATATCGCTACGCTGATTTTCAATGGAGACCAACGTTACTTACGGACGTCAATCCAGCTGCATACAACAACTTTATTACTAGACAAAAGAGATAAATTATTATCGAAGAAAACAATTAACAAAAAAGAGACAATAACCCTAATCTACTAGTTAATATGCACCTAGACAATATGCATTTATTGTCTATATATTTACGGAAAGAAGGTAGGAGAATGAAGCAAAGGAAAGAGCCGAAAGAGGGACTGGCCCTCCGACGCTCTCACTTCAAACAAAAAAAAGAAAAGAAAAGTAATGTAAATATTATAATATAACTAGCTGACCCGGTAAACGTTGTTCTGCCATATAAATTATTTCTTAGCGGTATGAAATATACCTTACGACATATTCTCATACCTACCAAATATACTTAAAAAAATTCATAAAGATCGAGCGAGCCGTTTCGGAGGAGTGCGGCCACATACACCGTGACACGAGATTTTTATATATATGTATAGATAAACCGCAGTTCTTTGTTCTTCGTTATATAACACAGATACAATACTTACTGTCATTATCAGCTGATTCTCCGTCGATTAACGATCCGTGAAGATACGCGGCGGACGTGAGCTAAGGGTTTTTGCGGCACAGTTAACGCAGAGGTCAAGTTATTCACGTCGTCTATCATGACTGCCATCGATACTTTAAATATTAAAACAATATTGTGCTTTATGTTACTGCAGTTGGATTATTAACTAGCTGTACTCCGCGGTTTCACCCACGTTTACGATTGCTCCGCATCCGTGGTTGATGTTATTTTGCTTATTATAGACTTTACAGCATCCTCAAGAATTAGGCAATCAATTTAATTAAAAATGAATCCCGGTACTTAATTAAAAGGTTTAGCGCGTTCATGCAAAAAAACAAACAAACTCCCATTCAAAGTTTCTTGACAGAAAATCCCCAATAACACCGGACATCGCACCCGAGACATGAGGAAAGAAAGAACCCAAGAGGTTCTTTTGCCGATGTTCTGTGCCTTATCTCGCTACGGTCATGTCGGCTCGACGTCTCTGCGAAATATAAGAGCGAGGTATAGAGATTAATGAGTGCATTTTTGTTTGTGTACTAGCAAAAATATACCACAAAATGTTGGTTTACTATTATTTGTAAAATTTTGTAAAATGTAATTGTAAAAGTAAAATTTTGACTAAACGTGTCCAAGTTGTCACTAATGTCGCTAGATATACTCATAATAGTTGTTAAAATATTAAAATATGATAAAAACTACGCTTTCATTTTATAATTTTTTATTTAATTTTGTGTTATGTTATCTGTGTATTAGGTATATTATCTGTGTCTGAGTGTAAAGTTGATATTATTCTGTTTTTATATATATTTTAAATATTTAATTTGATCATATTATATAATTATGGTTTATATCCGTGAGTCACTAAAGGACCCAGTTGAGAACCAGCGTCAGGCTCTCGTCTGACACATTGCTGAACTGGGCCCTATTTGACACTACTGTTAACACTTACTTTATACCTATGTATTTTGTTAATTCATTTGTTTTGGTTTTGTTTCGCTGCGTTTATTTTTTGTATCTATTTATTTTATTTTATACTTGTTATTATGTGTTTATGGTATGTGTCAAATAAATAACTTTTCTTTCTTTCTTTTATTTCTAACAACTTGGCAAATCATCATGGAATTACACATACACGTTGTCAGGGGTGCAAAAGGAGGTCGAAAAAGGACGTAGGGTACCTCACATCCATAAAAACGACTGTTACCCACCTAACCTATCCTACATTTACGTGAGCGTAGTCAGGGGCAAAATCAACTTTTTTATTTTATTTTAACATTTTCACACACACAGCTAAAAATACATTATTAACATAATACTAATAAGGTGAAGGCCAATTAAAAGTTTTCACTGATAAAATATATAATTATACGTAAAAGGAGACATATTGTGATATCACTCTTTAGATCTAATCGAAGAACTCGGTACTCAATTGATTTTTTAATTTAGTGACACTAGTTAAGAAAATGTTAATATCAACACTCCGGCATGCCGCTATCAGATCTACTTAATCAGAGTGAGTCGCATGTACAATACAAGCGACTCGCTCTGATTAATTATGAGTTATGCCTGTAATTGCAATCTACTGCAGGAACATGTAGCACGTTAAATCGTCGTAGATGTGCTGACGGGACACTTAAAGCCATTTTGCTCACCAGTTCTGATAAGTCGACCACTCCTTTCATAATGTTAAATAAAAATGAGAAGTCCGCTATTATTCTTCTCTCAACTAGTGGAAGAACATGAATTTTTTTGCATCGGCTGATGTAATTAGGTAGGTAGCAACTGCAACGATATTGTATATAACTTAAAAACCTTTTTTGAATGCACTTTATTCGATCAATGTAGATATTATATTTGGGATTCCACACTTGTGAACAGTATTCTAGGTGACTGCGAACGAAGGAACAATGAAGTATTTTTATAGTTTTAATGTTTTTAAAGTTGTTCGAGATTCGTAATATGAAGCCAAGCGCCTTGGAGCCTTTACTTACAATATTGTTAATATGTGTGTCAAATAATAATTTCGAATCAAAAGTAACTCCAAGGTCTTTGATGTTACTAACTCTCGTCAATGGGGTATCTAATAATTAATAAACCTGATTTATTGGGCTGGGTTTACGTGTAAAGGAGCACACGTAGCACTTATTAACATTTAAATCTAGTTTATTTGTTATACAGTAGGCCTGAAATCTATTGAGATCTTCCTGATTCGCGCCATGAATTGTATTTATCTACCTTGTTGGCGCCTTACATCTGGCCACACTCAACCGGGCGTCAACGGAAGACACCATGAGGCGCGGGGGGCATTCCTGAGCTGCGCGCGCGCCTCCGCCCGACGGCCACTCGGCTCTTAGACGCGCTAAAGTACGGGCATTTCATTGATATAATTGTACGGTCGAAATATACCAAATTTATATACAGTCCACGCTATTTTTGTTTAACGTCCTATAGGCCTAAACAACCTCATTATTTTCAAGTCATCAGCGTATAAAATAATTTTAGAAGTTATGAAGCAGTCACTGACGAATATATTAAATTAAACAACAAAGGTCCTAATAATGAACCTTGAGGGACGCCCGAAGACATATTTGTAAGTGTGCCTCTAGATGTGAAACGATTTAGCACTATATGATATATATGACATCTGTTTTTCAAATACTATGTAAACCACCAGAACAAATTACCTCCAACGCCCATACTCATAAGTTGCCGCATCAAGATTGTATGATCCATTCTATCGAAGCATTTACTGTAATCGGTGTATATAACATCGACTTGGGATCCTTGTGACATAAATTTGGGTACAAAATCACAACACAGAACAAGATTGGATGTAGTAAACCGATATCTTAAAAAGCCGTGCTGGTGTTCACTAAAACTCAGTTTAAGGGCGTCATAAGCTTGCTTATAGACGACTTTTTCTAACATTTTAGCGAATACGCACAGCTTAGAGATCGGCCTGTAGTTTTCAATCATGTTTTTAGGTCCTTATTTATGTATCGGTGTTATATTCACCGATTTCTAGATTATGGGCACCATACCGAAGTCAAGAGACCGCTTATATAAAACTAGCTTTCCGCCCACGGCTTTGCCCGCGTGAAAATCCAAATTTTCAAGTCACTAACTTCAACGGTGTAGAACTTTCATATAAAAGTTTTTCACTCCTTTCACCCCTTTCGGGGTGGAATTTCCAAAAATCCTCTCATAGTGCTCCCCTACACTCTCCAAGGAATATACATGCCAAATTTCAGCTTCTTGCGTTCGGTAGTTTCGGCTGTGCATTGTCTGTCAGTCACTCAGTAACGGAAGAGTTTTATATATATAGATTACGAGAGAAATGACGAGGCTATCCGCACAACTCTTGATCAATATAGGCGAAATATCGTCCGGCCCAGCTGTCTTATTTATCTCTACATGTTTTAATAAATAATATATTTCCTCTTTGCTGACTTCGATAGACGTAATACAAGAGGCGACCTGTTCTGTGTTCTGCTCACTGTACAGCGGAGAGCTGTCGTGAGGGTTTACCAGGAAGTTTGAATAGAAATATTTGTTGAACATGTCGCATATTTCCTTCCCATCACTAGTAGAGTACTCACCAAATTGCATCACTGCTGGATATTGACTGGACTGTCCTTTGGACTTAACATAACGCCAAAAGGCTCGAGGGTTTTCCTGAATATGGGTTTTGGGTTTAGATATGTATTCTCATTAAGAATTATAATACAATTCACTTAACATGAGAACATAATTAATACTAATACAAAATAATATAACTTGAGAGCGTACACACAAGCGGTAGTAAAATAATAATGTTTTAATTGCGACCCGCACTGTCACAACATCGATCGTAGACGGACATCGCACTATACAAAGATGTACGACTCTAGTGCGCTTAGCTAGAAACTACATTTTAATTTTTGTATATTAATTTTCCTATAAATATGATGATATAATAGTTTAGTAATTTAAAACCATATTTGTGCTTTACTGTATTCTATACATACTTATATTTAATCTATACCGATACATATTATGTGTAATAAGGCTGAAAATTTGTTTGTTTGTCTGTTCTGTTTATTAATTTTTTTTCTCTTTGATATATTTTTTTTTATTTCACGACATTGGTATTTACATTTAACCACTATTAATTATAGGTTTTTATAACATGACGTTTATGCAAATTTTTATAAGTAAACATGCACTGTGATTCCTTAATATCTTTAGGAAGCCTGTTGTGTATCTGCGCGCCTTCGTATATAAGATTCTTTTTACCATAATTAGTTCGGGGTGGTCTTAAATACTATGTTATTAATAATTAGCATTTCTTAGTTGAGTCTTTTGAACGTCTCTTTTTGTGATGAAACTTATTTATGTATGTATATTTTTTATTAATATTTTACGTACTAATAAGCAGGTATAGTATACATAAGTCCGGGTAACGTTAAGTATTTTTGTGTTTCTATATACCTTATCAGTAAGCGTTAGATAATCAAAGTAGAAAAGGGCCTTTATTAACTTATTTAGAGCTCTTTGTAGCAAATTTAAGTTAGTTTTGCAGCTGTGCCCCAAATCTCTATTAGGTAATCAGTATGGGTCTTCACAAGAGAGTTATAAATATAGTAACGCACTTTACGCGGCAAACATCGTGAGATGCCTCTTAAAGTTCTTGTGAGAGATGATAATTTAGATTTAAGTTTTTTATGTGACTTTGCCATGTAAGGTTACTGTCAATGATTAGCCTAAGATATTTTTCGCTATCTAATCGATTTATATTTTGATCGTTTATTTTAAGGGGAGGGTAGCCTGAGATTTTATTATTTTTAGCCTTAAAGACCATGTAATTTATTTTTGAAATGTTTATAGTTAGCAGGTTATATTGAAACCATTGTTGAGTAAATTAAGTTCGTCTTAGGCGTTAGATATGACCGAATCTATTGAATGAACAAAGTAAAATATACTAGTATCGTCAGCATAATTAATTATAACGTAACAACCCCTTTAAGACTCAGATCGTGTATGTTATTGATATATATATCGGTCTCAATTTTAGACATGTAGTTATGAAATAATTCACCCATATCTAGTAAACGATAAGCAAGGGTAGTGGTTATCATAGCATACTTTTTAAGGTAAAGATGCGTTTATTTGTCGAAACAGCGATAGCCTAGTGGGTGACCGTTGGACTTCCTCGCAGAGGTTTGCTTTCGATCCCAAGGTGCGCATCTCCGACTTTTCGAAGCTATGTGCGTATTAAATATTTAATTATCGTTCGATTTAACGATGAAGGAAAACATCGTGAGGAAGCGTACATGTCTGGAAGTACTTCATAATTGTTAATTGTTGTTTTCAATGATAATTATGAAGTCTGCAAACCCGCACTGGGCCAGCGTGGTGGACTATGGCCTAACCCTTCTCACACTGACAAGAGGCCCGTGTCCAGCAGTGGGACAAGGCTGATATTATAATTATTATATTAATCGAGTTTACATTACAAATTTGCCAATTTTTAAATGACCTAAATTTTTTGCCTGATATTATAGCGTACAAACTTAGAACTAGCAAGCAGCTCATTTAGCTATATAATTGAATATTATCCAGGTAACAGCAACACGTAACACATACTTAAAACAGAATTAAATAAACACAAAAAAATATATATTTATATACAAAACTAAAAAAGACATAATATTATAAACTGAAATCACTTAAAATACAGTTAAATTATAATAGCATTTTTGAAGTAGAAGCATTTTTAGACTATTTAAAATATTATACGTTGAAATTAAACTGCTATATACGGTTTTTATCGCGTTGTTATACACAGAATTTTATTGTAAGCTAGACTGCCCTCGGCTTTGTTCGCGTAAATTTAGGTTAGTAACTTACTTTAAAGTTGTAAAAGTAACTTTAAAGTAGTAAAAGTACCTTTAAATTAGTAAAAGTTATTTTAAAGTAGTAAAAGTTACTTTAAAGTAGTAAAAGTTACTTTAAAGTAGTAAAAGTTACTTTAAGGTAGTAAAAGTTACTTAAAAGTAGTGAAAGTAACTTTAAAGTAGTAAAAGTTATTTTAAAGTAGTAAAAGTAACTTTAAAGTAGTAAAGGTTAATAAAAAAGTAGTAAAAGTTACTTTAAAGTAGTAAAAGTTGCTTTAAAGTAGTTAAAGTAGTAGTAAGTAAAGTACTTTTTCCTGGATGAAAGGTACCCTATGTACTTTTCTGTACCCTGATCACGTGTATACAAAATTTCATGATGATCGGTCGAGTTAAAACGTAACAAAAACTCACATTCACATTTATAATATTATTATTACCTATTACCTTACTACCATCTTTTAGAAGCTCCAAAGCCTGAGGTCTGTCGTGAGTGGCAACGTCGCGATACTGCACTGAGTGACTACTGACTGCACGAATGTCGCAGGGGTTTAAGTGTTTACCTCGCCACTGCCACAGCGCCGAGTGTCACGATTTCGATCCCTGCACTGGACACAAATTTGTATGAGCCACAAATCGTTGTTCCGAGTTTGGGTGTTTTTATGTCCGTTGTTTGATTTTTTGTAAAATCTCGCGCGACATGGAAAATTAAAAAGAAGCGAGCATTATTACATATTTTGAGGTCTTTAATTAATTAATTTGGATTTTATTTCTAAATTATTTTCAATACATTTTAGTGAATAAGGTAAAAAGTGTATTAGGAAACAAACAAATGCTTATGCTGTTTCTACATACATATTTCGCACTTAAACATTTTTGACCCCTTAAAAAAAAAATCCCGTAAGAAGACCACAATAATATTATCTATTATCTATGATACACGTTTTATCTTAGGCTTTAAAATACATTAATAACAATGTTTTAGATGTGATTTCTAGGTGCGTGGCAGGCAGACATAAATAAGACTATATAATATTTAAAATAGATATTATTATTTTCCGGCAAGCGCAGAACCGCGCCTGTCAACTACTTTATTTTAAATAATTATAACAAGCATGTTTACTATTAAAAAAGATAAGTTGCATAACATTATATACATCTACTCGTAATAGTTTGTGAGTTATTCAGCAATAGATGACCCCAACTTGTACCTAATTATTTACTTTATTATATTAAATGTTTAATTACTTAACTGATAACGAGATAAACTATTGGTTCACAACAAAATTTGGTGTCTTTTGAGCAATAGCTGTTTTATAAACATTATTGATAAGAGACATTCTAATGTCAGTTATTTACTACCGAGCTAAGTAACACGTGACCAGGCCACGTGACGGTAAGCTGGTAACATACCCTATGAACTTTTGTTACAATGTATGACGCAGTAAAAGAAATATCAGCCGTGTTTATAAATTGGCCCACTTCTGCGCACGCGCCCTTTCTCAGTATCAAAAAGGTACTTACTACACTACGCCAGCCTACTTTTATTTTTTTTGTTAAAACGGTAACTGCCGCACTAGTTTAAATTTGCGTGTTCCTAGAGACTTTACAAGCATTTAAAGAACGGACACAAAGAAAACCCAGACTCAGAACAGCTATGCCTGGGTCAAACAAGTTTTTGTATGGGATTTAACCAGATTGAAAGTTTATACAGGGCTGTTTTTATATTATATTATATATTATATTATATATTATTATTATAACGAGGAAAATGTTATGTTTAAGTGTATGCAATGTATTAATGTTATCAATAAATTACGTCACACAAATTTTATTATTTTCAATCCCTCCCGCGTCCTTGTCAAAGCTAGTCACATTTGTGAGACTCCCACCTCCCTAATATGACGTCACATAATTTGCAATTTTACAACTCAAAATATTTAAATTAATACAGCAGTTCCAATGTCAGTTTCATATCCATTTAGGAATTCCCACTTTTCCTCGCGTAAGGCGTTGTGTTACTATACTCAATTGTTTATTGCATTCCACAATGTAGGCTTAGGTGGTAACATAAATGATAATAAGTAGGTATCAGACATCTGGGCGCTCTACCAGTCGACTGTGATGCGGAGGAATTCTATTAGCCTGTTTTAGGATTGACCTTTTTGTTCTATATATTATTTTTGTATCATCATTACATATTATATCAAAGACTAACTGACCCGCGCAACTTCGTCTGCTTCACATATGAGATTCTTCTTTTCAAAAATTTTTATTGGTACTCCGCTCCTATTGGTCGTAGCGTGATATTATTTAGCGTTCCTCGATAAATAGGCTATCCAAAATTAAAAGAATTTTTAAATTCGAATCTCTAGTTCCTGAGATTAGCGCGTTCAAACAAACAAAATCTTCAGCGTTATAATATTAGTATAGATAAATACCGAAATTTATATTTCCATTCGAAGTGGTAACCTTAGGCTCACGGGGTCCAAGCGCCCATATCTTGCTTAGCGAGCTTCCAAAACTCCTGATCGATGCTTCAAAGATCAGAAGGCTAGTCTATTCTTGGCCAAATAAATTAGCATTGCCATTCAACGTGGCAATGCTGCCAGTCTTCTGGGCATGTTACCAGTTGACAGCGATGCTAACGACTCCTACGGCGCCTAAACCAGTTATGTATATAAATTATTACTTTTACTTAGATAATAATTAATATTCTTTTTTCATACATGTTAATATATTTAAGCTCAATATTAATATAGGAATATGTTATCATAAATATAATCGCAAATCTCTAAAATAAAACAGTCCCCCGCCACTTCTGTCTGTCTGTTCGCGATAAACTCAAAAACTACAGAACGGATTTTCATGCGGTTTTCACCAATAGACAGGGTGATTCATGAGGAAGTTTTAGGTGTATTAGTTTGTTAAGGATTTGTACTACCCGTGCGAAGCTGGGGTGGGTCGCTAGTAATATCATAAAAGCGAATATAAGTTTGCTTGTTTGTTACTCTTGCATGCCTTAACTACCCCACGGATCATCATGTAATTTCGCATACACGTTGATAGAGTACAGTAAAATCAAGTGAGAAACGACAATGAATTGCTGTAAATCTTAGAGTTCGAAAAACAATATATGCAAAGGTCCACATGATACCACGTGACCTTGAGGCTGACCTCAAGGTCATAATCATTTCGGGGGTATATCGACTATGCTGAGTCGAATGGCGTTTACCGCGAGTCTCTAGCTTTTACAGTTCTTGAGTTGAAAGTTGTATAACAGAGAGACGGACGGACAAAGCTGTTGTATAAGAGATTTTCGAACTTTAAAAGTACTGTGTCCGAGGGATGGAAATTCATTGATAACATCTAGAATACCGCGAGTGAAGTCACAGGAAAAATCTAGTGTAAACTAAAATGCAATTTATGTTCACACTAGGTTTTGCCCGCGGCTGCGCTTGCGTAAGTGTAAGGTTACTTTAGTAATTGTACTTTTTCTGGATAAAAATTACCCTGTGTCCTTTTTTGTACATCTGACAACGTGTATGCGAAATTGCATAATGATCGGTTGAGTAGTTAAGACGTGAAAGAGTGTCAAATAAACAAACTCACATTCGCATTTATAATATTAGTTAGGATTTGACGTTTATTTTAATTTAGGTAAATACTATATTTTGTGGTATTTATAAAACTGAGACAAGATCCTCTTTCTATAAAAGGGGCGAAAGTAAAGTGGCTTACGGGCTCGTAGCCCAAAAGAAATTATGTCGGACTCACCGGAGTAAAAGAGAAAGATGGAATAAGAATAATGTACCTCCCGGAATACCGACTAAACCTACCATGGTGTTCCTCAACAAAACCGCTATCGACGGGGCTGCGCAAACCACATGCACATGCAGTCGCGACCCACCATTGGAAAGCTATATTATCACCGAATAACATATTTTATTTAAAAAAATAGTTATGTTACTATCATTTATTTATTTATTTAACACATTCTTAATATCTTTACAGCATATACTAAAACGATATTATAAGCTAAGTATACATAATATAATATAAATAAGACAATAAAATATGTTTTACAAATTTTACATATTAAATAATATGCATTTTTCGCTGAATTTCGGCAGGCTACAGTGATAGATATCAACGTCATTGGCAATTAAATTAATGAGTCGTATAGCGCGCGGCAACGGGGCAAACTAGTAAGTACATAACCTAACCTAGTTATTTACATAGATCCAAAACCTAGTTACTTACGTAAATCCAAAACCTAGTTACTTACGTAGATCCAAAACCTAGTTACTTACGTAGATCCAAAACCTAGTTACTCACGTAGATCCAAAACCTAGTTACTTACGTAAATCCAAAACCTAGTTACTTACGTGGATCCAAAACCTAGTTACTTACGTAGATCCAAAACCTAGTTACTTACGTAGATCCAAAACCTAGTTACTTACGTAGATCCAAAACCTAGTTACTTACATAGATCCAAAACCTAGTTACTCACGTAGATCCAAAACCTAGTTACTTACGTGGATCCAAAACCTAGTTACTTACGTAGATCCAAAACCTAGTTACTTACGTAGATCCAAAACCTAGTTACTTACGTAGATCCAAAACCTAGTTACTCACGTAGATCCAAAACCTAGTTACTTACGTGGATCCAAAACCTACTTACTTACGTAGATCCAAAACCTAATTACTTACATGGATCCAAAACCTAGTTACTTACGTGGATCCAAAACCTAGTTACTTACGTGGATCCAAAACCTAGTTACTCACGTAGATCCAAAACCTAGTTACTTACGTAGATCCAAAACATAGTTACTTACGTAGATCCAAAACCTAGTTACTTACGTAGATCCAAAACCTAGTTACTTACATAGATCCAAAACCTAGTTACTCACGTAGATCCAAAACCTAGTTACTTACGTGGATCCAAAACCTAGTTACTTACGTAGATCCAAAACCTAGTTACTTACGTAGATCCAAAACCTAGTTACTTACGTAGATCCAAAACCTAGTTACTTACGTAGATCCAAAACATAGTTACTTCCGTAGATCCAAAACCTAGTTACTTACGTAGATCACCTCGGAAGAGTCATAGAGTCAACGAGTCACCGATTCTGAAATCTTGGTATTCCGTGTTTAATGTTATTTCCCTTTTTTGACGTGGTATTAAATCATAAACGTAATATTTCCTCCTTCCTCATACCTAATTAGGTAGACAAATGTGTAGGTAAATAATAAATCTGTAAATGTGGTCTGGTCTTTAATTCGTTTTCTACGAAACTGTGACACAAGCCAAGTGTATAATGTTGGCAAACTACGAGTCTTTTTAAGCTACTAGAAATTTGAGCTGCGGTCAAAGATTGAAGGATATGGCGATATTGCGTATTTGGGCAATAAATATTTTGGTTATTTGAACCGACGGAGTAAGTATGTAAATATTTTGTGAAAATTATATAGAAAAGTAAGTATAAAATCTATACATATGATAAATTTATAACTGGCCGATGTATGAATATACTAACTAATATTATATATATAATATTAACATGCGAATTTGTGTTTGTTTGATTGAAATGCTTCCACGCCTTAACTTCTTGACTGAAGGTTTCTTTATAAGAGCTATATATATAAAGAACCTAAGACAATTACTTTAGAATTTTTGTCTGTATGTATGTTCGCACGCGCATCACGTAAAAACTACTGTACGAACTTGAATGCAGTTTCCACTCTTTCTTGATTAGCTGCCTAGAATTAGAGTATTGTGTATCGATCAGTTTCTTCTTACATGATAATAATGAGCAGCGATAGCTCAGTGGGGAGACCAACAGACTGCAATGCAGAGGGTCTCGGGTTCGAACCCACGTCGCGCACCTCTGACTTTGTGTGTGCGTATTGATTGACAATTATCGCCTGTTCCGTGCCTCGGAGAGCACGTTTAGCCGTCGGTCCCGGCTACCATGAACATCTATCGCAGTCGCTATTGGAAGAGTGTCGACACAAAAGATCCCACTGGGTCGAAGTGTCGCCGGTCTGCACTGACTGGACCCCACATAAGATACATACATACATACATGATAATAAATATATTAAGATCTCTACATGTCAGAAGCACGCAAGACTTTTAGAAATTTCCTTAAAAAGAGTAAGTTTATGGTGTCACAGAAAATATTCATCAGTAAATATCATGAATAACTCAATATTCCTAAAGGAAAATATAATGAATATTATTTTTTTTTCATTGTCATGGGTATTTTCTTATTCTCGCTCTTTAGGAAAATACCCGGCCCTTCGAGAGGCCTACGAGGGTACATAAACCTTAGACGCAGAGGCCCTTAAGGAACTTTAATGTTTAATATGACTACTCTCGAAATAGGTTTCAAGTCCTGCGTCACAGAGGACTACAAACAAGCATACAATTATAAAATATCAGCGCTTTATTAAACTGTCCCACTGCTGGGCACGGGTCTCTTTTCAGAGTGAGAAGGGTAAGGCCATAATCCACCACGCTGGTCTAGTGTGGATTGTCAGACTTCACAATTTTCAAAAACATTAAGGAGAGCTCTTAAACATGCAGGTTTCTGCACAATGTTTTCCTTCACCGTTAAAGCGAACGATAATTAACTACATATATGCACATACATAGCTTCGAAAAGTCAGAGATGCGCGCCTTGATATCGAACTCGAGACCTCTGCGTGGCGGTGCAACGGACTCCCACTAGGCTATGGTTGCTATACAAACTGCTATGCTATGCATGAAGGAATGCTCGTAAAGCCGGTGATTCTGCGCCTGATCTCTCTCCAGTCATGTCGGATTACCATCCTATCGGATCATGACAGTTAGGGAACAGAGAGTACATTTGTGCATTATATTAAGACTGGCCGCCGTGACAGAATTTCCGTCTGGAAACTGGTCTATGTATGAATCACACAATTAAAACTTAGATCTTTTAAAATCCCGCAATTTGTAAAATTATTGGTACACTTCAATTACATGGAATATTAATTACGCAGTAATCCTAAAATATTTTATTACTTAATTTACAATAAAGATAATTTACAATAAGAATTATGTAACAAGGTCAATTAGATAATGTTTTATCTTTCTGAACATGATATTTCATTGTTAGGGATATGGTGGCAAAAATATTTTATTATTAAAATATTGCCAGCTTGGTATCCAGTAATCCAAATAGTCAAACCCAAGATAAAGCAAATCACAGCTAGACTTCATGATACTTTGAGCTCATTCTGCGTAAATAGAAACGCCAATAATTTAATTAAGTTCGGGTACTTTGATGTAATTACACTTAAGAACATTGAGACAACCACCATCTTAGTCTCCCCCTCAACATGGCTGCTGAAAAGCAACCGATTCGTCGGGGAAAGTGTAAACTTAAATCTGAATCTAAATAGTTTTTATAATTTAAATAGTTTAAATTGAAGTAAACAGTAACTAGTAAAAGTGTTTAACAATAGTAGTTTAAAGTTTCAAAATTATGTAAAAATAAACAACGCAATAAAATCCGTATAAAGTTGTTTCATATAACACATAACATTTCCGTAAACGTAAGACAATATTAATAAAATAATCTAAACACATATAGTCATGATTTAGATGTTTTAAATAAAAAGAAGTTATATAGTACAGAAGCTCCGTACTTGGTATATATAAATTAAGGGACACAAAGAACACCCAGGCTCAGAACACATATTTGTGGCACACACAATTTTTTATACTGTGTGGGGGACGGGACAAAAATTTGTGTGTTCAAACTGACTGTATCACAAGAGACTCTAGAAACTGCAAATAACTGACACAAAGCTTAGACTCGGAATAACCATTTCTGTTGTTTTGTTTCTCTTTTTTTATATACTTAATGATAATGTCGCCCGAAACTTGGGTTTTGAAATTAAGCTCTCTGCAAAATGTATGCAGTAACATAGGGTACATATTGGTGCTGATGTATATTATGGTTAGTCTGTGGCACAAGCGCTACTTTAAGTATTTTTGTTTTCCTTTGATAATGTGCCACCTATGTATCTTTTTGCAATTATAAACCATTTTTACTATACAAATTCTTTTGTCCTATGTCGAGATTCGAAACTTGACGTCAGGCGACTCGACTTGAATCACTAAGCATTTCATGCAATCAAATGCACTGTTGGCACATGGTTGATGGACGGATGGCGCAATAGTTTAAGAAGTCATCTCGCTACTGCCACTGTGTCAAGAGTTAAAGATTCAAAGACCACACACAATTTGTAAAATTACAAATAGTTATCCAGATTTTGGGAATTTCAGAGTCCGTTATTTGAATGTTTATTGAGGACTTTACACAGACATTGTTCCTAGTTCAGGATTTCACATTTAAGAAGAGAAATCTAAATTAAAGTTTAAGTTAATGATTTAATTAGAACATAGCTACCTCTTCACCTATAACCAATTAAGATTTAGGCAATAAGTTTGTTTATACTTAAACTCGAGTTTATATAATAAACTTGAGATATAATAACATGTCACGCAGAATGTTTGTGAAGACGTATTAATTTATCTACTTATACATGATTTGATATGAACCTTCATGATATTAAGTCTTCCTGAAAACGTGTACAAATGAATATTCTTCCGCGGCACTTACATACATACTCATATTCCCGTCTTTAGATCACCAAAAAGGAAGTATAGGTGTATTGCACTACATTTTGCGTGCTTTGCCTTTAGGACACGTAATAGCGAGTTTCTTTGAATTGTCGTGTAGGTACTCAGCGACTCTACCCTGATTTTCTAACAGGAAAACTTGATCACAATTTCTCTGGCTCCAGCATCAAACCCGTGACTGTACGGTACGCAAGTATCAGCAAAATCTTATACCTAGACTAACGAGGTAATATCTTTATAACTGAGACCTAAAAAAACTGCCGACGAATGTAACTGTAATACGTTTATGTGGCAGCGATAGCCTAGGGGCAATCTTGTCCCTCGGCAACAGTACTTTTTTTGGAGAAAAGTTACCCTGTGTCCTTTTCAAACCTCTGACGACGTGAATACGCTTCATGATAACGGTCAAATAGTTAAAGCGTGACATCTGGGTTTGTTAAACAAACAAACAAACCTAGATTCGTAGCTATGCTATTAGTTAGGACACTTAGAGTATTTTGCTACGAAAAAAGAAATAAAACATTGCCTGTTTTCTTATTCGTCTTCGACACACGCCCAATACTTCATTAAATGACCAATCAATATCAACATAACATAGTAATCTACATTCGATTCGAACATATTATGTAAGTATTCAAATAATTCGTATTGTTAATTTATCGATTAACACACATCAATATTATATTATATTTTTTAATTATAACGTAATCTTTATCAGACTTAACATCCGCACCTAAAGCAGCTTATCAGGGGTCCCAGCGTAATGTACGTGCGGCCTTTGACGTAACTGACATCTGTTATAACTAATAAGTAACCAATGTTTATCTGTGCCTAACTTTTGTCATTAATGAGTGGACGAAGTATGATTGTAACTAAGACAAGTATTTTTATAGAAACGTTGCCAAGAAACATAGAGTCTTATACAATGCGGGACCATTTGAAAGCTTGCAATATCAGAGGTATCAAAATTAAAAAGGAATGAAAGACAGGATAAAAATAAAATACAGGGAAAGAAAGTTCTGTGAGCTTCTAGAATTCGTATTTACCAGGCGAGACTGTAGGAGTACTGTTAGGTACTTACATTTAGGAACCTCGTCAGTCATTTACTTGGTAGATCCTACTAATATTATAATGTGAAAGTTTGTGAGGATGGATGGATGAATGGATGGATGTCTGTTACTCTTTCACGCAAAAACTACTGAACCGATTGCGATGAAACTTGGTATGTAGATACCTGTATTATTTTTATTCCGATATTCCCACGGCATCGGGAGTTACGTGGATGAAACCGTGGGGCGCAGCTAGTTAGTTATAAAAGAGAGATTTCATCAAATAATTACCAATGGTGGTTCTTCCGATTGTAGAGTCTAAATTGGATTGCAAGAGGAACCGCAGTAAATATATTTTGACCTAATCAAAAAGATTATAGCAAAAGTCAGAAGCAGCAGTAGATCATAGATAAGGCATCGCACATCGACACGAACTTAGCTGGACGGAACAAGAATTCTAGTGACTTGTAATATAAGGCTCATTCAATGGTTCGTCCCACGAGTGTTTCGACCCAATGGGACGAATCACAGAATTTTAATGATATATCAGTGTTTCGTCGTCCCATTGATTAAATTTTTACGATAACCGTTTTTTTAATACAATCGACAACACAATCTTAGTAAAATTACAACTTAGAGAATAAAAGGCGCCCATAGTGCGCGCTTGCTCTAGCAGAGAGGGGTGATATATATTTTTTTTTTCAGTCTACACTGTCCCTCACTTGGGCAAAGACTGGGTAAATCTATCATACAGATACAATTTTATAAAAAAATGTAATATGTCAGGCACTTTTTTGCCGATATTACTTTATACATATTTTTGTTTTAAATTACGAAATCTAG
This sequence comes from Catocala fraxini, assembly GCA_930367265.1. Taxonomy (NCBI): domain Eukaryota; kingdom Metazoa; phylum Arthropoda; class Insecta; order Lepidoptera; family Erebidae; genus Catocala; species Catocala fraxini. Next base: position 19,224,839 of record OV884049.1, on the reverse strand, counting down.
TCAATGGGACCAACCACTGAACGAGCCGTAATCTAAATTGCTGGTTATTTTTAGGAGGGGAGGCTAAAAACTCACCAGACGGAGTAGAGTAGTAGAGCCACGCTGATTTCAGCATGAATGGGCGGCTCGACCGGGGAAGGACTACCCTCTCACAGAATATCGACGTGAAATAGCAGTGTTCCTACTGTTGTGTTTCGTTCGGTGAGTGAGAGTGCCGGAGGCCCAATCACACTCTTCCCCCCTTCCCGCTCCTTCTCCTTCCCACTTCCTTTTTCTTCTAAAGGGTCGGCTACGCGCAAGTGATGCCTCTGGTGTTGAAGGCGTCCATAGGCTACGGTGACCACTTACCATCAGGTGGACCGTATGCTTATATGCCACCTTCGAGGTATAAAAAAAAATACAAAACTGAGCATGCATAACAATCGTCGTTAAGGCCTATGATGCAATAGCAGACCATTCACCTTTGTTCTTGAACTCGCAATATTACAACTTCTTTTTAGAAGAAAGAAAGGATTTAACGCGCCTTGTTAGCAGTATTATAGTAAGTAAATAGTAAGTAAATCATTTATTTGCGTAAAACATGGTATACATTGATGTTAATATTAATACAGTAGCTCAACATGTTTCGCTAAGATATAACATAGCATGCAAAAATTTATATTTTGACAAAAGGAATCAACATCTCACATCCATAAAATCTTTTAGACTATAAAAATTACATTCAGTAAACCACTTGTGTAATTCTGTCTTAAATTTTTTCGAGTTCAATATTTTAAAGCGACTTGGTATTTTGTTATAAATACGTACGCACATTGCAAGGCAGTTTTTGTTGTATTTCGCAAGTCTTGGCAAATCACTTAATACCAGTTTATGAGGATCTCGTCTGTTTCTGGGATTTACATCATTTGCTGATTTAAATAAATGTTTGTTGTTAGCTACAAATATACATACCTCATATGTATACAGACATGGTAGAGGTAGCAGACCAAACCTCTTGAACATTGGTCTACATGAGTCATCAGGTTTAATACCACTTATTGCTCTGATGCACTTTTTTTGTGCAATAAATGCTCTATCCATATTAGTACCATTACCCCACATTACGAGACCATATCGCAGTAGCGACTCAACATAGGCGTAGTATGACATAATTGCAGTTTTTATGTTAGTTACGTTTTTAACTTGCTTCAGTGCGTATACAAATTTATTGATTCGAGTGCTTACATTATCTACATGTTCTTTCCAGTTAAAATCTTTGTCTATTATTACGCCTAAAAACCTTGTATGGGTTGCCTCTTCGATTTTATTAATATTAAGTTTTATATTGTTTTTATTATTATTTGATTGATTAAATTGAATATAAACGGATTTATCTAAATTTATTTTTAAATTATTCATGTCAAGCCAAAGCAGTAATTTGTCTATTGTATTATTTATGTCAAACTCATGGTCAGTCTTGTTTTTTTTTTTATCTGATGTCACTATGATTGATATATCGTCGGCAAATAATATGCATTTATGATTGGTTATTTTTATGATGTCATTAATATATAAAAGAAATAATATTGGACCAAGCACGCTTCCTTGCGTAACGCCGCATTTATTTTGCTTATATTCTGATGAGTATGGTATCATATCTCTATTACTGTTAATTTTACTAATAATGACACGTTGCTGTCTATTGCCTAAGTAGGATGATATCCATTCAAGTGCAGGTCCTCTAATCCCAATAGTCTCTAGTTTATCCAACAATATGCTGTGCGACACAAAATCGAAGGCTTTTGATAAATCAAAAAAAAGTCCCGTAGTCAGATGATTATTATTAATATTTGAAAGTACTGCCTTCATAAGAGAGTAAATAGCTAATGATGTGGATTTCTTTTTTTGAAATCCATACTGTTCAGTACTTATTATTTGGAATTTATTGCAAAATTCTATTAGCCTTTTATACATACATTTCTCATAAATTTTTGAAAAAATAGGTATCAATGTAATTGGATGGTAATTACTAATATCACTTTTATCTCCTTTTTTAAATAGCGGCTTAATAATTGATAATTTTAACCTATCGGGAAATGTTCCTGCTGCAAAAGACATGTTTATTAAATGGGTTAAAATACTAGTCAATTCATTACAGCAAGGTTTTATAAGCTGTCATACGTTAAAATAACCGCTAACTATCAACCTATCCGTAGTATTTATTATCACATACATATACATAATTATGTACTAGGATTTATGCATCGAGAACCATTATTTATTAAAAAACAACACCCGCTCTAGGAATAAATACTGAATCGCGGGGGATTTTTCAAACATTTAAACTACGAACACAAAGAACTTTGAGACTCGGAACAACTATTTGTGTTGAGACCACACAATTTTTTGTCCCGTGTGAGGCTCAAACACACGACATTCGCGGCAGTGATCACTACGCCATGCATACAGTCAAAAATAAAAGTCAAAATCGTTTTTATACTGTTGCGACGGTAAAGAAGCATACAGCCTGATGGTAAGCGGTTACTGTTGCCTATAGACTCTTGCAACATAAGTAATAATAAAATAATAATAAAACTTATTCGGCTTAAAGGAGTACTTACAATGGTGGATTTAAATCAACTTTGAATTAAATCTTAATATCTAACAATAACTTAATGCATTAAGAAATTAGTTAACAACCAAAAATAATATTCATAGTTATAGCAAGAAAGAATATTTTTACACTTTTACGTTATAATAAGCTGCTTGCCTGAACTAGGTTAAACCTGTGCTTCAGGCGATAAAAATAGTGTAACACTGTGGCTAATACAAAAAAAACAATCGCTTTAGCAATAACGCCCAACGCTAAGATCATATGGGACCCCCTGTTAAGAACACAGCAGCTCCTTAACCTATTGAATGACAGCGGCACACCGGCAGCCGAACACAATAAGTTTTAAATTATATCAGGCATTCCAACAATCGACGGGTTAAAAAGTCTAGCAATCCAACCACCGGTGAAAGAAAAACAAGGCTGTTTGTAAGGCAAAAACTACTTTCAGTTTAAACTAAATCCGAGTTACAATTAATATCCTCTGTACTTAACCTCTCAATTGTAAAGCATATAGCTATGTATAGCTATTCTCAGTTGACTTGTTTAATTAGAAACCTTGTAAATAACTTCACCCTTGAAGTTAACTTAACAACAATGACAGCAATAAGTATAGAGTAAATAGAAAGAAAATTAAAAACGGACCTTCCAAGAAATAATAAAAAACGTTCAATTGAATATCTCAATAGTCTAATAGCGTGGACGTGAACGCATGCGCAAGGATCGATCGAAAGAGTTTGACTTTATGGATGGCGTAGTGGTTTAAATGATCGCCTCGCCACTACCACTCCGCCGAGTGTTGTGGGTTCGAATCCCACAGGGGCAAAACTTTGTGTGATCCACAAATGGTTGTTCCAAGTCTGGATTTTCATTGTTTGAATGTTTGTTAAGTCCTTCGCGACACAGAAATTATTTATAGTGCGGGAGTAGCTTTCTTTGGCAAAAAAAAACAGAGTTCTAGAGTAATATTGAGATTTTCTGTATGAAAATATTTCATACAGAAAATCTCAATAGTTTGCAGCGATGGGTTTATCCTTTATCCCATTGGGTCTAAAATATAGGTTGCAGAATGATATTCTCATGTCCGCCTGCTCAGTTTTTAAATATATGAGTCATGCGTTATTGTGTCTTACACAAAACAAAAAATAAAATTATGTCAGACAGAGATATGATATAACCTACACCAATTTTTGGAATATAGAGATAGTACAGAATTTGAAACTGTTTATAATTAACACATATTATGTTATAAAATAAAATTTAAAAACTGCAGGTTATCAAATTGTACCCAAATAACGTTATCGGACCGGATAACTTAAATATCACGTTTGTATGCACGTTACATCGTTCACTGTTATATCTCCAGTCATAGGCCAAGATAAAAAATACATTACAATCTAATGTTCTCTAATAATAACTACGATATTAACGCAATGGAAAACAATATTTCATAATAAATAATAACTATTAGTAGTAGACCATAAACCACAGATAGATTAGTAAAAAATCTTACACATCTTTAAAACGGTTATTTGTATAAATATAAGATACTTCAGTGGTACAGCGTTCATTTCTGCATGAGGCGTGCACGAATCCACACCTCGGGAGTTATTTTTAATTTGACAATTAAGTATTTTTTATAAAACAATTATAAAGCATTCTCCGTTTTTGTCGATCGAGATTACCTTGGATGCTTGAGCGTTGCCTTTGCTCCAGTTCGCGCCAAACCTAAGTGTCAAAGTGACGTTTGAAAGAGCGCGAAAAAGTCTTCTTTATTTTACTTTAATTATTTTAAATTCGTAACAATGAGGGAGCTCAATGGTGTTTCGTCTGGCTTGGAGAAGAATGGAATGATCGTCGCTAAGAAGAAGACAGACAATGGCAACGGCAACGGTGAGTAATTTTTACATTTAAATTTTCTTTTATAATTTTTTTTAATTCTGCATTCGTACAGTCAAAGAAACAATTACTTTTAAGTTTAGTTTAGGTTGTATTATTTGTTATAGTTCGTTCTTATAGTTCGTGAATATATTGAAAGGTTAAGAAATTTATTATAAAAATAAATGTCGTAATAAACATTTATTTTAGTAAGAACCCAATGTTATGTTAAAGCGAATGCTATACATTATAATTAAACTTTTTTACACATTTATTTCGTGGTTTATTAAGTTAATTTATTATATCCAAAGAGATGCTAAAATAGCAATGCATCTGAAACTTTGAGATATTATAAATGAACAGTTATAAAATAAGCCGCAAAAGATTATACAAATATAATGTTATTTTAAAATCTAACGATTGCGCAAATGTAGAACGCTTTAATTTATATTATATAACCTATAGCTGCTTTATTTCATTTGTAATGAATACAAATAATTAAATACAATTATGTTAATTACAATAATCCTACAAGGAAACTATATTGATATATTATAACATCGTTGCCTTCTCAATTAGCTATTTAAAAGGTTATTAGAAGCGATAATACGGAAGCAAACTGTTTATACATTAGGTAATATCATTAACTCATTACACTTCTAATATCATTATAATGACCTATCTTTCTAACAGTCAGCGCCCTCTAGCGATCTATATGTTTGGTATACCTGACTAGCTTCTATTTGCGATTTTGTAAATACTCAGATAATAAAATCATTTTCAACCGTTTTTAATAATATGTTGTACATAAGCCATAAAAATTCTATCAAACAGTTTCAAATCTATCAAACAAAGTAACATTATTCTAAAACACAGACTTCTCTATACAATCAGAAAAGTGATACTGCTAATAGGAAAATAGTCAAATAATAAATCAACCATGTGCTCTACTACATATTGATTCTAGACTATTTTTGCGATTATTTAAATTAACTTTATAATTATTATTCCAAAAATCATAAATCATTTTCTAATCTTTTTTAGTAATATGTTGTACGTAACTTATAAAAACTCTATCAAATGATAAAGAGTCTATGACACTTGACAGACATCGCAATAAAACAAACACATAATAATTATATTATGTATACAAAGCTGAAAGGGGATACTACTAAAAAGAAAATAGGTCTGAATGACTTCTCGATTCGAGTAACAACTAGACTATCCATATAAAATAGCATACAATTTGTATGAGAAGTCATTTCAACAGCTTGTAACGGCTAATAAACGATGTCTAGCTAATAGTTGTCTGGGTCAAACTGCACACTATTTGACTTGAAATCTAGAAATATTTAAATTAATATTTCTATTTCTCCGTAAAATCTTTGCGCGCGCGTATTCTTAAATCAAAATGGCCGTAAAAATAACTCTAGATCGTATATCATGAATTATTCTTGATAATAAAAAAAAGGGTATCTTTTATTAATATGGCGCGTAATTTAAAACATCAAATCGTGTTTGAAGATTTCTTTCGAATTTTCGAAATTAAAATTGAATTCTTACATTATTGATTCTTGGCTTTGCGTTTAAATAATATTGTCTTCTATTTACGCGAATATTATTCATTGAAATTAAACTGCTATATACGGATTTAATCGCGTTGTTTATTTGACATTTTATTACAAAATTTTGAAAATTGTTACACTACTTTTACTATTAAACTTTACTAATTTTTAAGCTAATTAAATTATTATTAAACTATTTAGATTTCATTTATTTTTACACTTTCCCCGACGTTTCGGTTGCTTTTCAGCAGCCATGGTCACGGGGAGACTAAGATGGCAGTTGTCTCAATGTTCCAGTGTAGTTATTTCAAAGTACCCGAACATAATTTAATCATTGGTGTTTCTATTTACGCAGAATGAGCTCAAAGTATCATGAAGTCTAGCTGTGGTTTGCTTCTTCTTGGGTTTGACTATTTTTATTACTGGATCCCAAGCTGGTGATACATTCCAACCATCTTCTCTATTAAAATTAGGATGTTTTTTGATTTCAATAGCCTTGCGAAGCATCCTTGGTAGGAATCGGTGTTCTTTAGCGAGAATCTGTGGTTTTTGTGGTTTGTGTTTGTGTTTAAATGGTTCATTCGAAATGTTTATAGAAATATTCTGGATCCTTTTGAAATGAAATTTCGAGGGTAAGAGAAAAACGGTACTACGAATTTGACGAATAAAGCGCTATAACATGGATTAAAGAGTAGAATATTAATGTTTTAGAAAATCATACAATTAAAATATAATATTGTCAATAGTAGTTAAAGATCCATACAATTAATATATGACATTGTAAATTAGATAAAAACACATAAAAATCCCCCATTTTAGAATTGTACAATTGATTCTTAAACGTCATATAATGAATATTTATACATATAATGACTATCCATGCTACTACTGGGTATTGCCTGACTAAAAGCAAATAGAACTACGGATCCGGATATCAAACTGGGGATCTCACGATCGGTAATAACCCATGCGATTATGTCGCTATGCCAACTTTGCCATATCGTTTATTATTAAAAAAAAGACTACTCCCGCGCTAGGAATAATTCCTGTACTTTATAAACATTCAAACAACGGACACAAAGAACATCCAGACTCGGAACAATCATTTGAGGATCACAAACATTTTTGTTCCGGGTGGGATTCGAAACCACAACACTTAGCGCAGAGGCAGTGCCACTTAAACTATTTCGCTATTCGTGCAGTCATTAATTACAATAAATAATGACGTTACTGATAAGAACTAATTTTGGCGCCAACCGGATTACTTTTGGCGCGAACAAGACTTCCTACCAATGCCGGAAACAGATAATATAATCGGTACAATCGACCAAAAGATATCTGTGGTCAATGCCAAGGCTTGCCTTTCAAAAAGTAACACTGCTTGCAATTTAGTAAAGGTCCCGCGGTATTTTATTGTTATGCTTATGGCAAATCGTGAGAGTTTAGGTTTAGTTCTCGGTCAAAGAATTATTGGGTTTTCCTGTCAGGGTCATGGGAATGTGGTTGAAAAAAAAATGTTTATGATTTCGGACTTGCGGTCGAGAAGTCTTGGGTTTAAGCCCCACCCATTATATAATAGACTGAAACGGAGAAATATTAACCAATACGATTGCATACTGGAGCGGAGCGGCGATTTTATGCAATACTATTGGTTAATACTTCTCCGTTTTTTCGCTTCGCAGCCTCGCTTCGCTTCAATGGACAGGCAGCTGTAAACCCACTTTTACACTAAGCATAATATAGCGTGCCTTATATACTAGAAATATGTAACCCAAATTGCTGTCGTAATCTATCTTCTTCTTCTCCCTTAACCTTTATTATTCCCAAGTCACTTGGGGTCGGCTTTTCTAGTCTAACCGGATTTGACTGGATATCAGTTTTTACACGGAGCGGCTGCCACCTGACCTCCGCAACCCAAAGGCTACGATTCCCTAAGGCTAGACCAGTGTCAGGATATTAGAGGGTACTGACTTTCCCAATAACGACTGCCATAGATGTTCATGGCAGCCGGGACCGACGGCTTAACGTGCTCTCCGAGGCACGGAGCAGGCGATAAATGTCAATCAATACGCACATAATTTCGGAAAGTCATATAACTTCCGAAAGTCAGAGGTGCGCGACGTGGGTTCGAACCCGAGACCCTGTGCATTGCAGTCTGTTGGTCTCCCCACCGAGCTATCGCTGCTTCTCCTATCTATACTGATACTATAAAGTGAATAGATTTATTTATAACCGAAAAACTCTGAAACTACTGAACCGATTTTAATCATCTTTCACTATTAGAAAGCTACTTTATCCAGGAGTAACATAGGCTATAACATCACCCTACGAGCTACAGGAGCGGAGCAGTCATTACAAACGTAGATGAAACCGTGACTAGAAAAAATATCTAAGATTCTTTTTTGTTTAAAAATACAACTCCCGCACTAGGAATAATTCCTGTGTCGCGGGGGACTTTACAAACATCCAAACAACGGACACGAAGAACATCCGGTCTCGGCACAACCATTTGTTGATCACACAATTTTTTGTACCGTGTCGAACCCACAACACTCGGCACGGTGCCAATGGCGAGGCGGCCATTTAAACCACTACGCCATCAGTGAAGTAAGTAAAATTAAAACCATCTCGTGTTTAAACAAACCCAGAGTATATTTGTAGTTAAACCTTAACCCATATCGGAGGTATTTAACATATTTCTCAGTAATGACTAACGTTCAGTTAGCATAGAATACAATAAAAACTAATTGAGAGACTTATTCAATTAAACTACGGTAGCCATGATTACTGGCTGTCAGAGATTTGTTAAAATAAATAGATGGCGTAGGTAGTGGTTTAATTATGTGATCCACACATGTTGGTTTAACGGTAGTGAATGCGACTGCTGTACATGAGGTCTCGGATTTGTATCCCAGGTCGGGCCAATAAAAAATTATTGGATTTTCTGTTAAGAAATCTCAATAACAGTCCGGAGTTAGGAAGTTTTATTTATTTATTTATTTATTTACATCCAAAGCTTACATCTATTATTACAGGCTTAGCCTAATGCAATAGAATTAGCCAACTTACAATCTATAACTTATAATATACAGTGATACTCTAGAGAATTCACTCAGAGAACATGAAAACAAGTCAATTTCCTCCGCGATTAGGTTAAGGGTGCGCAGCCCTCGCGTCAGCGGCGCGGTGGTGATCAGTGCCGTGCGGCCGCGCGGCACGGCCAGCAGCGGCGGCCGGCGGCGGCGCTCCACGTACCGCTCCGGGATACAGAACCCTATCCACTCCAATATTGCCGGATTGCTAACCATGCCACGTATTAATTTAAGTATATAAGTTACAAGAGCCGACTCTCTTCTCACTCGCAACTCGTTGTATCCTACCATACCTAATATAAATAGGGTAGGATACATCAAAGGGTAGAAGGGATAGACCCCATATTTCCTCAAATATAAATATCTAATAAATTTATTTTGAATTTTCTCCAACATCGAGCTATATTTAGCTTGGTGTGGAGCCCATACGATAGCATTATGTTCTAGCTGACTTCTCACCAGCGCGTTGTACAGATTTACAACGGCAGTCAAATTATTAAAATTATTTACCTTGCGTAGCATAAAACCCAAGTTCCTGAATGCCTTTTTGCAAACAGTAGTCACATGATCCCTAAACGTTAGCTCTGTTGTAAGCTGGACTCCTAGATCTTTGACTTGTGTAACTCGTTTTGTGACCTCTGTACCTACTTTATAATCATGTAATATTGGAGCCCGCGCTCTCGTAAAAGTAATTGTGACACATTTAGATGTGTTAAATTGTAATTTATTACCTACGCTCCATGTTACTACTCTGTCAATATCGCTCTGTAATTTATCACAATCCGTCTTATTATTAATTGGCAGATATAGTTTCAGATCGTCTGCAAACAGTAGGCATTTTGCATGTGTGATTACTTTTGGTAAATCATTAATCATGATGATGAACTGCAGGGGGCCGAGGTTGCTTCCTTGGCTAACTCCTGATTTCACAGCATATGGTTCCGACCGAAGTTGGCGGTATTAGACACCCCCGTGCCTCGGAAAGCACGTAAAGCCGTTGGTCCTGCGCCTGATCTCTCTCCGGTCGTGTCGGATTACCGTCCCATCGGATCATGAGAGTTAGGGAACAGAGAGTGCACATGTGTTTGCGCGCACGCCTGTGCACTGTAATATCTCCTGCGCAGATGGCCCAGTCTCCGTTAAGATTGGCCGCCGTGACCTAAATCGGTCTAGAGTACATTATTATATATTATTATTAAAGTCTTCTGCGACATAGGATTTATTTCTAACTAGATGTTGCCCTCAGCATCGCTCGCTTTATTGTATATTTTGTCTATAAATGTCTAACCCTTGGAAACAGTACTTTATCTAGATAAAAGTATTATATTGTACTTTTCTGTACTTCTGACAACGTATATGCAAAATTTCATAATAATCGGTCAAGAAGTTAAGTCATGAAAACGAATCAAACAAACAAACTCTCATTCGCATATAATATTAGTTAGGATTTAGGAGTTGTAAAAATTATATATTGCATAGTTGATATCTTGTTGCACATGTTCCCATACTTCATCGAGCGTTAGGGTTTCACATCAGCAGTGTGTTCTTTAATGCCACCAATGTATGAGAGTCCACAGTCACAATCTATCTTATACATAATAATGTAATAAAGCAGAAGATAGCATTTTTTGTTTATTTGTACGTACTCATCTCTGGACTTACAATACCAATATATATTGAAAACTACTTTTAAATATTTTTGAAACTATTATTACGTTTATAGCGAAAGTAAGAGGCCATGGGGGAGAATCAATAATCATAATCATGGGTAAAACGATATAGGAGAGGTATTTACTAAAAATAATATTTTATCCTGATGCCAAACGCATTGTAGTCACAACAATGGAGCAAACTGGTACATAATTACAGATATCAATCACGAGTCCTTGGAGAAGTAGACCGAGCCGCGTGTCTGACCTAACTAGCCGGAAAATGCTTCATCATTGGCTTAATTAAATATTTCAACACATACTTTTATACATAATATATGCAGGCTGGAGATTTGATAGATAGGTCTTCGTAATGACTTTATATATATAACCTTGCTTTTTTAGATATTCGGTAGATTAAAAAGCCTATAGTACTTCGTTGGGTCTGAGGCATAAGGCATCTAGGCTTGTGACCGGTTGTGAGGTCCAAGATATTTTTTTTTATACAACTGATATGGCAATCTCTTATACGGCCCACCTAATGGTAAGTGGTCACCGTAGCCAATGGACGCCTGCAACATCATAGGCATCACTTGCGCGTTGCCGACCCTTTAGGAAAGAAACAAGTGAAAAAGGAAGTGGGAAGGAGACGGAGCGGGAAGGGGGAAAGAGGGTGATTGGGCCTCCGGCATTCTCACTCACCGAAAGAAACAACAGTAGGAATATCTCTATTTCATGTCGATATTCTGTGAGAGGGTAGTCCTTCCCCGGTCGAGCCGGTCCATTCACGCTGAAAAATAAAATAACAATGAGATTTATTTTGTTTTAAATTTGATCATCTGTGAGGCTTATACTTGCGACCGCCCGTGAAGCCCAAGATTCGAATAAGGAAGACTGATTAAAAAAAATGGCCATGGTTTTTTACATAGGATCATAGTCTCACGCTTGTATTCTAGAAGAGGTCGACAGAGGTGCAATACACCCAATTTTCCCTGGCTTTGTTTAAGGTCCATTTCATATAACTCTGTGCTGCTATCTAAAATGTTCTTTACTTGACCGGATATTAAACTTGAGATCATCAATCACATATCTTAGAGAACATTATGAAGAACTCTAAGTCATGCAGGTTTACTAACGATGATTTCCTTCACCGTTAAAAATAAAATATACATATTAATATATAGATATATTAATAAAAATGGATTAATAAAAATGAAATAAAAATTTTGCTCTGAAAAAAGCCTGTTCGAGGAGTAAAGCTTTCATGAGAAGAGGGAAGAAACTCACGGCCACTCTTCTCAATCGCCAAATTTTTCTTTTTCTTACATGAACTGCTGTGTATAGTTATAACAATAGATGATTGCAACGACATTTTAAAAGTTAATGTTTGGTGAATCTAATATAGGTACATATTAATCCTTACTAATATTATAAATACGAATGTGAGTTTGTTTGTTTTTTACGCTTTCAAGCCTTAACTACTCGACCGATCAACATGAAATTTTGCATACACTTTGTCGGGGGTACAAAATAGGACATAGGATATCTATCTACCTTTTATCCAGAAAATACTGTTACTAACATATCTTATCTTATCTTATCTTGTTACGGGGGCCAGTCAGTGCAGACCGGCGACACTTCGACCCAGTGGGATCTTTTGTGTCGGCCCCGAGATCTATACCTTAGCTATCTCCCTATGAATGTACTGCATCAATCGCAGCGTACACTTCAGAGGGAGAAGCCTGAAGTCCTCAGGGCTCGGATATGCCAACCATCAGACCCATCCTTAGTCCAGCCAACGCGTCACATTCACACAGTAGGTGTAATATGGACTCGTCCTGCTCACCACAGGCTCTGCAGATCAAATTGTTTGTCAAACTCAATCTGCACAGGAAGTCATTGGTGCCAAAGTGACCAGTAAACGCTCCTGTGAGCAGGCGTATTTGGCCCTTGTTGTACCCGCAGAACTTCCGGGTGAAGCCCGTGGCTCTGTTTGCAATGAATTTCTTGGAGTGTTCCAGACCCCTAAGGGCCATCCACTCCCGCCTGTGTTTATCATTCCCATGTGCATTCATCGCTGCCTTGACGGTACTCTCAGAGAGTCCTACAAATGGCTCGGGGCCAACAAATAGTTGCTCCGAGCCCTTCCTGGCCAATTCGTCAGCCTCCTCATTACCCTGCACACCTGCATGCCCCGGAACCCACACAAGCCTGACTGTGTTTTTCCTGCCAAGTTTGTTAAGGGCTTTAACACAGTTCAGGACCAGTCCGGAATCCACCCTACAGAAGTTCAGAGCCTTAAGAGCAGCGTTACTAACATAACCTAACCTACATTTACACGAGCGAAGCCGCGGGCAAAACCTAGTCACAAATGAAGTAATAGTCATAACAACTCATATTTACAACTAACTTAATAATATATTAGTAACTTAATCCCTTTTTATTGTATAGAGGTTATATTATGACCACATTTAACTGTTACACGCTATATAATCGTAAAAATACGTAGATACATTGTCACATGATGAATAAGAATTAATTTTTTACGTTCATTTTAATTTCCGTAAATCTGCCACGCAATGTATTACATTATACGTACTATGTTATATAATATACTGTTATGTTATAGTATTCTGTTATATATGTATCTAAGTTCATGGCTAAATATATTTGATTAAACTAAGTGATAATATTTGTTATGAAAACGGAACATTTGATTTATTACGTAAAGCCCGTATTGATAATAGGGTGATGGAGCAAATAATTACAAAAAATATCAATTATTGTTACTAAGCTGGTTCTCTGCTTGATACTTTGAAATGTTTCCTGAAGCCATGACCCTACGTTTTAAAACAACAAATGTATTTTGTCGATCATTTTAACTTAATATTATCAGTTTAAAAATATTGTTTGTTTGAGCGCGGTTATCTCGGAAACTGGCATTCAGATTCGAAATTGTGTAATAATTGTTGAGGTAGGTTATAGTCTGATATTAAGCTACGACATTTCGAAGCCGAGCGAGCAAAACCGGAGGACACAGCAGTTATTAATAATAGAGTACTTTTCGTTTTTAATAGATAAAATTAAGACGATGTTAATTAAAATATATAAATGATTATTTAAATGATAATATTATAAATATAATACGTTTACGCTTATACACGCGCGCTTATATACGCTTTAGTTAGTTATATTAATTGTGATTTGAATGTGTGTATTTTATTGATTGTTTTATATTTAATTTTCATACAATTGTGATAATAATAATTTTTATAATGATATATTTATTTAAACCAATTTAACATATTCATATTGCATGCATAGCAGCAAACAAACAGCAGAATATGATGATACTAAAATAAATGTTGTAAGAACTTTTACTTACTCATGTGCCGCAACAAAAGAAGTAAGTTTATAAAGCTAGTGTGAATGGACCAGTCGCAAGAGGAAGACCTAGGCGAACGTTTCTGGATCAGATCTGAGAAAGTCTGAAGAAAGGCCAGGTTAAGAGCACCTCAAACCGGCGAGCGTGTATGAGGAATGTGGTAAAAGTGAATGAAGACAGAGAAGTGTGTCAGGATCGTAGCAAATGGAAGTCCGTAGTCTCTGTCTACCCCTCTGGGAAACAGGCGTGAATCTATGTATGCAAGTGTGTATGTTCCGCAAAAATAAAGATTTGTTTTTGATTTGATTTGATTTTCTATCGAATACGTATTATGGCCTATGCCCCGACTTTGTTCGTTTTTGTAGCCTATAATTTTCACTTATTTTTAAATAAATATAACATAGTGTTAGCTCGTGTGGCCCTAAATGGTAGATAAAGGTGTACTACACCTACATTTCACCAGCTTTGGTTTATACCTATCTTACGTTTCAGACTCCGTGTTGCTAACAAGAGTTTCTTGACAGAAAATACCAATGACATTCAGCCTGATCCGGGAAGCAAACCCTGTGCATAGCAATATCATACACTACCGCTGGCCTTATTTCTAACTTTCATATAAAATGTCTCGATACCCAGTTTAACTGAAAATTAGAAACTAAATAAAATCCATAAACAAAACCGAGTATTCTTCTAGTTAAGTTATTACATGAGATCAATAGACTAACTGTGGTCTATGGTTAACCAAAAGTTTAATGTTACTTATAATACAGAAACTAAACACCGCGATACCTACATTAATTTAGAATACTAGGCATTGCTTGCGATTTTGTCTGACTAAGATTAATATTATTAAAATAACCAGCCGGTCTCGTGGCTTAAGTTTGTGCTTGCATGTTGCCGTAAATGGGGTTCCAGATTCATGTTACTTATAACATCAGGCCTACATATAAATCTAGCAAAACTTTTGACAATAATTTGCCAACAACCAAGTGATTGTTGTCAAATTGTTGCCAATCCTAACTAACATTATAAATGCGAATGTGAGTTTGTTTGTTACGCTTTCACGTCGTAAATAGCTTGTCATAGGTACAGAAAAGGACAAACATTTACTGATTCCGAGCTAAGATGCGCGCAAAAAATAGTATTACAAACTTCACAAAAAAAATCGCATTTTAATAATTACTGTCTGCATTGGTACTAGGCTGAAGTCTCGACTGATTTCCTGGTTAAGCAAAGAGTTAATCGATTATTGTATAAAAAAAAACAGTAGTATCATGATCAAAAAATTGCAGTGTGTCTGAAACTGCACCCAGTAGCTGGCGATAGCCTCATCCCTTTTTACATGGAACCTACACCATAGCTAACAATATAATAATAATATTCTATCACATACACACAACACCATCTAGCCCAAACTAAGCTGACCTTGTACTAGACAATGGCATAGAAACACCCAGACCAAGACAAACATCCATGTTCATGCACACAAATGTTTGACTTGTACGGGAATCGAACCCGCGACCTCAGGCGTGGCAGTCGGTTACACTAACCACTACGCCATCGAGGCCGAAAATGTGGCAGTAAAACACCCCTGCCTCCCCCAAGGATATACTGTAATCATATAATCGTCTCTATAAACTATTTGAATGTAGAAAACAACGGCTAACATTTATTTTCAAAGGCTTTAGTTACAATCCTCCCACTTATCTGCACGCTCACTTAAACATCCGACACTGGTATCACCAAGCTTAAAAACAAAATGGCGGGATATTTCCACTTAAAAGATGAACAATATTTTTATATAAACAGACTTAGCTACATATGATACATGAATGTATATAATATAATATTATTGTTGAGAATTTAAATCAATTTTGGGATACAATTATTTTGATTGCACAAGAGTATTTAATATTACCACAATTGTTTAGCATCGGCAATTCCTAATTCATCTAATTCGAGAAAAATCAAACTAATTTCATCAATCTAATCTCATCTCTCAATCTCAGATCTCCACATGGGACATATCATTTAGGCGTTTTTACAGAAAAAATGTAGTTATTGCCTATAATATAAGCAATCTTTATAGAAAATTCTACCATAGTCACCCTACTTTAATCCCTTCCCGCATGAAATTACAGCCACCAGGACTTGAATCTTGAACCTTTGTGCAAACACTAACGACAATAGAACCACTTCACTGACCTATTTATTTGTGCTATATCCATTCATTCCCTGCGTTGCTTGCCACCCTACTCATTGAATAAATGCTTTATTAGTTATTGCCGTTCAAATACCTGCCTATTATAATTATGGAAGTTTGTGAAGATGTTTGTCACTTAATCACGCTTAAACCGCTGAACCGATTTGGATAAAACTTAGCACACAGATAGATCAGGTCCTTTATTAACACGTAGGATACTTTTTATTCCGGAATACATTCTCGTGGGTATCAGACGGGTGACAACTAAAATATGACTGCATCATTAGTCCCGTGGCTTTTTTTTGCTTACGTTTGCTTGCGTATGGTTATTAGGTTCTGGGTATAAATCCTGGTTCGTGCAGTGTTATTGATATTTATTTTGTGTTCTGTTTACTTGAATGTTATTCATTGAAATTAAACTACTATATACGGATTTTATCACGTTGTTTATTTGACACTTTATTACATAATTTAGCAACTGTTACACTACTACTAGGTACTATTAAACTTTACAAATTTTTAGGCTAATTAAATCTTAAAACTATTTATATTTAATTTTACTCTTTCCCCGACGTTTCGGTTGCTTTTCAGCAGCCATGGTCACGGAGAGAAAAGTTTAATAGTAGTAGTAGTGTAACAGTTTCTAAATTATGTAATAAAGTGTCAAATAAACAACGCGATAAAATCCGTGTATAGTAGTTTAATTTCAATGAATTATTGACAGTTTTGCAAAAATATATAGGTATGATTATTTTCCATTGATCTTGATAACGAACCACAAAACCAACAGTTAGGTAAAACCATGACACATAACTATCATATATTAGTTACTTATTAAGTAAACCCGATTATAAGTTAAGGTAAAATAAAGCAAGTATATACAGCGGCGGTTATCAAGGTAACACTAGGAAAACATGTATCGCGACGAATGGGATCCCCCGACCTTGGACAATACTTACTCATACAGTACAATGTACCTAGGTATACATAACCAATTACCTACTCTCGTATTTACCTACTCATTCACTTGAATAACACGTCATAGTGTTAGTCATAAAATAAGACCCACGGCAAAAAATGGAACTACAATACAAATTTTATACGATTCCACAGAATCACTCTTAGCAGTATTTTAGAGTTCGACTACTAGTTATAGAGGTTAAAGATTTAGTTGCCAGGTTTGTTTTGATCTAATGCACGGATGGCGTAATGGTTAAAGTGGTGGCCTAGCCACTGACACTGCGATGAGTGTTGTGGGTTCGAGGCTCGACATTGGACAAACATTTGTGTAATCCACAAATTGTTGTTTTAAGGCTGGATGTTTTTAACATAGTGCAGACGTTGCATTTAAAAAAAAGTAGAATTGAGGAATCTATTAGAGTATCCAGATTTAATGCTGCTACAGAAAATCGCGGGACCTCATTATCATATACTAGCTTTTGCTAATAATAAAAAGTGACCAATAACCTTTCCCAATTTTTAAAACCTGTATCTGTTAATTGCATCCATATCCATAAATAGGTTGAGTGGTTTAGCCGTGAATAGGTAACAGAGAGACAGAGTTACTTTCGAATATATAATATTAGTAAGGATTTAAATCGAAGTAGATTGATGGTGTGTTATGAATTTATGCTTGAAAAGGACTCCAGAAATTTGCGTAACCTTACTAATCATTTAGCAACAAATAAATGCAATTTAGTTATAGCCTTGTTAATGACATACCACTAAAATGTTTAATGAGTAATAAAAAAACACTTTTAATAATCCTTAAACAATCTCTTTTTAACGATGTAAAAATTTTATAACTTGAAGTTTTAATAATATGCAATCAAAATACAATTAATAAGTAATTAAACTTAATTGTTGCTATTTAAACATGAATAATTAAAATGTTAATCAGGTTAGTATATTGCATAATTTTGGCGAGTATAGTATTCAAAAATATAATTATTAAAATTGACAGAGGTCCAAAACGGATATACTAATTAAAATAGAAAGATAATCATCAATAAAAATAGTAAGCATTACCCAATTTTATAATATTAAATGGGTGACCAAGCACACAACTCACAGTAAAAAACGGTACTCAATGTAAATATTTAAATTATAGATAGTTAAAGTCAAAAGTCATTTATTAATTTAACGTAAAATATATAAGTTAGTGAGTTTACTAATTTTCTAAAGCTACATTTAGGTTAGTTACTAGGTTCAGGCAAAGGGAACCTATGAGAAGAAACCTGCAAGAAACTCAAGAAATCACCCTACCACGTTTAAATATCGTCATCTTAGTTAAGTTGTTTGACACACAATGCCAATGTGACATCTGAATTATAAATATAGCATTATCACGCTTACATATTGAAAATTGTGTGTGTCACTAGTCTTTTAAGGATGGACACTTTTGTTCAATATTAGTATGGCGCAGGCATTTCTGAAATCTTTTACGTAACCAATAAATCACAAAACATCAAAAGATAGCTAATACTAGTCCTCTGTTAACAACATAACATCGACAATCAAAAATCTTACCGGGGCTGGCCGTCTGCACTCGAGATATTATAGTGTACAAGTGTGTGCGCAGACACAACTGCTGTAATCCGACTCCACCGGAGAGAGATCATGCGCATGATCAGCGGCATTAAGTGCTTTTCAGGGCACTGGTATGCAACAACCTAACTCTGATTAGGAATTTCTTGACAGAAAACCCAATACTTTTTGTTTGTCCGACCCGTTATTTGAGTCCAAGACCCTTATGCATAGTTCGTTGCATTCACTACTGCTGTTTCGCCGATACATAAAATACCTAATGAGTGGAGTGTTCTCATATCCCATCAAATACTTAAAAAAAACATAATTACTTCGTCATACAAAAACACAATTTTTCAAAGAACTCAACCGGCTAAACCAACAGCAACCAAAACCGCAACCTAATTAACCAAGTCCCAGAAAAATGTCCGGAAATGTCCGAGGCTTTACCTGTCGACGTATGCTGTCAACAGACCAATATTGTGTTCTATTAAGGTGCAGATAGACTTAAGCATTCACTTGTGATTAGCATTCTAGCGAATGTTTAATTATATAATAATAATACCAGCCTTGTATTAAACTGTCCCATTGCTGGGCACAGGCCTCTTCTCACTGTGAGAAGAGTTAGCCCATAGTCCACCACGCTGGCCCAGTGCAGATTGGCAGACTTCACATATCTTTAAAAACATTATGGATAACTTTCAGACATGCAGGTTTCCTCACGATGTTTTCCTTCACCATTAAAGCGAACGATAATTAGATATGTAATACGCACATAACTTCGAAAAGTCAGAGATGCGTGCCTTGGGATCGAATTCGAGACCTTTGCATGGCAGTCCAGCGGTCTCCCACTAGGCTATAACATTACAGAATAATAAACGGGAGCGTTTCAGCGGGCATTCTAGCGAGCGAGCGAAAGGACGGTAAATTTGCTTAGAGCTCTTTGCCGAGCCGAGCTATTCTGTAATCTTTCCACCACCGTCTGACATCTTAGTGAAGAGTATTTTTGACGAACATTGACTAGAGCGCTCGTTAGAATGATCGTGAAAATGTTCGTAACGATGTTTGGCTCCATGCTTAGCTCTGTTCGTTGTTCAATTCGACAATTTAAAAACGGCGAAGGCTCGATGTTCTGTTATAAGAGAATGCTCAAGACTATCAGCACCTTTAGACTGTTTACATAATTGACAAAACAAACGGCGACGCGCAATCTCTCCGATGACGTAGGCATTGACGTCATCAATCAGATGCCATAATTTGTCACAATGTTTATTTTGATTTCAAAGTAAACATTGTGACAAATTATGTTCTTACCCGATTTTACAAGGCTAATTTGCGAACTGCTGCGGATGTTGAGAATGACTCTCGACGATCGACTCTCAAGTTGAGCAAAATGTTTTTTTCAAGAAACGGCAATAAGCTCACTGCCTTGAAAATAAAATAGCGAAATGTAGGTGTTAGACACTCATACCTGCCCTTTGTACGTGTGAGACTGTCTGACTATATGTATATGTCTATAATATTATAATTTATAAAGAAGAAAGATTTTATTTTTTGTTTGTAAGCATTTAACTCAAAAACTACTCAACGGATTTTAAAAATAATTTTACCATAAGAAAGCTAGATTATCACTAAGTAACATAGGCTATATTGTATTAAAAAAATCTATTACTAGCATACACAACCTACTTTTACGCGAGCGAAGCCGCGTGTATAAGCTAGTTTGCAATATTTTGATGAATACCTGATTGGATTGACCCTGCCACATAAGTGGTAGTTGGTATACCAGCCGCAATTATACAAACAAGCCCATGCTAAATTTGTACCCTGTATTTTTTACCGGCTCGGATACGAACACCAAGTGCTACGCCACTTTAAACCTTATTTTATTAACTTTAAAGCTTAAAACTGATTGTTTATCGGCTGCAAATGGAATTTTTGGGTAAAAGACATATAATAAGGTATTACGAATATAATACCGACACGGAAATCATACACATGACACAAAAATAGAATTTTTGAAACATTTACCATTATTTTAAATACTTATTTTGTTTAAAACTGAAAATTGGATGTCTGTTGTTCAATAAGTGTTACGCAATAAAATAGCTCTTTAAGTAGTTGTAGTAATTACTTAGTTTATAATATAATTCGTAAGTTTTTATATACAAAGAATAATGTTTTATAAGTATTGTTTTAGAATTTATATCTATATTATACAGTATGTGCCCTTAATGCCTGTGGCACAGGTTTACCCTAGTACAGGCACCCCGTATACCTTGTACCTTTACGATGTAACCCAAGCTCTGTTTCCATTTGTACCAATTAAGTTGAACAAATGATTATTATTATTTTAAAAAATGACTGTAGTAACAGAAAAGGATATAGGGTTCGTTTTATGCAGAAAAAAGTACTGTTTCTAACCTTACCTAATCTACGATTACGCGAGAGACACCGCGGTCAAAAGCTAATGAGACTATAAAATAAATATAGCCTTAATTACAGAATATTTATCTTATACAAAAATATTTCATTGCTATTCGATGATTGCCACGTGTAAGAGAATGGTAGGATCATGTTTAATGGATGACATGAATAATGGAATTGCTTCTAAAAGTAAATTGATTGATTCACGCTTGTTGTCGGGGGTAGGCAGAGAAACAGGTATCCATTTGCTAGTTACAATAGTAATGTGCTAGTTACAAATAAGTGGAAGAAGTAATAGAGCCTTGCTGATTTCAGCATGAATGGGCCGGCTCGACCGGAGAAGGACTTACCCTCTCACAGAATATATTACATATTTTATTCCTATTACGGAGCTGCGTGTACACTAAAGTGCGACAACCCTTAATATGTAAAACTATAAATACATAATTTCACATTTAAATATAGTCTAGGGCCAACCTTTTCACGAGTATACTGATATTACCGATTACCGATGATTGTCAGAAATCACTAAATAAACACAATCTAATCATAATTTCGTTCGGTGAGTGAGAGTGCCGAATGCCCAATCCCTTTTCTCCCCCTTCCCACTCCTCCTCTCAATTTTCTTTTTCTCTTCTTCCTTTCCTAAAGGGTCGGCAACGCGCAAGTGATGCCTCTGGTGTTGCAAGCGTCCATAGGCTACGGTGACCACTTACCATCGGGTGGGCCGTATGGTTATATGTCACATGAGTTGTACAATAAATAAAAGCTCAATAAGTGGAAAATCACTTGGCCTGAACTGGGATTCGAACGTGAAACCACATGTACAGCAATTTCATGCGATACCGCTTCTTTATGAAGTGAGTACAAAATATGTCTCTCTTGCTCTTGCTAAAGCTAAGACGGCAGCTTAGCATCAGGCTCTTAGTTGCCATCTTACATAAAATTAGATATCTAAATGCTTCATTGGTTCAGTATAATGCTTACTAGTCTCAGATTCGATGCCCAGTTCGTAAAATGTGCTTTAGGATATTTATAGAAGTAAAACAGCTACTACTTGAATAGACATGACTATATGAATGGCTCAGCAGACAAGCGGTCGCTTTCGGGTTCGAATCCTACACGGGGCATAATTTGCGTGATTTACAAATAATTTTTGGGTCTGGGCGTAGTTTGTGTCTGTTTTTTGTATGTTTGTAAAGTTTCCAGCCATATAAGACTTGATTACTATTGCAACCGATAGTTTTATAAAAATATATTGTATGTGAAGTCGTTAGCGATCACCCGTCATATATTAAGCCGTAGTAAACAACGCTTAACCTCGTGGATCGACCACATATTTCCTGAAAAATTGACCTCAAATAATAAAAGACCTTATAGATTAGAATATACGTAAGTAAACTAAATGTTATGCCATATAAATGAAATAATTATTATAATTTATAATATGTTTATTGTTTTAGTGTCTATTATCATGAAAATGTAATGAGTCTCTATGAAATTAGATATTTAAAACTGTCGCACTGGCGCTGCAGTAGTGAATATGACTACTGTGCATGAAGTCTTGGATTCAATTTGAAGTCGGACAAAGTAACCTGCCAAAAAAAACTCGGTGGTTAATTTTCTGTTTCCATGAGAACTTATAAAATATATAAAAACACTTTTATATACTATTTCACCCAAGCCTATGATTAATGCACTGCTCCTGCTGGTAGCGTGATGTTATATAGCGTATAACCTTCCTTAAGAAATTTACTAACAGAAAAAAAAAACAAATCCGTCGGGTAGTTGCAGAGATTAGCGCATTCAAACAAACTTTTCAGCTTTACTAGTTTAGCTTCACTCGACAACAGTATTTTTTTTTCTGAACCAAAGGCACCCTATGTCCTTTTCTGTACCCTCGACAATGTGTATGCAAAATCTCATGATTATCGGTCGAGTAGTTAAGGCGTAATAAACAAACAAACTTACATTCGCATTTATAATACTAGCGACCCGCTTCGGTTTCGCAAGGGTAGTACAAAACATTAACAAATTATACACCTAAACCTTTCTCATGACTCACTTTATCTATTGGTGAAAACCGCATGAAAATCCGTTAAGTAGTTTTTGAGTTTATCGCGAACAGACTACTGCCTGGCCACTGCCCACTCACACGTGTCGTTCTAGTAAACGCATGACTCAGATCATCCTTGGTTTCTTAAAGGCAGTTCAACGGAAAAAAATTGTTGATAGGCGATCAATGCGCATATCTACAGTTGTGGTTGCCTGACTGAATTAGCAACAAAATTATTAATTCAATTAATAGGTATATCTATGAACTAGGTATCTATGAAATAGGTATCTATGAAATAGGTATCTATGAAATAGGTATCTATGAAATAGGTATCTATGAAATAGGTATGTCTAGAACGATACGTGTTAGTTGGCAATTAATTATGTACTACCACAATACATATATGCATATCTATACTAACTAATCACTACATATTATAAAACAAAGTCCCCCGCCGCGTCTGTCCGTCTGCCTGTTCGCAATAAACTCAAAAACTACTGAACAATTAATTGACTTGTCCAAGAATTGTTTACACATTTTTATGGGAATAATTATTTTTCACTTTGAACAACCAATCATATCACTTAAATTGAGTAGGATATTGACATATCGTTGATTAGATTTTCTTAAACTATGTGAAATGAGTTAAAGAGTATTCCATCTAACTCGTGCTGCAAAAAATCTAAAGTTTACTAGCTTTAGCCCGCGGCTTCACTCGCGTTTTACTGAATGGATTTTTTGACAAAGTTATCGATAGGATTCAAAGCCCCACGCACAGTACTAAGGCAGACAGTAATACAACTGTGCATTTTTCTTAAACATTTTTATACAAGGTTTTGCCCGCGGGTTAGCTCGGTAATACTACGATTTTCTGGATGAAAGATACCCTATATCCTTTTCTGTACCCCTGAAAACGTGTATGCGAAATGTCGTAATGATCCGTCAAGTAGTTAAGCGTAACAAACAAACTTACATTCGCATTTACAATATTAGGTCGGATATTTCTTTACCCCAAATTTGCAAAGAAACAAATTGATTATAGAATCATTCAGTTACTGTTTTCAGATTATATTCGTTCTATAATAAATAGAGATGACTAAAAGAAAGATACATAGACACCCATCTCTATGTACTGTCCCTAGCTACCCGTACGACATATTTGCTTACTAAAAAAGACAAATAAATAAAAATTACTAGTTGAGTTGTCTCCTTTAGTACTTAGTAAATATTAAATGCATGGTTTTAGTTAGTATTTGTGATATATATTCGTAAATAGGATAGTGCCCGCGGTTTCACTCGCCTTTACTCGCGTTTATAGCATGATGTTATAGCCTATAGTCTTCCTCGATAAATAGGCTATCCAACACTAAAATAATTTTCCATTCGTACCAGTAGTTCCTAAGATTAGCGCGTTCAACCAAACAACAAACTCTTCAGCTTTAGAATATTAGTATAGGTTAAGTACATCTTTAACCCTTGCGCTATCCCGTGATAGACACAATAGAAAATCTATTGCAAAACATAACATAGATTTAACCTGTCAAAACATAACATAGATTTATTACCACCTCAATGGCACAGCGGTAGTGAATGCGACTGTTGTGCATGAGGTCTCAGGTTCAATACGCGGATCCAGTACATACATATTGGGATTTTTTGTTAAGAAGCAACATGGACTCCAGTAACATTTTCATTCCACGGGAATTTCGTAACTCTTTATTACGTGGCACATAGAACAAAGCTAGCTATTAGAGAGTGTTATGCACGTCTGCCTTCTTATGGATATACGGATGTCAATCTTTGCAGAATGGAATGCAGGAAAATGAGAAAACAGTTCTCATTTTCCTTAAATAATATGATAATGAAAACACATAATTATCGTATATGAATCATATCTAAGGCTTTCGTTCGGTTTTCCCAGAGTCCAGTTAAATGAACTCCTTAGGACGTTTATTTAAAGTTCACCTGGGCCTTTCCAGTTTTATCCAGCAGCCTTTTATATGTGGGGAAACACTTTTGCATTAAGTACATTTGAAAAGAAAACAACATACCGCAATCTGAGTTAATGAGAGAACTTCA
This sequence comes from Catocala fraxini, assembly GCA_930367265.1. Taxonomy (NCBI): domain Eukaryota; kingdom Metazoa; phylum Arthropoda; class Insecta; order Lepidoptera; family Erebidae; genus Catocala; species Catocala fraxini. The sequence goes on along the minus strand of OV884049.1, from coordinate 19,199,389 downwards.
AAAAGAAAGACTTTTTAATGAGACGTATTATAAAGGCAGATTATAAACATACCTGATACCTGTATCTCTGCCTACCCTTTCGGGAAAATACGCATGAAACTACATAATTATTTTTATGCACTAGAAATTTATTAGGAGAGATTTTATAAACTTCAAAACGACGGAAACAAACTATAACTATAATATGGATCAGGTTTTGAATCAGCGAAAATCGAACACGGAACACTCTGGACTCTGTTTTAGCAAACCACTGAGTATATGTATGTACAGCCAAGTAAAATTAGGTCGCAGTAGAAAACCTATATAAAAGATTGAGTATTTTCTTTAATTTATACCTTGGATGGAAAGGACCTTCATTTAAAATAAGGCAGGTATATAATAAAAAGTAAGCTGTCAAGCTTACTTTTTATCATCATGATGAACATGCCTCAAAAACTTTCCAAGATTAAAAAATATGACTTATCAACAATAAAGCCTCCATTAAATAATCGATAATAACTAACACAAATTATGCAACTAAACATCCATTGATAATCATCGGTTAATGAAAAACCGGTACAAATATCGATAACGTCACTAGCGGTGATTATCGATTCCCAAGTTTTGACGCATGCGCAGTAAACGCAGCCAAAGTACAAATATCATCTGTTGAACGCGACAAGCTCAGTCAGCCATTGCCCCGAGTCGCGACAACGCGTCCAAGTAAATTTAATTTATTTTCGTGTTTTCTGTTTTCAAAAACCCCGCGAAACCGTAAGTAAATAAACAGAATATAATTTTAATTTAGAATACGTTCATTGTGTGAGTTCGAGTGTTGCACGTCCCATTTATAAAATTCGAAATTGGAGTATAGTGTTGTGACATAAACAAATAGGTGTTTGCCTTCGGTATCGTGATTTATTACGAGTTATCAATGTGATTTACTTTTTATAATAGTTCCGGCCCCGGTTGTGTAGAACCGGTGGTAGGACCTAGGTCAAAACTTGACCTAGGCTTGCACGCAATACGAACGTATGTACACGCGTAATTAGATGTAGACAGGTTTAATAAAATACAGATAATAGCCACAAAGCGTCCAAAATAATCGTTTCAAATATCAAGGGTAGTTTGTTAACATATAATTTACTAGGTATACCTATAATAGTGTTATATATGTTAAAAAATTGTTTGAACAATACTATATAAAGTACACATTCTGCTTAAATTAAAAAAATGAACCATATTACATCTTTTTATACGAAGATACTTCGGCATTCTGTGTAAATTATAGTACAAGGATACATTTTACTAAAACGTAATCTTTAAAATAATTTTATGCCTTTACATGCAACTTACAAAACGCGTCACCTACTTTTTGTCTTTAAAAATACATGACAACTGTAACTTAGGCAGACGTCTTTGCAAATTATTTTAGAACGTAAAAGCAATCAATACACCAAAATAATAATCATAATAATGTATCTGCAAACTACATCAGCTCTTAAATATTTTATAATAGGTATAAATAAGTACTTAATAATCTCAAAATTAATGCTTAAAATGCAGAAATCCTGTTATCTGAGGTAGGTATAATGTGCATGTAACAATAGAATGCAAGCCAAGGCTATACCACTGCATACGAATATTCAAGATGAGATTCAGTACCTTTGCCCACATTATTATTGCTCTTCAAACGTATTTTCAATATTCAGTTTCGCTTGTGTGATAAAATAAGTCAGATAAATTAATAAAAAGTAATTACTCTCATCTTATCTGCCGAAAATGTTATATTTGAGAGAACAAAATATACACAAATCAATTTGATTGATACTATAATTATTAAAACGCGTAAAAGATATGCCAAAGAGATACATATTACTGCATGGTAGACATTATCTTGACTTTTCATCTCAATCTTAATCATGCCATTAATTTATTTAGATTTGCTTAAATCTCAAGCATTATTTATTATAGTTATTCACTGGTTACATGTTAGCTATTCTTTTATCACTTGAAAGTTGGCAACCGCTTTTCCCTGTTAATACCAATAAATTTTATTTTATTGACTATTTTGTCCGCTGTGGTTTCACTCACTTTAAAGATTACTGCTTCGCTCCCGTGGCTCTTAGCTTGATATTGTATAGCCTGTATTACTTCTGGATAAACTAGCTTTCTATCGGTGAAAGAATTATATAAATCGGTCAAGTAGTTTTTGAGTTTAGTTCAAACAAAAACACAAATCTTTTCTGTTTATAATATTAGTGTAGATATTTTTTATAAGCATTATCCTTAAAAAGGTCTCCATAGCGATGTTCTCAAGTATATTGGCTATATATTTGCCTTATATGCTTACAAGATTAAATAAACATAGCTATATAGCAGTTTAGGTAGTTATCCGTTATCGAAAATCACGGTTGTAACAATTAACAGGTACCGTCAACATCACTAGTTGTTTTTTTTAGCACAGGTATGATGCATTATGCTTTCGCATTAGGATTTCTAAGTCATTATCATTAGCTAAATGGAGTCTTTTTGTGCATTGTATAATAATTGCATATGTTTAATAACCTTAATAAATAATGTTAGTTATAACATTGTATTAATATGCACGTCCTTATTTACTGCCGTTCACGTGACAAAAATGTGTGATTCTCAGTTAGTTGTTATAAGTCTGGGTCTAATTACTAACGACATTAACTATTGTATTGCCTAATTAGTTCAGTAACGTAAACACGTGTACATGGAGTCATTGATTCAATTCTTGATTCGAACAACGTTTCATAGCTAATTTTCATTTGCAATTTGGACCTGTATCTCATAAACTTCAAAAGCCCAGCTTCTTAAAGCTAAAGCAAAATGTAGGCGCGATACGCTTCTACATTCTATTTTAACCTACTAAGTTGCAGCGGCACACCGGCGACTAGACGCAATAGGTTTTCAATTTAAACTTAATAAACAATTATTATTATTATTATTATTAATTATATCTGAAATTTCAACAATTTATAGATACATAAGTGTGGTGTTATTACTGCGATATAAAACATAAATTAAATAAAAATACCAACTAAATTCTGTTAAATTTAGTAAATCATAAAGTATCCCTTTTTTGTTGATCGTACTAATGTCGGCAAAGGACAGGCGTTCACTTTTGCGGCAAGGACGTTAGGTACTCGACTTAGAACTATTAATTATTATTATGCTGGCTGTACTACTTAGTGAAGGGGAACGGCTATTATATTTATATATAATTATACACGATATATAACAGTCAAAATTTTGAAGCCATTTTGTTTATTGATTCTGTAACTGAAAATTTGATTTATATTTGTTTGCCATGTTGTGCATTTTACTATTTGGTTTTTACCTTGGGATCGAACTCAAGACTTTTGCATCGCAGGCCAACGGTCTTCCCCTAGGCTGTTGCTGCTGTCTATAAATTCCTGATATAGTAATTAGTTGAAAATATATGTTAGGTTTGAGCAATCATTTATAGGATTCCAAAATGGTAGCTGACGGTAGATAATGGTAAACTAGAAAATAAATATACCATTCTCACACTTGCTCAGCTATGTAATTAATACACTTTCAAGTCGTTTGCCATCTACTGGGCATAGCTCCACCGCAATTCAAACTGCTACTAAAAACAACAGAAATGTCCTACCTACTACACAACATCTTTAACGGCCTGGCATTCGTTTTAGAAGACATGCAAATACATCACCGTTCTATAAAATTTGCAATCTTTAGTATACATAAACACACGGCAGTAAATCCCAAATAGGTACTGCCTACCTAATACAGGTTTATCACAGACGCATTTCGCCAAAAGAAAGCAAGCGTATAGCGCACATTGCCAGATTCTCTGCCGTTCCTGAGAATATCCTAAAAACCAATAATACAATCCTGAATGCATACACGAACAAGAACTCACAAATTTAAAATACAACACACTCCACAGTGGGTAAGACCATAATTTTGCACCCAAATCTTCCGTCATGACAGCCCAATTTGTAAAACAGTTAAAAAAATATTGTCTTTTTATCCTTACGCGTTAACAAGTTTTTATAAGTCAATAACACATGAACTCGTGTCAAATACCTATTCGTTTGCCTCAATCGATTAAATATTTTTTATTTCAAAAATCGTAATTTGAATTTAATTATCGATAAATGAATACAGGTATTATACTATTATTACATCCTACTAATATAAATGTGAAATTTTGTGTGGATGGATATTTGCTACTTTTCCACACAAAAATTACTGAACCGATTTTGATGCAACTTTACAGTATAATTGTTTATACATCCGAATAACATATAGGCTACTTAAAAATCTATCTTACCATAGATCTACAGTAAAGCGAGTGTTGCCACGGGCAAATTCTTGTTTACTACAAAATACGAAACCAAAATTATTTTGTGGTATACCTCTAGATTTCTATACTCAAAATTTACACGTGTCGTAAATATTAACTTTTCTTATTTATTAATACACATAACATGTGAATGTTGAGTATTACTACATATTATAAAACAAAGTCCCCCGCCGCGTCTGTCTGTCTGTCAGTTCGCGATTAACTCAAAAACTACGAAACGGATTTTCATGCGATTTTTAACAATAGACAGGAATAACCTTTCATGAGAAAGATTTAGTTTTTAAAGATTTGTACTACCCGTGCTCAATCGGGGCGGATTTATAGTAAAAATAATAACTAAAGTAAAAATAAAAATTTGCAGTGTATTTAAATTTTTTAAACAAAAATAGACACATGTAGATTTTGACTATACAAAATAATAATATGTTTTAATGAATAATTCACCTTTGAATTTTGGCATCTGTACTATATTTATTATATGTATATTTTAATAAATTAGTATTACCGATATTCAGCACATGTGATTGTAGGTATAAAATTAAGTGACATATTTTATTCCAAAATAACCAGTCTTATCGCAACATTGAAATGTAAATTAAATCTGAAATATATTATCCACTTAATCAATATAATTGAATAATAAAAGCAACAGACAATTATTTATAAACAAAGAAGCAATTATTATTAACATTTGAGCAGTATCTTCATCGTGTTTATTTATAAACCACAAGAAAAAGATGGCCGATAAAAAACTGATGAAGTGCAGGTTTTATGGAGGTCCGTAGTGTTGCCAATGAATTTGTACCATTTGCTCGTTTTTCGCTAATATTTAATGTACCTGCAGTGCAAAGGTTTAACGGGTCAATATTTAACAACTACAAGTTGACGTCTGCACTCATGTTTATGATCACTGCTCCGCTCCCGTAGCTCGTAGCGTGATGTTCATCATCATCGGGCTATAATAGTCCACTGCTGGACATAGCCCTCCCCTAATGAGCGCCATAGCGCCCTGTCTTCGGCTTGCCGCATCCAGCATCTGCCTGCAGTCTTTCGCAGATCGTCGCGATGATGATAGCGTGATGTTATATAGCCTATAATATACTTCAAGAATTGGGCTATCAAATGCAATAGTAATTATTCAAATCTGACTGGCAGTTCCAGAAATTAGCGCTTCAGCTTTATAATCTAAATAATAATATACATTAACTCACGTGTCACGGTGTTTGTGGTCGCACGCCTCCGAAACGGCGCAACCGATTTTTATGTTTTTTTTATGTATATGTAGTTATTATTAGGTCATAAAGTATACCTACCATACCACTAGGTGATTAGGGTATCTAGATTTTTTTTATGGCTGAACTACGTTTGCCTTTTCAGCTAGTATTACGTATAGATTACGAACTTTTAGAAGATCTAACTAAGGATTTAACTAAAAATTACTTTACAGTAGCCTTCAGCCAATGATTATCTACTAGCGACCCGCCCCGGCTTCGCACGGGCAGTGGAAAATCTTAACAAATTACATCCAAACCTTTTTCATGAATAACTCTGTCTATTGGTGAAAACCGCATCAAAATCCGTTCAGTAGTTTTTGAGTTTATAGCAAACCGACGCGGCGGGGAACTTTGTTTTATAATTTGTAGTGATCTAGCTTCTCTCCGTTCGTTCCTCCTCATCAAACCCACGGGAACGCATAGCGGGATAAAAAGTATTCTATATGTTAATCCAGAATAAGATTGATCTATGTGTTTCATTCAAATTTGTTATTAAGTACACGTGGTTAAGTATCTAAAATCAAAATATCTACACAAACTTTCATATTTATAATATTAGTAGAATTAAATTAATTACAGTTATAAAGGATTAGTTGTAAATCCTAACTAATATTATAAATGCGAATGTGAGTTTGTTTGTTTGTTTCGCTTTCATGCTTTATCTACTCGACCGATCATCATGTTCATGGTATATACGTTGTCAGGGAAACAGAGAAGGAGAAAAGGTCATAGGGTCTCTCATATCCATAATAAAGTACTGTTACTAACCTAACCTGGCCTACATTTATGTCAGCGAAGCCGTGGGCAAAATATAGTGAAATATAAAACGATAAATAGATCTTTTTCGGGCCATCATTGTTCAACCTTTTACAAATGATTAATATCAAAAACCGCTTCTTTATTTTAATATAAGTCTCCCATTACATTATATACATAAATTAACATGATTTAAATTATTTAAGCACTAAAATAATATATTATAAATATGTAACAGTACTTATATATTTTATGTTTTCAATGTAGGAATGCCTAATTAGCATTTTAAATACGTTAATAATAAATGATCTGTCTGTTTAAACAATATCAAAGATGTCTGCCTAATTAGCTATATTAGTTTTACATTTAAATCCCTTTTCTCCTTATTAAGGCACACTTTTGTTTTTCATTGTCTTTATTCTCTGTTTTTTTATTTTTTATTTTTACAATACGACGCCTACGAAACCGTTATGTATCTTAGGCTATCCCTTGAAAACAGTACTTTGAATCTCGATGAAAATTAGTATGTCTTTTTCTACGTACTCCTGACGACGCGTATACCGTACGATGTTCTATGATGATCAGTCAAGTAGTTAGGACGTGAAAGCGTAACAAACAAACTTAAATTCGCATTTTATTAGTTAGAATTATCATTATCACCATGTAGTAGATCTACATCCAGTAAGGATGTAGGCCTCTCCCAAATTACTCCAGCTGTCTCCGACCTCTTTTCTGGTTATACCATAAATCTATCTAACTAGAGGGCACTACACTAATTTTGCGAAGTCATAGTCTCCATTTTGGATCACGTTTGCCAGTTTTTTTATGACTTAACGTATATATGAATAAATAATTATTTTATTTATGCGTATATACAGAACCATATTAGATTCAACGACAATTCATCCTCTTTGTCTATGTTATTATTAACGCGGTATGTTTCCACGTAGCTAAATCACAGACAATTTACGTTTATTGTCTCTGTTATTGTGCATGAGGTGATAATGTGCGATAATCATAGAGAATCACATAAAAATACTGTGATTTGCAATTTTGTGGTAAATGAATGAGTAGTTTATATCCGAACACTGTGGTAGGTATTTTACTAGTAAGTAAGAAAATCTATAGATTTTTGACTCTCTTTAATATCTATTTCTATAGAAGTAAATTAATACATCAATTAAAAGACAATCCATATGAACACGTTCCTTTGTATACAAAGATTGACGGATTGTATCATCAGATAATCTGTCTCCGTCGACATCTATCCATGGTATTCCTCATCCGTCATTAGAATTTAATCATTTGCAGTATCTTTTACGTGTGGTATATCAGATATAACTGGCTTACTTACCATTGCCGCAAACAATTGTTAACATTTCAATATTTTCTTTTCTACGCTTTTTACCGCCAATAAACACTGCTTTGTTATAAAAACTGCTATCTGATGGCAACAATAGCGGTCATCGTTTTAACGTCCCATTCAAAAAGTGACAGTATTCACCCTAATTAGTTCTTAACAATCACTCGTTCATACAGGCTAATATTACGCTAAAACTCCTTAACATGGCAGAGTTTTAAACCGTCTCTATCTGTAAATATAATTAGTTATTTTCTATTCTAACTACTAGAATGCAGAGCAACTTACTTTCTAATCATTTAAAATATTTAGTATATCTCCAATACTAGATCAGCATACAAATTTATATCGTGTCAAGAATTTCAATGTTTCATAAACAAATACGTGCTCGAGATCCAGTTTAGGTAATAGCTCATTAAAAAACCACTTTCTTTGCTCCTTATTTTTGTAATGCACCGATGTCTTTTTGTTACAATTTGACATAATGACTTCAAATTACAGAATTAAATAAATACACATATAAACTATTTCGTGGGACGGACCGATAACTGTGCCTTGATGCATCCCTTATTAACTTAGTACTATATGCAAAAATATGCATGTTAATAACGCTGCTACTCAATCAAAAGCCTTATTAAAATCAAATTCAAGTTCAAGCCGTACGTAACTCGGCTATGTTAACACATGTAACTATCAATAAATCATGACCTCTTTTTTTCTGTAATACGTAACTAGAGGTCTCAATATACCCAGTGTCAATTACCGTAACAATGTAAAACCGGAAACTAAAAACCGCACTATATTACTAATAGGAAGTAGACCTTGGGTTGACCTCTACTTTCATATGTAGGTAAACGAACCGTAATCAAGGTTGCATATCAAAATGCCGGCAGCTACCGGTTTTTTGGTATAGTTTTGGACGATTAATATCTGGCTTTTAGAGTTCCTTGGAAAAACTGTGACAATAATGGCCCACATTTTGCTCAAGGTTTCAATATGAGAAAGTCATAATTCACAAGATTTGTCAGTTTGCATACTAACTAGTGTTTTAGACTTAGGTTTCTAATATCTTCGAAAGTACTCTCTAGCACGTATTTAGCCGCAGTCGCTTCAATAATGATTGTTTTAACACAACTGATTTTTAAACACGCAATTTAGCAATAGTATCGATAAAATATATTTCTCCATAGGATTATTTTCTTATAAAAGCCAACACCCGTACTAGGGATAATCCATGTGTCGCAGGCGATGGATCACATAAATTTATATCAACACACACACATGAATGCACTAGAAATGGCGTGACACCACAACCACTACACCATACGGACAAACAGCTTATCTGTCATTGTTTGCCACGAGTCTACTCATGCGTCAAATCTTGTATTTCTTTGCTACATTGTAAAACACTGCGCGTGTCACTCATGATAAGCTTAACATTGAACGCAATAATATTTTATACGGAACGTGCAACAATATTCGTACAAAGCCGTTTCTCAACAACCCAGTTGACAACTTTACGCTACCGGCTTACACTAATAAAAATATTTCCATATGAAATCTTGTTTACTTCAACTTATATTTAAAGCGTTTACTTCAAAGTTCATACGGAAGTATTGTTATAAATGACGAAATCACAGCACCATAACTAAATGAAATAATAATTAATTGATAAATCATCAGTTATCTTTGTGAAACGAATAAATTAAAACATAATTTCGCTTAGATAACCCGTAAGGTCGATTTAAATATTCACTCAGACAGTTGGATCCAACAAAACGCGCACAACGGACGTATTCTAAACATTTGAATAAAGAACAGTATTTAATTTTTAAATACGAACTTCTAGTAACAAACATGGCCGCTGTTAACGGAAAAGATGCAGAGACCGTTGTACCTCCTTCGTCATTGATCAGAAGGGTCAGTTCGAGGTCCATAAGGAATTCAATTTCGGAGGAAAAGGAAAATGGCGATAGTCCCGTAAAAGGGTCTTTCGTTAGCAAATATAAGAAAGCCCCTGAAGCGTTAAAAAGTTTCCATTTGACTGACGCGGAAAGCGAACTCGAAGTTCCTGGAACACCGATGACACCAAGGACATCCACCACCCCCGGTTTGTATAATTGAACATAAAAAATTACAAGACTTACGGGAATTCATACTGATATTTTTCTTAAATATATATTCTATACTGCTTTAAGATATTATTTATAATAATTCTTACTTTCAAGGAATATACTTAAACAGTTTCAAGAAAACTATTAACAATCGTTTCAAACCTCATAGAATTATTCCTACGGTCTCTCTCAAGGACGATTTATGTGACCAACCTGTTTATTGTTCTAAAATACAAACACTAACAGATGACGAGTCAGAACAAGGAAAACACATGCTTTATTACGATAATAGCTTTAGTATTTATCAAAATATCAGCTATTACCTCTACAATTTTTGTTTTTCTATTACGTTTATTATTATCTAGGTTGCCTTTGAATTTTAAGGCATGATAATTGTGAAATATAACAAAAGTTGACCTTAGAACAGTTTCAAATTTATATTTAGTAACTATGTATTTACGAGCACGCAACGATCCGGTTATATTGCACGATAATAATGTTTCTTTGACTGTTATTAATTAACACAAAAAAATGCAATGTAACGACCATATTGCGTAATGTTGTTCACATCCTATTTGATCGTTTCAGAAAATTCCACTAAGGCCTTTGAATAACTTTGTCATACTCTAAAATGTATATAAAGGGATTCCAAGTTATTATGCGATAAAATACAAGTATTCTATCGCAGATATAACAACGATGTCAGACGACACAGTTAATCAAACGCCTGTCGTCGGTAATACATAACTTTCCGGATCTCCTGACTTGTGAGTGGATCCTTTTTGTGGAATTTATTTGACAGTGTTTTAATGTCTTTACAGGCCACGAGAACTGCACATTCCATCATGATTTGGAGCTGGACCACAGACCACCTACCAGGGAAGCACTCCTTCCTGACATGGCCAACTCCTACAGACTCTTGCTAACAGGTATGTTGATTAAAATCCTTTATAACTTCACAATCTTTTGTTCAAATATAACACGTACTTAATTACTCAGATGAATAATGAAAAATACATGTTAGTTTACAAAAGCCTGTAAAAAAACAGGATACAACAATTATAAGACTCATAAAATCCAAGCAAGCGTTAAGTTAAATGACTATAATATGGCAAAAGATTTAATATATTTTACTTAGTAATTGTGCTTAGCATTGCTTATGCGTCACATATAATAATTGTTCGAATACGAAGTAAATGTTTGTGTACCAGAAATATAGTGTATTTATGATCAGATGCTAGGTCGCAAAGAATAAGGTGAGCATTCTTTATTTCCAGGTCTTGGAGAGGATCCAGAGAGAGAGGGTCTCCTTAAGACCCCCGAACGTGCCGCCAAAGCTATGCTGTTCTTCACAAAGGGATATGACCAGAGCCTCGAAGGTATGTCAATGGCTAACTATTACAACTAGCGGTCGCCTAGTGATAAAAATTCGACCAAAATTCCTAGGCTTGCTAGTTTGTTTTCTGTTTTTCTCTGTTACATATAAATAAGGTATAGGTAACCATAGTTACAAAGAACTGTACGACGTCAGACGAACAATGTCGAAATACTACGAACGCGATTCGACTGCGTGTGTCAAATGCATGGTTGTGTGCGTGTAGAGATTTTCATTAATTTAATGTATTTCTAATGCATATTTTACAAAAATATTAGGATTCGCCTTCCTTTTCCATATAAACTTTAACTGTGCCAAATTTCATACTCCTCCGTCCGCGCAATTTTCGTAAAAAAGGGTACAAAGTTTTTGCTTCACGTATATATAGATATTACTAAAGTTACCTGCAAGATATGGGAAAATCGATAAATCTAATACCCAAGCCTAACTTAAATTGGATACACTTAAATAGAAGTATAATAAATGTTTAACATTTACTACTAGTAACATAAATTCAATTATTTACCAAATAAAATAGCATAACAGGAATAAGGCTTTTTATATACCGGCAAATTTTCAAGCTGTAGTTTCTAACCAAGTAATCAATCCTTTTGACTGCTCGGTTTCGCATAATTTGCTTTGCCCGTAGTGCCTAGTTCAGAAATCGCAAATTCATGTCTACGTTATTTACGTATACTTTCTATAAATATAATATAAAATACGTAGGTGTCACATACACACATTTTTTCTGTCGGATATATACGACGGTGGCAAAATTGGCACGAAAATATTTGATACGATAAATCAGACTAAGGCATTCAAAAACATAACGTTCAGGAAGATATTAATATGTGTATTTGTATTGCAGAGGTACTAAACAATGCCATCTTCGATGAAGACACGGATGAAATGGTGGTAGTCAAGGATATCGAAATGTTCTCCATGTGCGAACACCACTTAGTACCGTTCTACGGCAAGGTTTCTATCGGCTACCTGCCTCAGGGCAAGATCTTGGGTCTTAGCAAGCTGGCTAGGTAAGAACTCAAACTGTATATCATTTTATAATACGTAACATTTTCAATGTCAACTACCATGACTTCATTTATTATTATCATTTATATCTGTTTCAGACGATTTATTAATTGTCTTGTAGACATATAAATACATGTACTTTATTTTGTGGATATTTAAGCTAATTCTAGATTGGCTAGAATATAATAAAAAAATAAATAGAATTGGCTCATTCACTGTATATCTACCAATAAACTACAACCTGACTTTATCGGAGTCATTATTAAACAATGCTTCCATCATATATATTTTTGTTATGCTTCTTAAGTCGAACTTTTTATTTTAGCTGTATTTTAGTCATTATTTTATTTTTCTTATTATGTGTAGCTTTTCTAAGCTATGACACATACCAATAATAATATTATATATGTAGGTTTATTTTAAAATATCGTATCACTTAGATACTTACATCAGTCCTACGCCACTCAGATTGTCCGTTACCAAAAGACAGCAAAATATATTTATTTAAATCAAAATCAAATTAAGTGACAGTTATTCTACAATATTTCCTAATTTAAACCTCGTAAGGTCTACAGTTGAATAGTTACTAAATATCACATCTTAAACTAAGCTCTTGGCAACTTCAAGCTAAATATTTTTCTTCCCTCCAGGATCGTGGAAATCTTCTCTCGTCGCCTGCAGGTGCAGGAGCGTCTGACCAAACAGATCGCCATCGCCGTCACGCAGGCGGTGCGTCCAGCCGGCGTTGCAGTTGTCATCGAGGGAGTGTAAGTATTGCCACCAACTCTTCTATCTTCTTCAAGTAAAATCTTCTCTCTGAGTTTAGACATTTGCGATATCACACTAAATTCAGTTGAAGCAGTAAATTAATATATCAAAATTTTAGTATTATCATCGTTCCGACACAATGGAAAAAAAGGATTTCATGAATGTAAATCCAAAAATTGGATAAGGATGATCTTATATAGTATTCAATTATATTAGCCTTGCAAAATATAGATTCTATAGACCATCTCTATTTGCCCGCTTTTGCTGATGTTTGACTTAAAATGACGTAATCGTGACCCTAATTCTTTTGGATTTACACTTGAGCTATATAACTAGATGCGCTTAGGCGCCTTCACAATTATTAATCTAAGCAAATATACCGTATCACGTAACAAGTGACTACAGAATTATATCAGGCGTAGAAATCTATGTTTAGTCAATGAAACTGTTAGATATAATAAACTTCTACTCCTTATTTATAACTGTCAATTGAACGAACTGCAAAGTATTTTTGCATCTGTGCTGTATGTTTATTGAAAAATCATCTATAGATCATTCCAATCTGCATCTAGTTCATATTGAATAACATAGATGACGCGATACGAAATTACAGAAATGACTAGTACGTTCATATCATTTCCCAAAGATGTCACTGTTCTAAATTTAATGTTTATATTTTGCAGGCACATGTGCATGGTTATGCGTGGAGTCCAAAAAATTAATAGCAAGACGGTGACCTCAACGATGCTCGGAGTGTTCCGTGATGACCCCAAGACGAGGGAGGAGTTCCTGAACCTTGTGCACTCCAAGTGAGAACCTGACATCATGAGGTTTCAAATGCAGCGGTCGTAATGTTTTACTTTCTTTTTAATATAGTTCACTTTTACTTAAAAAATTAATTTCAAATTAAACTTCTTTACTGAAAGTTTAAATATTTTTTTATATAAAAGAAAGGAAATATTACAGTCGGTGTTGAATTTGGATTTATTTAATAAGTTATATTAAGTTATTGCTTTTTTGCTCATATTTTAATTGTTTATTATTTGAAAAAAAACCCTAGTTTAATTGTTAAGAGGTTTACTTACGTTGCAGCTTGATTGGTTCCTTTTTACTATTTATTATTCTTAACTGTCAGAATAATCTCCACTCAAACTTTAAATTACTTCATATTTACATACTAAATATACAGTATTTATAAAAATAATAGGTATTACTTTCTCAAATAGACAACCGATACTGCCTTAATTTAATACAATTTGATTTATGGTTTGCAATTCTTTTAGTGGTGAATTATCTTTTTACTTTTATTTTAAGATTTATTATTTATTAGTTCCAATTTTCCGATTAAGCACAAACGACATGACAATAAAAAATGACAAAAGAATATTTATTATATTAATTAAATTGAAATGGGGAATGTGATAACAATATATATTGCCCAAAATTATCACATTTTCCAATGGAATATTAATATGTTTTTAAGAGATTTAGTACAAAAACTATTATTAAAATATTTTGTAAAATTGTTAAAACATACATATTTGGACTAACTATTAGTTGTTTTTACAAAAATCTCAAACATAATAATGGCTGATGTTTGACATTTTTGTACAATTTATTTATACATAATATTTTAGTGTGACAACACTAAAGAGCCGACAATGTTGCCTTAAAATGTGAATGTAAGAATTTTTGATAAGTTTTAACTATATCATGATTTTATAAATAAATGTTTTTTATTTTAAGTTTATACCGCTTTTTATTTAAAACACTCGCACACCACACCCGCTTAATTTCAAATTAGAAGACTATTACCAATTCAATTGACATAATTATCATAAGGACTTATTAGTATTTTTTTTAATAATGAATCAGGCTAGGGTATCTAATGAAAATTTCAATGATATTCAAATAATAATTTAAAATATATAATATAATACTTCTGCAGAAATGCATGCACATTCATTTTGTATATGAAAACTTGAAAGTATTTATTTTCCTTCTGTTTTGTGCCACAATTGAATTCACTTAATGATAATAATATATTGTACATACCTATTAATGTTTTTTTTTCTTAACTGGGTGTAGAATACAGACACTATACTTAATATCAAGGTATACAACTGTTACCTATACCTATATATATGTACCTACACAGCATAGTTAAAATAAATACCCTGCAGGACAGTGATGACCGGTCTTGACCGGATGATTAACAGTTAAACATATTTAATGAAGACGATCAATAAAGTAAACTTAACGTTCTCGAAGATATGTAAAGTCTGCCGACCTGCACTTGGTGTGGTGGAGTATGACCTGACCCTTCTCATACTGAGAAGAGGTCCGAGCGCAGCGGTATGACAGTTTAATACAGGGCTGATATTATAAGGTAGGTACCGTTGGTAGAAGACTAAAGCAAACTTTTTCTATACAGTAGCCTGATAAAGAAAGTTTTAGGTAACATCATAATCATCACTACTGCCGAAAGACGACCACTGCTGGACATAGGCCTCCCCAAAGGATTTCCACACTGGTCGTGTCTTGGGCTACCTACAGCCAACCGCTTCCCACGGCCCTTACCAAGTCGTCGGTCCACCTTGTGGGGGCCTATCCTCGCTGCGTTTTCGGTGCGTGAAAACTCTACTGGGTCCAACTGCAGACCTTGTGTTGCTAGTGAGAATTTCCGGGCAGAACAATCTAATAGCAATTTGTCCGACCTGGGAATCGAATCCGATAACTAATAATATATTATAATATAATATTCTATCACATACACACAACACCATCTAGCCCAAACTAAGCAGAGCTTGTACTATGGGTACTAGACAATGGATAAACATACATATATACTTTTTTGTAAATACATACATATTATACATAGAAACACCCAGACCGAGACAAACATCCATGTCCATGCACACAAATGTTTGACTTGTGCGGGAATCGAACCCGCGACCTCAGGCGTGGTAGCCGGTTACACTAACCACTACGCCATCGAGGCCAAAAATTACCTGTTAGTAAACCCAATAACTTCTACTCTACCTGGGAATCGATTCCAATAACTCAAACACAGCCGTCGCAGTTACTGCGGCTGTGCCACCAATGCAGTCCTGATTTTTGTACAGCATACATAGTGACATACATAAGCCCTGAAAGGGTAAGCATAGTTGTAACAAATCCACACTTTGTTAGCTATGATTCTAATGCCCGTTTTCACCAACAGACCCCTAGGCTCCACCTAAGTAGGTGTCTTTTAAGCTAGGGGCATCCCTTAATCGAATACTTACCTAAATTCAATTTCACCATGCTAGGTATCACCTACCAAGGAATTCCCTAAGTAAGTGACAGTTAACTTTTTAAAACATTGATGTCAGAAGCGTGACTTTAGCGCTTAGAAAGTTGATATAGTGACAAGAATAGAAAAGGGTATGTTAAGCTGGTTCGGGCATGTAGTAAGAATGGACGCGGAAAGACTGACTAAGAAAGTTTATAAGGCTAGTGTGAATGGAACAGTCGCAAGAGGAAGACCTAGGCGAACGTTTCCCGATCAGATCGGAGGCGTTCTGGACAAAGGCCAGGTTAAGAGCACCTTGAACCGACGGGCGTGTATGAGGAATGTGATGAAAGTGAATGAAGCCAGAGAAGTGTGTCAGGATCGTAGCAAATGGAAATCCGTAGTCTCTGCCTACCCCTCTGGGAAACAGGCGTGAATCTATGTATGTATGTATGGAAAACAATATTTTTTTTACGTATTATGAACTTTATTCAGTTTAATTTAAATATAAAATATATTTGGTGCATGCGTATAGGCTGTAAGACACAAATGTAAAAGAACGAGAAAAATTATGTCATTTCTTAACATACGTCGTCGTGTGATTATTTGGAACTCCGATTCGTGTTAATTAAAGCTTACATCTTTTGTTATCTTTGAACTCTAAAAGATGCTCATTTTTTTCTAATAAATATAGATAACTGTTTAGATAACCTATATCTTATCAAAAAGTCGACATCGTCGTATTTATCGAAGTGGTTGACTCTTTCACGGTCAATGCGTGGTCTTTTTACTATTTGCTGAATGTTCTCTAGTGTCTCAATAGCTTCTTGACTCTCTATAAAGTGCCCTAAATCATTTTCCATGATAGTAATCACTCGTATGTCGCGTATGAATAAACAATATTCTGTTACCTAAGCATAAGAGTAGTTTAAGGAGCCAACAATCTGGCCCTTAAGTATAAGAGCTGCTTTAGAGGCTTAAGTGACACCTAAATGTTGGTAAAAATTATTTTTTGTTAGGGGTTCCCTAAAAGCTGCTAAGGGATACATATATGTTGGTGAAAACGGGCATTAGTCCCACATCATAGGGAACAAACCTATCTCCATCCACCGGGCACTCTTCCAGACTCGGTGTTGTTATTGAGAATCTCTCGACAGGAAACCCCTATATCATCTTGCCCGCCATGGGAATCGATTCCGAGACTTTATGCACATCAATAATCATTCACTGCCGATGTGTCATCGATGCAATCCTATTTATACTGTAGCAATGAATTCGATAATAATATACAACGTAATTGTTCAATAAATCAATAAAATAAACCAATTCAATAAACCTATAGCTACAAATCCTAGAAACTTACATATTTACTTTACATTTTCTTTTAAAATTATTATAGTCGCATAATTCCTAATTCGCGGAGGGCTTTACAAAAATTCAAACAACGGACACAAAGAACTCAGAACAACTATTTGCGGAACACAATATTTGTTACGTATGGGGATCGAACCGACAACACTCAGCGCAGTGGCAATGTTAATGCGACTAATTAAACCACTACGCCATACGTCAGTAATAAAATACATAATGCATAGATAGACAACATTTTTACGTACCTTTTTATATCGAATGACCTCATCCGAAGAAAAATAGGGTCGTGAGTAATTATGTAATCAATAATTACATAACTTCCAAGAAGTTAAGTTAAGTTAAGTTTAAGAGCACCTTGATCCGACGGGCGTGTATGAGGAATGTGATGAAAGTGAACGAAGCCAGAGAAGTGTGTCAGGATCGTAGCCCTCTGGGAAACAGGCGTGAATCTATGTATGTATGTATGTATTCCAAGAAATTCGTGTAGATTATTGCAACTAATCTTATACTGGGCATATAATAAATGTGACGCCCGGATGTAGTGGCTTAATTATTTGCCTCATCATTGCCACGACGTCGAGTAATTGGGTTCGAATCCCACACGGCAAAAATAATAATAATAATCTTTATTGTTCAAAATTATATGACACAAAATACAATCAGAAATTAAGGCTTAAGAATATGCACTTGTCTAGAAACTCTGGCCCCTGAACTAGGTATATATACCTGTATTTCAGTAGTCAGCGCCCCCCGTATTAATGTATCCGTAGTGTAAGCCTCTATCATCTTATGAAGCGTAGAGAAAATAATACAAAAAAAAAAGGAATAAAACAAGAAAGGAAAACCATTTCAATACAGGTTAGTATCAAGTGTGTGTGTGTGTGTGTGTGTGTGTGTGTGTGTGTGTGTGTGTGTGTATGTGTGTGTGTGTGTGTGTATGTGTGTGTGTGTGTGTGTGTGTGTGTGTGTGTGTGTGTGGTTTTGTGTGTGTGTGTGTATGTGTGTGTGTGTGTGTGTGTGTGTGTGTGTGTGTGTGTGTGTGTGTGTGTGTGTGTGTGTGTGTGTGTGTGGTTTTGTGTGTGTGTGTGTGTGTGTAAATATAGGTTCCAAGTCTCGTGTGTATTTTGTGGCTGTTGTTTTAACGTTTGTGAAAGCCCCAAGGATACCTACATGAATTATTCTTATTGTGTGGCATATTTTGTGGGCTAAGGCTTATTTTGTAAGATTTAGTTCACTTTTTATTAATTTTGTATTTACATTATATTACAAAATGATTTTTAGACGTCCGCTTATAATAGAGTTAGGTGTTGTGAGACAGTTACGCTTAAAGCACAGGTTCTTGACTGAAGAAGGTTTTCTTTTATTGAAAAAGACATCACTCTCACTAGACATAATGCCAGTGTCACGGGGCACTTAACAAACAACGGACATATAGACCACCCCGATTTGGAACAACTACTTCTGGATCACACATATTTTTGTCTCGTGTGGGCATCGAAATCACGACACTCGTCGCTTTGGTAGTAGTAAGGCGACCACTTAAACCACGTCGCCATCTACACTGTCACCTAGAAATCGCAGGAATTTTCCTGCGATTTTTGCGTAATCGCAATTTGCAGTAGTAAGGCTGCTAGATTTTGAGGGCAGTCAGCAAGAACTAGTGAGATGCCAGTAGCATCATGAAGTCTCAAAAGGTGCTTGGTGCCGCAACAGGCTCGCCATCTCTGACTTAGGAACTAAAAACAGCTCGGATCACTTAAGACTTATACCTACATAATATCTGCCTACCCTTCCTTCAATACAAGCGTGAGCCTGTGTGTGTATGTTAACCCTAATTTATTATCATTAATGTAAATCTCTGTTATCTGTTAAGAAGTGTGGATGTTTGTTACTCGCCTTAGCAGATTTGGATGAAATTTGACACATCAATCAATCAGCCCACCGCAGTCCACTGCTGGACATAGGTCTCTCCCATTTTACGCCACAACATCCGGTCTTCCGCCTTCCGCATCCAGTCTGACCCAGCTACCTTTTTTAGGTCATCGGTCCACCTGGCCGGGGCGCGTCCGGCCTTACGTTTACCAAGTCGCGGTCTCCACTCTAGGACTCGCTTGCTCCAATGGCCATCAGTCCTTCTAGCGATATGGCCAGCCCATTGCCACTTCAACTTACTTATTCTGCGAGCTATGTCGGTAATCTTGGTTCTTTGACAGATAACCTCATATCTAAGTTTATCCCTCAAAGAAACGCCTAGCATATATCGCTCCATAGCCCGCTGGCTGACTTGAAATTTTTGGACTAGCCCTCCGTGAATGTCCACGTTTCGACACTCTAGGTCATAACAGGTAGGACGCACTGGTCAAAGACTTTGGTCTTCGGGCATTGCGGTAAAGGCGATGAGAAAACCTGGCGAAGCTTACGAATCGCTGCCCACCCAAACTGGATTCTCCTGTCGATTTCCGATTCCGATTACCAAGTCGAATCACTTGTCCAAAGTAGATATACTTTTAAACAACTTCGAGCATCGACCTACCGACGTAAATCGGCCTCGGCCTAACATGTCTATTAAACATCATATTTGATACATAGATAAACCATATCTAGAATTAACACATAGAAGTTTTACCGCGTGCGTAGGTACATGCCCGCGATATTCGCGCGACCGAAGCCGCGGTCCGGTTAGTTACCAATAGATTAGTATGGGTTTTCCTATCTAAGAAGTTAAGTGTAGTTTCATGTTTATGTTTACTGCTCCGCTCCCTTGACTCGTAACATGATGTTATATAGCCCATGTTACATCTGGATACAGTAGCTTTCTATTGAAGAAATAATTTTTAAATCGGGCCGTTCGTTGTTGAGTTATTTAAATATTATATAACTTAACTTTACTCTTTATAACTTGAAGGGCCCCTTCACGTTGGACCTATATCTCCGTGTAAGCCTTCCAAGGAGCCGGGTATTTTCCGAACAAATAGTGCAATATAATATCAACCTTATCCCTCTGCTGGGCACGGGCCTTTTCTTGGTGTGGAGAGGGTTAAGCCATAGATTGCCTCGCTAGCTCAGTACGGGTTGTCAGACTTCACATCTCTTCAAAAACATTAAGTAAATCTCTCAAACATGCAAGTTTCCTCACGATGTTTTCCTTTACCGTTAAAGCACGCGATAATTAACTAATTAATACGCACATAAGTTCAAGAAGTTAGAAGTGTATGCCTTGGGATCGAACTAAAGACCCTGCATCCAACTGCTACACTCGGCTAGTTCATTAATTACAAACAAAAAAACAAATCTCTTAATTTATAATATTATCGTAGATATAACATACATATAAACAATATAAATTATAACAAACTGCCTTCAGCTCGCGGCGCTGGCCGTGATACCTACCTCAATAAAGAGGCTATGTCCTTCCCCAGGTTTTAAACTATATCTGTACCAAATTTCATCCAAATCCGTTGGCTGATTTACCCGTAAAGAAGTAACAGAGAGACAAAGTTACTTTCCAATTTATAACATCAGTAAGGATACGACATAAAGTTTTTTTTGTCTTACAATTAATATGACAATAATGTCATCCCTTAAAGTCAACGTGACATAATATCAGATGACATCAAACCATTCTACCCTTGCAGAAAGAGATTTTAAGAATAAATTTATTATGTGACCTTCGGTGACTGAATGTAATTAATAAGTAAACAAACTGATAATATAACTCGTTATTACTAACATTAATTGTATAAGTAATGAATGTTATAACCAGTCCGTTTGCTTGTGTCGGTCTGAGAGCACGTTAAAAAGTAAGTCATTTTTATTATTTTGTATTTAATAATATTAGATAGACAGCCTCAGTGGCGCAAGTTTATACGACTGCATGAGGACTCGAGTTCAATTCAAGTGTCAAGCAGAGTGTTTATCGGTCGAGAAATTCCAGTCGAGAGTTTCTGGCAGGTTTCTTCTCATAGGCAGAGTACAGGGTTGTCTGTACTTGTCTGTAACTTTAGTGAACTCGCTAACCGTTTAACTTTGATGTTCATATGTGTTACTTTGTGACTATGGTAACCATCTATTAAGTTTACCATAAGGCAGATCTTTTATTAATTTCTTACTTTATTAGTTAATTTTGCAGGTTGCTTAAAAATATATTACATTAAAGGTTAAGTTAACCATCTGTATTTCGGGATGCAGATATAAGTGAGATTATAATATTATATCTATGTATGTATGTATCTTATGTGGGGGCCCGTCAGTGTCAACCGGCGACACTTCGACCCAGTGGGATCTTTTGTGTCGACACTCTCCCAATAACGACTGCCATAGATGTTCATGGCAGCCGGGACCGACGGCTTAACGTGCTCTCCGAGGCACGGAGCAGGCGATAATTGTCAATCAATACGCACATAATTTCGAAAAGTCATATAACTTTCGAAAGTCAAAGGTGCGTGACGTGGGTTCGAACCCGAGACCCTCTGCGTTGCAGTCTGTTGGTCTCCCTACTGAGCTATCGCTGCTCCTAATGATATAAAGAATAATATACTAATATTATAAAGAAGAAAGATTTTTGTTTTGTTTGTAATAGATAAATTCAAAAACTGCTTAACTAGTTTTTAAAATACTTTCTCTATTAGAAAGCAACTTTATTCAGAAGTAACATACGCCACGGGATCGGCTAAATAAACATAAACTTGTATGTAACCACGGGAGACAGCTTGTCAACGATTTGTCAAAATATTAAATAAACTGATGTCAAATGTTTTAATTGGCTGCTGCTAATAAAACCGGCCAATCACAACACACAGCGCTTGTCAATTGTCAACAATTTTTGGACTTTAGAGATAGGAAATTAATGCATTTTATTGTCATTTTAGAGTTCGAAAAAACTCTTATACAACAGCTTTGTTCGTCCGCCTGTTATTCACCTTTCAACTCAAGAACCGTAAGAGCTAGAGACTCGTGGTCAACACCATTCGACTCAGCATAGTCGATATACCCCCGATATTACCATAACCTTTGACCTCTGACCTTAAGGTCAAGTGATACCATTTTTTCGAAATCTGAGATTTACGGCAATTCATTGCCGTTTCTCACTTGTTTTTTGTTTAGCAGTTATCGATGAGCTTTAGTGACTTAAACAAGTGAGAAACGCTCACTTGTTTAAGTTATCAGTTGGCTGATCTTTTCAGAAACTGCGACTTTTATTAACGAACTATGACTGAACGGTGAGGGTAGTTCATGTAACCGCCTCGCCACTGTCACCGAGTCCACACGAAACAAAAAATTGTCTAATTTACAAATGGTTGTTCCGAGTATGAGTATCCTTCGTGTCCGTTGTTTGTATGTTTGTTAAGTCCGCGCGACACATGAATTTTACCCCTAGTGTGAAAGAAATCTTTTAAATAAAAATATATGATTCTTTGAGATAGTTTCTTTCCAGTAACTTCTTTCCACGTTAGACAAATACATTATTATTGTAAATAAATGATAAATTGTACATCTGAGGAGTACGTTATCACAGTTTATTATATCGCCCGACCTTTCGAACTTTTAGTTCAATATTTATAAGCTAGACTGTGTGACCTAAACAGTTATCAATTATTATCAACAATGGACATTCCTTCATTACGGAGGAAAAATTACAAAAATATTGTACATCACTGAAAGCGTAGCCAGAGGTGTATTACACATATAATTTTATTTGTTTTTTAAAGATTATATTATATTTACAGCTTATTTTAGGAGCCATGGAATAAGCGCCGCCTATTATTAAATTCTGACAGAAAAATTCAATAGCACATTGCCTAAACCTTGCCGAAGTGTTAAAATTATGTATAATTAGTAAAAACGAGACAAGGAATACCATGAAATGATATCACCAACCAAGTATTTTATTTATAACTAGGTTTTACCCGTGGGTTCAATACATGAAACCACAAAATATGTCTACATTTCTTGATGTAATATCGCCAGCCCATAAATTTTATCGTTGGTCTGTCTGTACTTGCAAGAAGGATAAACCAACAAGTATATTAAAATTACATAATATTAGATACTTTATGTCCGTGGAAAGATAGACGAAGATGTAAGAAACACACATGTCGTAAGAACGGCTTCGGGCCAATAATATAAACGAAACATAAAAATACTAGATTTGGCTCTCGCAACAGTACAGCAAGAAGGCACAGCGAACAACTTGTATTATAATATAATTATAATACCAGCCCTGTATTATAATTATATTACCATACCAGCGCTGTGCGCGGATCTCTTTTCAGAGTGAGAAGGGTTAGGACATAGTCCACCACACTGTCCTAGTGCGGGTTGGCAGACTACACATATGTATAATAAATTATTTATTGTAACAAAAAGTTATATACAATTAAAGTGTAAGCCCTGATTCCCAAACTAGCGTGAGCTGTATAATGGCAATCAGTTCTCCCCCAAAAACAAATGATACTACAAATTTGTTACAAAAAACATTTGGAACAAACATAGTTTAGAACGTACTTAAACAATAGATTTAATTAATTAAGTTAATTTTGTGAGTGCATGTGTGAGTGTGTGTGTGTGTGTGTGTGTGTGTGTGGGTGTGTGTGCGTTTTTGTGTGTGTGTGTGTGTGTGTGTGTGTATGAGTGTGTGTGTGTGTGTGTGTGTGTATGAGTGTGTGTGTGTGTGTGTGTGTGTGTGTGTGTGTGTGTGTGTGTGTGTGTGTGTGTGTGTGTGTGTGTGTGCATGTGTGCGTGTGTGTGGTGTGTGGTGTTTACGTGCGTGAAATATTACTTCACAAGCAATAAATTTTCTACATCTTTGCAGCCAATCTCTTAAGCCATGTTTTAATAATGTTTTTAATTTGATAGTTTGATAAGTGTTTTGTTTTGTACACTAAATTAAGTTTATACAATGTGTTTGGTGAGTGGTGTCGGAGATTTTAATGGCATAATATATGGTCATTTATATCTACAATTCATGCTTCAGTATTATTTTTTATGTTACTTGGGCGAAATGGCGGCCATTTTGTTTATTTTGTTATCTAATCACGGACACACGTGGTAATTTAGCGATATCGTCGCTTGTAATAATCCAAAAAAAAACAAAAAGGTCTTGTTTTACAGCTCATAGTATAGCTAAAATGTTTACGATAAAATTTTTTTAGAATCTATCTTAGTTCAATTTTAAAAAAAATATGACAACAGAAAATTAAGAAAATTTTTGCTGTTATTTTTTTGTTATTTCACTTTTTCACAAAAACCAAGCTGTCAAGGTATTATTTTTTTAATGTTTTTAGATACTACATAATATCAGCTAAACATGAGTACTAAAATCATTGCCGTAAGTAAGATACTTTTAAAATGACGCTCTTTAGAACTTGACCCCTTAATAGCGTATTCAGGTATTAAACAATTACAAAGCCGCTTTATCACAATTCAAGGAACTACTAAACCCGTTTTAACAAATGATTCGAGCAGGTAAAAACCTCCTTCGTCATAAGTGTGAGCGAGACAAAATAACATTTGTTTCCAGAGATTTAGGAACGCAATACAAAGCTTATCAGTCGTCCCTCGCTCTGCGTTGTGATCACATTCTCTTTTTGTTAACCAATTTGCTGTGCGCTGGTAAAAGTTTTGTTACGTTTTCGTTATTTTTACTGTTGAACTGTTTTGTTAATCTTTTTAAAATGGAAGACAACTATTACTCCAGCCAACATGTTGCTGACATCCATTTTGTCTACGGACTGTGCAACGGGAACGCCAATGCTGCTAGTAGAGAGTACGCCAGAAGATTCCCCAACAGAGTTACACCCAATCCTCGCACGTTCGTCAGAATCCATTTGAGGCTTGCCGAAAATGGAATTAGAAGACCTGCTGAAGAACGTTCTCGTTTGGTGTCACCACAAGACGAAGAAGAAATATTGGAATTAATTACCCAAGATCCCAGATTGAGCATACGACGGATTGCTAATAGATTAAACCTTACCATATGGTCAGTGTGGAAAGTGTTAAAGAGAGAAGGATTGCATCCGTACCATTTTAAAAGGGTACAAGAATTACTGGAGCCTGATCATGCTAGGCGATCAGTATTTTGCTCGTGGATCCAGCGGCAAGTACGATCTGTACCAAATTTCTTAAAAAAGATTTTGTGGACAGACGAAGCCACCTTCACAAGATCGGGATACATAAATCACCGCAATGAGCATCTGTGGTGTCACGAAAATCCACACGCTACTAGGACAAGTACTGTACAGTATCAGTTTGCCGTGAACGTTTGGGCAGGAATCATAGACGACGTTCTTGTTGGCCCCATCATTTTACCAGAGACGATGAATGGTCAACGATTTTTGGAATTCCTGCAGACGGATTTTTATGACGCCCTCATCGAAATACCACTCGTTAACCGGAGAGGAATGATTCTGCAGCTCGATGGTGCACCCGCACACTTTGCAGTGGCAGTGAGGACATATTTAAATCAAAATTACACGCAGTGGATCGGTCGCGGAGGGACAGTTGCTTGGCCACCGCGTTCTCCGGATTTAACACACCTGGTTTTTTTTTTATGGAGTACTAGAAAACAAAAAGTTTACGTGGAAGTGCCAAACACCCGAGAGGAATTGATTCAAAAAATAATTAGCATCGGAAATGAATTAAAGGAAAACAAGGAGATGATCCGACGCTCTACGCAACACCTGGCTGTACGGGCGACAGCATGTTTGCAGCAAAATGGTGACCACATTGAACAATTTTTATAAAATTTGTGACCAAATTATTATTAATATTAAAGCTAAGTGAAAAAATATTGTGTTTTATTTCTGTATTTCCTAAATATCAGGATGATCCTTAAATTGAGATGGGTTTGTAATTGTTTACTACCTGAATACGCTATTAAGGGGTCAAGTTCTAAAGAGCGTCATTTTAAAAGTATCTTACTTACGGCAATGATTTTAGTACTCATGTTTAGCTGATATTATGTAGTATCTAAAAACATTAAAAAAATAATACCTTGACAGCTTGGTTTTTGTGAAAAAGTGAAATAACAAAAAAATAACAGCAAAAATTTTCTTAATTTTCTGTTGTCATATTTTTTTTTAAATTGAACTGAGATAGGTTCTAAAAATTTTTTATCGTAAACATGTTAGCTATACTATGAGCTGTAAAATAAGACCTTTTTTGTTTTTTTTTGGATTATTACAAGCGACGATATCGCTAAATTACCACGTGTGTCCGTGATTAGATAACAAAATAAACAAAATGGCCGCCATTTCGCCCAAGTAACATAAAAAATAATACTGAAGCATGGATTGTAGATATAAATGACCATATATTATGCCATTAAAATCTCCGACACCACTCACCAAACACATTGTATATATCTTCGAGAACATTACAGAAAACTCTTAGACATGCAGGTTTTCTCACGATATTTGCCCTTACCGATAAAACAAGCGATAACTATTTAATACGCACATTACATCGAAAAGTCAGAGGATCGAACTCGAGACCTCTGCGGGGCAGTCCAACGGTCTCCCACTAGGCTATCGTTTCGTGTGTACATATGTGTCTGTGTAACTTGTAGTTATAATTATATATAATATAAAAATCTGTTTAATACTTTCGATTGCATGATTTATTTGACAGAAAGCAAGTATTAACGCGATCATACTCAGTATATACGTATATACCTACACCTACATTCAAGAAATACCACCTATGTATATACTGGAAATCGGCGTAGTAGTAATAACAGTCACTGAGTTTCACTTGGTGAGAAGTACAGGGACATATTAGTCACACTTTGTAAGATTGATACGGTCCAAAGTTCTATTGAAATATCTACACCCAATTTGCCAAAATATTGTCTTCACTTATTGTGGCAAAATATAATATTTGCTGTAAATTTAATTGCAAATATATGTACATCTTCTGTTCGAAAGCTTTGTTAATGTCAACGGTTTGTATAAAGGCTCTGATAATTCAAAATTTAGTTATTAGTTACGAAGTTATTATCATAGATGAATACAATATTTTGGTACATTGACTGCAGATATTTTAATATAATAATATAATAATATATAATATTCTACCACATACACACAACACTGTCTAGCCCAAACTAAGCAGAGCTTGTACTATGGGTACTAGACAATGGATAAACATACAAATATACTTTTTTTTTGTAAATATATACATATTATACATAGAAACACCCAGACCAAGACAAACATCCATGTTCATGCACACAAATGTTTGACTTGTGCGGGAATCGAACCCGCGACCTCAGGCGTGGCAGTCGGTTACACTAACCACTACGCCACCGAAACCGACTAAATAATAACATTGTTTCATATGCAAATTTCTGAGGGTGATGATAGTACCTATTCCTCCAATCCCTCCTACATCCCAAGAAATTCCCAATAGCACGTATCGTACCTCGGAAAAGATGTAAAGCTGTTGGTCCTGCATTTGATGCCTCCCCCGTCGTATGGGATTGTCTTCCCTTCGAACTATGAGAGTTGGGAATACTGCACTTGTATTTGTTTATACACTATAATATCTCCTGTGCAGGCCACAGTAAGGTTGGCCGCTGTGACCAAAATTCGCTCTAGTGAACGTCATTAATTAATATAACTTTTCTGTTTGAATTTCCAGATCACAGAATGAAGCTATTGGCGCTTTTCACAGTATGTCTGCTAATGGGCTCGGCATATACCGCTCCAGCCTCTAACGCAACCCAAGACTCGGAATTAGTCACAATCAACGAAGACTTCTTCCCTAACGAGTTGGCGATATACACAGCGGAACATGACATTGTCAATATATTATTACCTTTAAATGCCCTCAACTTTGAAGATGACACAGATGATGAAGAAGGTGATTCGGAGACTGTGTTATTCTTCGTATTAGCTGACACTAACAACGGACAAAAAGTAGATAAGGGTCTATACATTCGTAAGAAGGGAAATGTAACTAAACTACTAGATAATGGAAGAGATGCTGCTGCCACTAACGATGACACGAAGACAGCTTACTTCGGAGCTAAAGAAGGATTGTACTATTACAACGAAAAGGAAAACAAAGCTGAGAAATATGGACCAATCACTGATAGCATCATCAGTATCGCCAAAGTCAATGGCAGCGATATCATATACATATTGACTGAAGATCATGTTTTGTACAAAGTTACTGAAGAGGGCACAAAGAAAGAATTAGTTGATGGAGTCGTCAATGCCCAAAAGATCGTGTTGGATTACGAAAACAACTTGTATTATTACACAAGCGATAAAGATGTTTATGTTTTGACTGCAGATGGTGTTAAGAAAATTGGAGGTCTCCCTGAACAGAAATCTTTCGTTGATATTCTGAAGCCGCCATTTATTATTGAGAATGGAATTCCAGTTGTTATAGACAGCAAGACTTTCATTGCTTATTGTAATGGTACCAGCGAAGCAGGTGACTTTGAATTACAAGTTAGGCCATCAGCTTACGCTATGGAAGCTACGCTGATCCAATACTACGGGTACAATAAGAAAATCTATGAATACAACATTCTCAGTCTCTTGTTCGGTGAGATGTTGAATCAGATGAAGAATTTTTTGGAGAGTAAGTCTGACACCATCTCGGAAATTGCTACCAGATCAAGGTCCGACCTGCGTGCATAAATATATTGAAACATCTCACAATTTTGTGAAATCAAATGAACCAGTTTAGAATTATATAGAAGCACATATTGAAACAATTTAAGGAATAACAAATTAAATCAACCAAATTTCTTGAAGCCAAATAAAGACCTGAATATATTTAACAAAAATTACCATTCTTGAAGAATTGTATTTTATTTTTATCGTGTCTCTACTAGGCAGAATATTTTCTATTTTCCATTTCAATTCCAACTATATACATTTTGTACAAAATAAATATAATTGAAACTCAATTGTAAAAGTGGTGCAATATCTATAACATGTATTCATTGATTTATCATATTAATAACATATCTTCAATAGACAAGATGACAGGGTTATAAGTAAGTGATTATAACTAGTCCATGTTTTAGATTAGCAAAAAATAGTGAACGCCTTTTTTTATTTAAACTAAATAATAAAAATTGACTATCATATAAGGATATACCGCATTAAAGTTCAGGAGAGTGGGCTTGTGACATCACAGTTTTGTTAAATTTGTACCCACAAGTGACGTAACACAAAATTTGAACGCGTTGTATCTTCGTTATTATTAGTTTGTGGGACAAAATAAAATACGTGTCCAATAGTTTTTAGAATTGAATGCTAATCTTTCTAATGACAAAGCAAACACACACAACTCAAAGTAAATTGTTAAATATATAGGTACGTATATTGGAATGAACCGCGTGTATCAATGTTTAAAATTCCGTATGCTTATTAAATGGTTTTTGCTCCGGCAATATGGTGTCGAGTTGTCAAGTGACGTAACACGTTTGTTAATAAATATTAGTCAGCTTGAAAGGACAAAATGCGTTTACAAACATGTGACGTCAAAATAAATTTATTCAATCAAAACCGTTTAATATCACGTGGTTCCAACTAAAAATATATAAAGTTTCTTAGGGTTTTTATATATATTAGTGCAAATTGCTTTTTGAATCCATAATCTACACAGATGCCAATGAATAAGTTATTTTTCATACTGACAAATAGCCAATTGTGTATTATACGGAGCAGGTATAGGGGCCATTCTACCATCTTTAAAGCGAGATAGTGCGATACAGAGTGTACAACGTTGTCTCGTTCCTTCGTACGCAATATGGTGGGACGACCCCAGTTTCTAACTAGTAGTTAAGTTTTTATTGCCCAGTTAATGCTTTAATATAAGAGAAATATTTATGATATTGTTGCTTATAACTGTAAATAAAGAATTTATATAAATCCTTTTATGTGTTTACTTGTAAGGCTTTGGTCGGCTGTTGGTCTGTCTGAATCTATAGAAGGAAGGTTTATGCGTGATTATGTCTGCAGTTCCCAATCGACTGCGTATGGCGTAGTGGTTCAAGTACCACCTGGACCACTGCCACTGTGCCGAGCGTTGTAGTTCGATTCTCACATTGGACAAAAAATTGTTTCACAAATAAAACCGCAATAAAATAGGCAAACGATAGTTTTAGTTGAAATAATGGTATTGTGTTTTGTCCAGTAAATAAGAGCTCCGTTGACTCAGACACCTAACTTTGCCTTTCTTCCTTCCCTTTATCTCAAATTTATATTCTTTTTCCCTAGGGTCAGCAACGCGCAAGTTACGCCTTTAGTATTGCGAGATATATACATATGTATATTAGGGGTCAAAGTATGAAATTGCCGATCTGTAATTGTAAAAATTGAAACTCGTTTTTCTAAGATGTACCATATTTATTTAATCAAAATATTTACCCTCATTATCTATACAATGCTGCCATCTAAATGGAAGTTCATTTATGCCTTTACAGTATAACTCCGAGGATCTAGATTCGACAAACTGTGTGAAGGCATTTTGTACTGTCTCCTTGGAAGAAAACTTTTTATCACGTAGAAAATTATCCAAATCACGAAAAAAATGGTAGTTCGTTGGAGCAAGGTCTGGCAAGTACGGAGCATGAAGTATGGTTTTTAGCTGCAGCTCCTGTAGAGTTACAACGGTTTTTCGTGCAGTGTGAGGTCTTGCGTTACGATGGAGCAATAATGGTGAAGATCGATTCACGAGTTGGGCTGTTTCACTGCCAGTTTCGACATCATTGTTCGAAGTTCGGCACAGTAAACACCTGCTGTTATTTCTTGACCTAAGACCTAAGAAATCTATAGTGAATAACATCATGAAGATACCACCAAACAGATACCAATACCTTTTTATTGGTAAGCTTTGCTTTAGGACAATGTTGCGGCGTTTGAATTGGGGTCAGCCATTGCATTTTTCGCTTAAGGTTATTGTAAAGAATCCACTTTTCGTCATATGTCACAATTAGATTCAATATTCTTTCATTTCTGTACCGATTCAACAAGGTAACACAAGTTTCAACACGCATTTCTTTCTGCAGATCAGTCAAATCCGAAGGCACCCATATTTCATATATTTTTATCTTATTGATTTGATGCAAATGAGCCAATATTGTAGGTAGGGTAACGTTAAACTTGTCGGTAATTCCTGGGTAGTTTGACTCGGATCGACTTCCACCATCTCCTTCCATTCAGCGTTATTCACCTGTGTGGGCGGTTTTCCACGTGGTTCGTTCTTCAAGTCGAAGTTTCCATTACGAAAGCGTTTAAACCGAAAACGCACGGTGCATTCATTAGCAGTATCCTCTCCAAACGCAGCGTTAATGTTGCGAGCCGTTTCTGCCGCGATAGTTCCGCGTCGGAACTCGTATTCAAAAATGAGACGGCTTTTCGAAGTATCCATCTTTCCCGTCTAAGCTGAATAAAAAAAACCAATTGAAAGTCGAAAATCGAATGTTGCACATTTTTAAAAGAAGAATCTTATAAGTATTATGTGAAAAAAGTTTTACTCGAAAATCTCACACCATGAAGGTTTTATGTCAATTTAAAGTATATATTACTATACTAACGTCAACTTCATACCCCTATTATATATTTGAAAGCCGCTTACCATCAGGCATGTTTGCTTGTTAGCCACAGTTTTAATAAAATAATGTATATATAACCATTGAAATTAAACAACTTTGTAGGCATTTTATCACATTCTTTATTTGGAAAACACAAATTTTATGTAATTTGAAATGAACTACGACTAATATAAAAATTTACTATTAAAGTATTTAGTATTACACTTTCCCCGTGGCCATGGTGCCTATATCCGTATAAAGTAGTTTAACTTCAATATATAACTATCGCGTAAACGAAAGACAATATCATTTTACCACTAGATATTGCCCACGGCTTTGC
The DNA here is from genome assembly GCA_930367265.1 of Catocala fraxini. Classification (NCBI taxonomy): domain Eukaryota; kingdom Metazoa; phylum Arthropoda; class Insecta; order Lepidoptera; family Erebidae; genus Catocala; species Catocala fraxini. The sequence goes on along the minus strand of OV884049.1, from coordinate 19,166,811 downwards.
TTACATTAATGTTGGTTAGGTTAGTTTAGTAACAGTACTTTTTTCTGGATGAAAGGTACCCTACGTCCTTTTCAGTTCCCCTCACAACGTGTATGCGAGATTTCATGATGATCGGTCGAGTAGTTAAGGCGTGAAAGCGTAACAAACAAACAATCTCACTTTAGCGATTATAATATTAGATTGGATTATATGATTGCTTAATTTTCAACGTATCAGATGTCAGCGTAGCAACTAAACTAAATGTAGCTTCAGTAACTTAGTAAACCCACTAACCTATATATTTTGACGTTCATAAACCTTGTGACCTAAATAAATACATATTTTTTACTTTGATTTTGGCTAACCGAAGATGTGTAAGTCTTCTGCATGCGCTAATAATTAAATTAGCTAGACATCTAAAACTTCTTAGAGGAAGCTTGTGGAAAATACGAATTAGTGTATATATAGATAAAATATGAAAAAGTGAAATTACTTATTATTATAGATAAATAAAACAACCAATGAAAATTAATAATAATGTATTATGCTTTGTAGCCTCGATTTATTTCTCTTTCATTTAAGAGCCGTTAAATGAAAGAGAATAAAATTAAAGTCTCGTTGAAACAATGGCACCTCTCACTACAACACAACTCTTGTTCCACTTGGTACACAAAAATTTTAGCCTACCCCTTTCTTACAATACAGTTTATTACTTACGCATTTTTAATATCAATAAATATTAAAAGACTTTTCACGTGAAAATCCAAAGATACCATCTCTAGCCGTTTCCATAACTGACATTATTATTTTAGTGATATCTCTTGGCCATTCAGATGTGACTCCAAACATGGATCGTAGCAAAACTTCCATCACATTAAACTCATATATTTTTCCATTTAAAGCAGCTACTAGATATAAGGCAGCATCTACGCTAAAAGCACTTGGCCTTTCACTAATCTGAAAATCCTTCTTCTCATAAGTACCGTTGGAATATAAGAGAAACAGTGACCCATCGCCAAAAAATGGTATGCAATTGTCCATTATAAACGCAGGTCTAAGCAACTTTATATATCTGAATTCTTCAATAACACTGGCTGTTAAACTTAATACGTTCCCATCTGCTTTAATTATATGTGGCATCGCATCTCTGCAGCCAACATAATATATATTATTCGAAGTATCTAGTACAAATTCGACGGCACATCCTACACTTTGTATCTTTGTTCTAATCGTAGCGTTCTTCTCCATTTTATATAGCTTTCTTTCTGAAGTTAGTATGTATATAGTATCGGTACCATTGGCTTTCTGAATTTGTATTATATCGTCCCTGAATGGACCGAATTTCTTTGCTGAGAGACTATCAGCATGATAAATGTAGATGCCGTCTTTGGCGCCGAAGTAAATGGATTTGTCGAAGCTATAGTCTGCTGTGGAATCACGGCCACCTTCAAGTATTTCGTAAGCAGCGAATCCTTCTAACACGTATATACAAGTGCCTCCTTCTAGCTTTGGATCGGCCACTGTAAAGAATATCGATGGTATATCAGAGGACTCTGCTTGGAGATATTTCGTGCCATCTGCTGGTACGAGGATGCTGGTGATGTTGAAATTGGATGAGAATATGATTTGGTCGTCTTTGAACATCGAGACTTTAGCCGGGTGTGACGAGAGACTCGGCACAATCAGTGTTGACAGAAGTACGGTCCACATATTATGATATATCTGCAATAGAATAGAGAAATTATATTTATTTTCATCAGCTTTCAACCGCGACTTTGCCATGGTTCACGTAAATGCGAGCATTTTTTAGACATAAAAAGGAACTTATATCTCTCTCAAGACATAAACTATCTCGTTGCCGAATATCATGTCAAAGGAACAAAGGATAAAGCGCGAAAAACATAATAATATTAGTAAGAAATAAGGATTATAATACTAATGTCTCATGGCAGCCAATCTTTCACGCAGACTGACTATCTGCGATATTATAGTGCACAAGTGTGTTGGCCGCAAAACGGACACCAAAATTAGTGTGTAAGTCTGGTCTATATGTATAGTCTCAAGCCTATATCCTCCAAGTGATTGGCAGTGGTATATTGCCCTCACATTTCACCACTATGATGAGCTTTAGTTGCAGCTCTTGCAACACGGAGTCCAGACTACGAGCTGCTACCAAGAATTTCTTTACAGAGAACCTAGTAACACAATTCGACCTAAGAATCAAATTCGAGACCTAATGCACAACAGTCGCATTCACTACCGCGCCGAGGCAGACAAATACTAAGTACTTGGGTTTGTGTTATATTAATTACCCCATTATATGTGTTAAAAATAAATGAAATCTAAATAGTTTAATAATAATTTAATTAGCTTAAAAATTAGTAAAGTTTAATAGTAGTAGTAGTGTAATAATTTTCAAAATTTTGTAATAAAGTGTCAAATAAACAACGCGATAAAATCCGTATATAGCAGTTTAATTTCAATGAATAATATTCGCGTAAATAGAAGACAATATTATATGTGTTATTAATCTAATTAATGTCATATAGGACTATGAACTTAAAACTAGAACGAAATTTACGGAACAACTGATAACTGATACTCGTGTTAAATATTACTAATTTTATTAGATACAGGCGATGGCCTACTGGGAGACCGTTGGACTGCCCCACGCAGAGATTACAAGTACGATCCCAAGGCGTAAATGTCTGACTTTTCGAAGATATGTGCGTATTAAATAGTTAATTATCGCTCACTTTAACGGTGAAGGAAAACATCGTGAGGAAATTTACATGTCTAAGAGTTGATCGTAATGATCTCGAAGATCGTCGTCTGCCAACCCGCAGTGGACCAACGTGGTGGACTATGGCCTAAACCTTCTCACACTGAGAAGAGGCCCAGCAGTGGGACAGTTTAATACAGGGTTGTTATTATTATATATATTTCGCCAACTATGTTTTAAATTCTATACTCACCAGACCAAAACCAGTGTATTGTCTGCCATGCACATAGCCAAGCTCCGAGTTGCTCCCGTAACAGTTGGCTTTTATGTTTGTTGTGGCAGTGAGGTCTTGGATTTGATAACTGAGTCGAGCAGTTTTAGTAAGTTTTATTTACTGTTACAATATTTTCATTAGCACCACTGAGTATAATGTGCTGAGAATAGGACTGCTTTTCATGTTTTCGAATCACGGAGAAGAAGGTTTAAAAGTTATTCAGTTTTTCTGCCAAGAAATTCTTAATAGCAGCTCAGTATATGGATGCTGGGGGTGTCGCACACTCCCATGCTTCGGAAAATACGAAAAGCTGTTGACCCTGCGCCTCAATTCTCGTGGCCAAGTCAAAGTCAAAGTCAAAAATCATTTATTCATTTAGATCACAAAGAAACACTTATGAACGTCAAAATATATAGGTTAGTGAGATTACTAAGTTACTAAAGCTACATTCAGGTTAGTTGCTAGGTACTCTTTTAAATCGCCAATTAAATACATATAGTTTCAGTATTTTACAACTAATATCAACAAGGTGTTGCAACCATTACACTATATGCTACTGACTTTAAAAAACTAAAGATAATAACAATAATAAGTTAAAAATATTATAGAAATTAAATAATTTGGGTATGACGACTCGATGGCGTAGTGGTTAGTGTAACCGACTGCCACGCCTAAGGTCGCGGGTTCGACTCCCGCACAAGTCAAACATTTGTGTGCGTGAACATGGATGTTTGTCTTGGTCTGGGTGTTTCTATGTATAATATGTATGTGTTTACAAAAAAAAAGTATATATGTATGTTTATCCATTGTCTTGTACCCATAGTACAAGCTCTGCTTAGTTTGGGCTAGATGGTGTTGTGTGTATGTGGTAGAATATTATTATTATTATTATTATAGTTATATTTTTCAATATAAATCTAAAATAGGCAGTAGGATGGCATGATGGCGCATACACTTACACTTTGTGACAATGCAAAGGCAGTCCGTGACTAAATGTGGTTGTGAATTTGTATTTTTCAATAATAATCAAAATGAGAAGCAGCATACTTGATAACATCACATATAATCACGAGGTACCATTGCATTACTAAATTGATTGGTCGTGTCAGATTGCCGTTCATGGGAATATGTGAATTTAGAGAATAGTAAATGAACTTGTGCTTGCGAACACACTTGTGCAATATTTTAAGAAATGCCGCCATAACCGAAATATGACTTTAATGTAATCTTTAGACAGTAATTCGCTCCCCTCTAACTGTGGGTTTAAGTAATCGTCTCGCCGCTGTCAGGACGGCTGGGTTCGATCCCCACATGCGACAAAATTTTGCGTGATCGGCAAATAGTTGTACATAGTCTGGGTATTATTTGTGCCCGTTGTTTGAATGATTGTAAAGTCACCCGTGAAAAAAAAAATATACAAAGCGCGGGCGTAGTCTTGTTAAAAAAAAGAAAAAGATGGTTAGGAAGCCCCTATCAATTGGAACCTAAAAACAACTGGCGACTACGAGGATAAAAACATGTAAAAATAAAAAATATTTCTACCATCGCTTACATTTATACTACTGAAGTAACAAGGTCTCTCCCCTGGAATCCCAATAATTAGGTCCACACCCGACCCTGGCATACATGTTACGTAGCCCGGTTTCACCTTGCATGACGTCAGTTATAGAACAGCCACACGAACGATCGCTTGACGGAGCGTGGAAGAAATGCTGCGCGGGCGCATTGCACTGCGTTTTATGCTTAATGCTATTTTTAACAGATTAACAGCAATTATATTAATTGCTTTGATAACTTGTGCGTGTAGTATAAAGGTGTTGTCATATTGATTATTTGCTTTACAGATAATGTGAAACCTGGTTTTTTATAGGGTTAACGCTTTTGAAACATTGTATTTTGAAGTTTTTACCTGACGTGTATTGTTTAACTGTTTCATCAATATAATATGTAAATAAACTTGGTCTTCAATTGACAAAAATAATGAAGAACCAGCATAACAACAAAATTCATACAGACGAACTTAGAACTTCTATCTTCATTTAAGTTGTTTAGAATAGAAGTCCTGACTCACTCACTCATTGACTCTTCGAAGCCCAGTCTAAGCCCTTGGACCTAACAAGCTAAAATTTTCACATCTATCTATCATCTTTTTATCTATGAACTAAACAAGTATTAAGGCTGCTTTTAAAACTCATTTTTATATATTTTAATAAGACATCTCTCGCTCTAGTTATAATTCCAGTGCCGCGGTAGACTTTACAAACATTCAAAAAACGGACCCAAAGAACACTCAGACTTGGAACAACTGCTTATGGTTTTGTGGATCGCACAAATTCTTGTCTCGTGTGGACATCGAACCTTCAACATTCGAAGCCGTGGCAGTGGCAAGGCAAACACTTAATCCACTACGCCATCCGTACAACCGAAACTGGACTTCAAAAATCTTGTGAATCATACGTTCTTGTCCCGTATGGGGATCGAATCGACACTCGACGCGGCAGTAGCGATGACCGCTTAATACGCCATTCACGCAGTCAGTGCAACGAACGGACTCTCCAGCAAATGCTAGTGATATTTTCAATTGCTTATATATTTATGTTTTATACGTTATAATTTCTCGTTATATATTTGACATTGGAAACGCACAACGCACTTCCGTGCTAAGTAGATATATAGCCGTTAGCACACAATTGATTAACATTTACTAATAAATAACACAAACATACATACAAAAGGATAAAAGTTATTGTAGAAAAACATCTTAGTACAATAAAAATAATTTTATTTTTACAAAAGTGAATTAGTAAATAATTATAATTATTTATTTTATTTAATTTAAATAGTGTATAAAATAATTAACGAATTTAACGGTTTTCGTCTTACGTGTTAAGCATTTTGAGGACATTTATTAATTAAAGGTAAAATTATATTTTATTACAAGTCAAATTTTGTATGCATGGACATGGATTTTTGTCTTGGTCTGAGTGTTTCTATGTATAATATGTATGTATTTACAAAAAAAAAGGTATAAATGTATGTTTATCCATTGTCTAGTACCAGTACAAGCTCTGCTTAGTTTGGGCTAGATGGTGTTGTGTGTATGTGATAGAATATTAGAAGTTATTATTTTAGCCTAGAATGTGACTGCTGTGGGGACTTGGGTTCGATGCCCGAGCAAAGTCTTATTGGGTTACTCTGACAAGAATATATGATTATTAGCACGGAAGGTGTGTCTGGTGGACGTTATTAGGCTCAGCTTATCATCATATATTACACCTGCCAACCCTTTTAAGAATATGCTGACACAGTCATTTTCTAGAGTAGATTATATGCAGTGTCCAGTGGCGTAGCGTAGTGGGGCCGGCAGGGGCGGCCCACCCCGGGCGGCACTTTTAGGGGACGGCAAAATTTCACAATATGTAATAATAAAATCTTTCAAATATTTAAACCATACACAATGATAATGAATGTTGTTGCCCAAAAGTTCTTTAGGATTACTGTATATTATAGTATTTTAATTGAAATACCTAAATAAGACGGCGGCAAAATTTTCTTCCTCCCCGGGCGGTTGACAGCCACGCTACGCCACTGGCAGTGTCGCAGAATTTTCATTGTGAAAAATTTATAATAGGAGACCCTTCCTAGAGGCGGCAGAAACAGAGAAAAGTGAGTGCAATACACTATGTATGTATTAGATATTCAGAAAATCTCATTTGCAGCCCGGGGTTAGGAAGTTGGCGGTGTTAGACACATGCCTCAGAAAGCACGTAAAGCCGTTGGTCCTGCACCTGATCTCTCTCAGGTCGTGGATTGCCGTTGATTCTGAGAGTTAGGGGACAGAGAGTGCACTTGTGTTTACACACACTTGTGTATATCTCCTGGGAGATGGTCTTCGTTAAGATTTGCCGCCGTGACCGAAATTCGGTCTGGAGGACATTATTATTATGATTTAGCTTTTGCTCGCTCGGGAATAGTACCTCTTTTTCTCGAGTAAAGATACCATATGTCCAATTCTGTACCCTGACAACGTGTATGTAAAATTTCATGATGATCGGTCAAGTAATTAAAACTAGACGTAAAATCGTAACAAACAAATAAATTTATATTCGCATTTATGTTAGATCGAACCTACATCACTTGGCACAGCGGCAATTGCGGGGCCAACATACAAAGTACTACGCCATCGCGTATATATTTAGACTTACAGTTTCCCGGAGGGGTAAGCAGAGACTACGGATTTTACTTGCTAGGATCCTAGGATATCATTCTTGCTTCATTTACTTTTTATATTCTTAATGCACGCTCGTTAGTCTATGGTACTCTTAGCCTGGCCGTTCTTCAGAATGTCTGCGATGTGATCAGAGAACGTTCGCCAGATCTTTCCTTTCCAGCTGTCATGCTAAGCCATTCAAACCTGCCTTATATAATTTCTGGTCAGTCGTTTGTCATTCGTTCTTTCTACATACCCAAACCACCTTACCAAGGATTGAAAAGTGGTACAAATATCGATTTCAATTCTTAATTTCGGTTCTTAAAACGGTTCTACTTTTTGGTAAGGTACCGGCTTAGTTTCAATAAATTTGTTTAAAATAAAGATTTCAAAATGCCTGTTGTTAACCATCCGATTTGAAAGGAGAAACTTGATAAGTTGGTTTTTAAAAGAATAATGGAGATGATCTATCAAAACAATCGCCTACTCTAAAATTTAGAATTTCTTTGCCCACCAACAGCCCCTGCCACATCTCACCGTTTTAGTGCTGTGTTGAAAGGCATCGTATTATGTGAATTCAAACAAATACAGACTCGATTTGAAGGACCGGTAAAATAAAGGTTCTCCAATTTGAGTTCTAGTAATAAAATTGCTTAATGCTACTACCGGTTTATCGATATGTTAAAATCCTCTTCAATACATTATCCAGCTGAATTTACTGCATTTACTATATTTTCTTTTACACCACATTGTTCTCTTATGACATTATTCCTTATTAAAGGCACACTGCACATAATGCTAAATACTATTTCACATTTTGGTAAGGACCTCCCAATAATATATTCAATTCCTAAGTCACGGGAAATTTTGCAAACATTCAACCGACGGACACAAAGAACACCAGACTCGTAAAAATTATTTGTAGCTCACACATTTTCGTGTCGAGAACAATATATTTATATTAATTCTAAATAACAAAAAAGTCTTTACAATCATAAGTAATCAGTAATAGAGCTTAGCATAAATAGGCCGGCTCGACCGAGGAAGGACTACCTTCTCACAGAATATCAACGTGAAATAGCAGTATTCCTACTGTTGTGTTTCGTTCGATGGGTGAAAGTGCAGGAGGCACAATCACCTTCATTCCCGCTCCTTCTTCTACCCACTTCCTTTCCTAAAGGGTCAACAACGCGCAAGTGATGCCTCTGGTGTTGCAGGCGTCCATAGGCTACGATGACCAGTTACCATCAGGCATCAGGTGGGCCGTAAGCTTGTATAGCAAATTTAGATGTATAAAAAAAAATTCAAGCTGTGGGCACATGTACACCCAGACACGGTACAACAGTCTGTGGATCACACAATTCTTTTGTTCCGGTTAGAGTTCGAACCCACAACACAGCGCGCTGTCAGTAACTAACCACTTAAACCATTACACAATCCGTGAAACCATTAATTACCATCAGATCACTCAAACAGTTCTTACACAAACAGGCATCAAACCAACTACATCGATTATGTATATCAAACACTTTCCATAATTCACTTCCGACTGTTCACTGACACGCTCTATTAAGGAAACTTTTTCCGCAGCGGCATAAGGTACGGTTAGACTTTATGTTGTAACCCATACGCATAAAAACGCACTAATTATAATCTATATATTCTTAATATTGTGTTACGTTTACGCGAATGTTATACATTGAAATTAAACAACTTTATGCGGATTTTATCACGTTGTTTCTTTGACACTTTATTACATAATTTAGAAACTGTTATACTATATAACATATATATAACTGTAGTGTAACAGTTTCTAAATTATGTAATAAAGTGTAAAATAAAGAACGCGATAAAATACGTATATAGTCGTTTAATTTCAATCTATATATTCTTTTTACAACTTTTACCGTCATGAAATATGTAATTTGATTGGTGTGATACGGATGACTTCTGTCACCGGACATAATAATAATTTATTATTATTATTTTATTATTAAACAAGACAACTACCGCACTAGGAATAATGTCGCGGAGAACTTGCCAGACATTCAAACAACGGACACAAAGAACACGCAGCCTTGGAACAACTATTTGCGGATCACACAAATTTTTGTCCCGTGTGGGATCGAACCCACAACACTCGACGCAGTGGCGGTGGCGAGGAGACCACTTAAATCATCAATGCAATTTTCAAATTGATGCAGTGTTATATATACGTTGAAATTCACAAAGTTGGCAGTTGGCAGTGGCAAAACTGACCACTTAAATTTAATTACGCACATTGCTAAATTATTGATAAAAGTGCACCGATAGTGACGTTCCTTGTGTCTTCTTAAATAAACTACAAAGAACTGAGTACGCTTGTAAAATAAATCGAGATTATCATTTGATTATTTATTTTATATTAAAATAACATAACACAACGTAAATCCGGATAAAACGTTTTATTTATAATGTGCACGAGAAAACAATTTTATATTTAAATTATTTTAAGTACCGTATATGACAGTAACTAACTGTCTGTATGATCAACACGAGCGAAGTCGAGTGGGCGGCTAGTATGTAAAAATAAGATAAGCACATACGATTACGTATATAATAAAGTATATATACATTAGGTCATATCGTGAACCTAGAATAGTGCTTGATTAAAACTATTTAATTATCTACATACATTCATCAAGACTATATCTCTTGGTATCCCTGACGGGTAAGCAGAGGTGTATGTGTGACACTTAAATTTCAATGGCTATGGTTTTGGGTTCTACGCAATATTCTCATCTACCAAATACAGTGGAGGTTCCTTGCTGCTACTAAGAATATTTAATAGAATACCCAATAATTCTTTTCTCGACTCTAGAATCGAACCCGACACTTCTTGCCTATACCAGACCAGGGCATTCAAGCCGAGACCTACATAGCAGTCACATTAACTACTGCTACGCCACCCAGATAGTCACAACTTAATGAAACATAACAATATCCCCATTCCCCATGTCATACGTTGTAGGAAGAAGGCTAAGTCATTTAACTGGTCAGGAATACGCATAAACGCGTATTATAAAAAACTAGCATATAATATAACAACAATTTGCACGACCTAAAAATCAAACCCGGACTCTAAAATCTGGCGTCAGCATGAACGCAATCTTTTGTCATGAGACCAAACAAAAATATTTTGCTAATTTATTAATGTACAAATATTTGTACATTGACCTAAATCCTGTTATGATAAGTTAGTACATTGAACTCTAAAAGTTAGACATGATAAATTTATTAGAGATGCTACTCTATGTTTAAGCCGAAATAGTATTAATTAACACAATATAACATAAACCCTCAACGCTAGATAGAGGTGTTTTACCCCTAAATTTCGCTAGGTATGTTTAAGTGCTAAGCCAAAGGTTCTAAGCCACACACTTCAAAAATCCGTCCTGCTTCTAACAATTATCTGATAGAAAAGCTTAGATAAATGCAGCGATAGCTCAGTGGGGAGACCAACAGACTGCAACGCAGAGGGTCTCGGGTTCGAACCCACATCGCGCACCTCTGACTTTTCGAAATTATGTGCGTATTGATTGACAATTATGGCCTGCTCCATGCCTCGGAGAGCACGTTAAGCCGTCGGTCCCGGCTGCCATGAACATCTATGGCAGTCGTTATTGGGAGAGATATTTAAAAAATATTTAGTAACGTATGGGTGTGGCTTTTTTTTATACTACTAAGTGGCAAACAAGCATACGGCCCACCTGTTGGTAAGTGGTCACCGTAGCCTATGGACGCCTGCAACACCAGAGGCATCACTTGCGCGTTGCCGACCTTGTAAAAACCTTTTAACGCCCTTTTTAAAGAACCCCATACTGTAGTCTTGTGGGAAAACCTGAGCAGGTTGATTTAAAATATATTATGTCGACCACTTGTATCGTTCTGAATCTAATGAATGAGTTATTTGTCAAATGTCTTCTTTATGCCGATGACCAAGTAATACTTGCGTCATCAGCAGAAGAGTTGCAGGCGATGGTAACTATTATGCATGGTGCTTTTGAGAGTAAATAAATGTAAAGGAATGAAAATAAATGTAAGCAAGACGAAAGTAATGGTATTTGAAAAGGAAGAGTGCGTGACAATGTGTAATATTATGATTGATGGAGAAAAAGTGGAGCAAGTGAAAGAGTTTGTATATTTGGGTACTTTGTTTACAAGGGATGGTAAACATGAGGGAGATATTGAAAGGAGAACGATTGCGGGCAACAAAGTGAATGGAGCTCTACGCGCTTTTATGAACAGTCGAAATGTTTCCGAAAAGGCACGTTTGGCTGTTCATAGAGGACTATTAGTGGCCACACTTAACTTAACAACGAAAGAAGGAATATCGGACTTACCGTCCGCGGGAGAAATTCCTTTGGAACCGCTGAGTGCCACACCAATTAGATTGTAAGTTGTGAGAATGAAATCCCTGCCAATGGCGAGCGGTGCGATGATAAAAAGTAGCTGAAGGCATTATCTCAAATAACTCATCAGAACACAATCCATTATATAAGCGGTAGAACACACACATTTATAGAGTTTTAAATCTAAATCCAAAATTACTGTCAGTTAAACAAAAATGTTCATTTTCCACAGTTTAACAATTTGAAGTACAACTTATATATTCTGACTATTCTCATTTAATTCTGTTTAGTAAAAACGGAGATAAGGTGCAGTGACATTTAAATTACATCGGAGCCAATCGTCACGCGGACGAAGTGCGCAAAGGTTAGTTCTTAATAAGAGAATATTCGGTCAGTAACAGAGCTATTGTTGTCGCGTTGTGCCCTAACGAAATATCAATGTGCGAAAGAGACAACTATACTTCGGACTGACTACACCTCTGAAATAATTTCGTTTGCTCCTGATTCTTTTTCCAAAACTAAGCTGACTTTAATATATTTTTTATAAACTATATGAGAAGACAATACTTGCAGTTTTCAAATCCTTATAAAAATCCGAACTAGTATAATAAAAGCGAATGTAAGTTTGTTTGTTTGTCACGCATTCACACCTTAACTACTTGACGTTCAGAAAAGGAAATAGGGTATCTCTCATCCAAAAAAGAATTACTGTGCTCTAGTGAAGCCGCGGGTAAAAACTAGTTATATTATAAAAAGGCAAACATAGAAAGATGGCAGTAGTAGATATAGATAATACACATAAAAAAAATTTGGTAATACTAGTGACAAAAATATGTTCAGAGAAAAATTCTATGGATTTAACGCAGACCGCATTTCCTCTTTAGCCTGTCACATCACTAGTTAACATGGCCTTTTAATTAATTGTAAATAATAATTACTATCTATCAGTAACAAACATTACGCGAATAGAGTCAGTTGTGAGTTGACTAATTACGGAAAATAATTAGGTAAGACTTCATTGCGTTTTATAATCATTGTTAACATTTCCTTGCTGTTATTCGCGACTTTATAGAGACTGTATTGAAGAGTAGGTTTAAATATAAAAAGTCTGACAACAAGAACAACCATCTTTTAAACTTATTTTGTAAGTCTATGATAAAGCTACCTCTCTCCATCAACCTTTTGGTTATGTAAGAGACAGTCGCTTTACTGTCCGTTAGTGTATGAAAGCACCTTCAGGGACGAATTACATCCAAGTCTTGTCACCACATCTATAGATTCCGTTCTCGTTTACTAGCACCGACTCTTTAAGGCTTGCGATGCCGAGCCCTCCTTACCGCCATCGTATTATGGGAGTCGGCTAAGTTAAGCAAAATATAAGATGAGTTCAAACATCAACTTATGATATTCACTACAAAATATCAACATCCAAAAACTCTAGATTTTATCATTATGCCAAAGTAGTCGAAAGTATTTGGTATTAATACCATAAATTAATTTGGTATTAATACCATAAATTAATTTGGTATTAATACCATAATAATATTGAAAATACTTTTTTTTACATATTTTTTTAATTTAAAAAAAAATTTTTTTTTGTTATTTTTAGAACGAGTACAAAAATCGTCATTCTTTTTTTTTATATACATGTGAGGGCTTTTTATTGGCAAACTGAAAATGTTAATAATTGTTATATTTCATAGTTTTAATTAGTCCGTAAGCCTTCTGTAAAACTAAATAAATAAATAAATAAATAAAATAAATAAATTATTATAAATGTCGATACCCCTCGTTATGGCGATCTACCTTATGCCCAGGTGACACGACCTATTTTCCAGATAAATACCGAAGTATAAAGCCACTCACCGCCATCTTCTCTGGAAATTGCTATCGATAACCTCGCTAGGCCAACGAAAACGGTGTTCCATATCGCTCATACGGTCTAGGCTAGTCAAAAAACAGTCGTAACTTATTAGTTACAACTGTTTTTTGCCTAGCCTTATTATGCTTCAGACAAATGTTCGAGTGTAGATTACACTGGCAAACTACGGAGACCCTCGCACCTAAGGGAAGACAGGAGTTCACTACACCTACATTTTGCCAGCTATATTTATGTTGAGATATAAGCAGCCAGCTTTAGCCTTGCATGTGCAGACTTCGTGCTGTTAATGAGCGAATAACAACTAAGCACGACCCGGGCATGGGAACAGGCACTCACGGTCGTCGCAAACCCAATTGCATATTAATACCATAAGACTAATGAATCAATAACATTTCTTATACATAATCTCTATATTTATATATATAATTCTTCTGTATATACGTATTTCAAAGAACTCCTCTTAAACGGCTGGACCGATTTTGATGTTTTTTGTGTGTTATTTACAATTAGACCCGGTAGTTGGCGCTGCGATTGGATTTGAGGATATGTTTTTGTTCCGGCTGTTTATTGTCTGTCAGGCTCAGTAGTAATATATGTATAGTACTTCTTCTTCTCCCTAGCCTTTATTACTCCCAAGTCACTTGGGGTCGGCTTTTCTAGTCTAACCGGATTTGACTGGATATAAGTTTTTACACGGAGCGGCTGCCACCTGACCTCCGCAACCCGAAGGCTAACGATACCCTAAGGCTAGACCAGTGTCAGGATATTAAAGGGTACTGACTTTCCCTATAACGACTTCCATAGATGTTCATGGTAGCCGGGACCGACACTGATAATTGTCAATCAATACGCACATAATTTCGAAAAGTCATATAACTTCCGAAAGTTAGAGGTACGCGACGTGGGTTCGAACCCGAGACCCTCTGCATTGCAGTCTATTGGTCTCCCCACTGAGCTATCGCTGCGCAGTAGTAATATATGTATAGTACTTATATTATAATATTTTATTATTCCCGTTGTTATTATGCTTTGATAGATTATCAGTATCTAAAACTGGGTTGGCTCTTTAAAGTTATTGAACTTAAACATTTAATCTAACTATACAATAAAATCGTAAACAGACTTTGCGTCCATTTGTGTATATAAGTATCTGGAATAGCTTGAATAGTTTGAATATACTATTCACCGATTTTGCGAACTATTATTTCATGTCCCACGTAATAGGAGATATATAATAAACTAGCTATCCGCCCGCGGCTTTGCCCGCGTGTAAATCCAAATTTTCAAGTCACTGACTTCAACGGTGTAGAACTTTCAAATAAAAGATTTTCACCCCTTTCACCGCCTTCGGGGTGGAATTTCCAAAAATCCTCTCTTAGTGCTCCCTTACACTCTCCAAGGAACATACATGCCAAATTTCAGCTTCTTGCGTTCAGAAGTTGTCTGTCAGTCACTCAGTAACGGAAGAGTTTTATATATATAGATATAGAATAGGCTCATCTATTGCTGTCTTATGTTCACAGTGCCAGTCACCGTTGTGCTATTGAGAAACTCTAAATAGAAAACCCAATTTTAAAAAACCGGTCATTGAAGACAAGACCTAATGCACAGCAGTCATTTCATTGCCGCTGCGCCGCCGGGGCACTGACATACACAATTATTGAATTTATTAATTATCCGGATTGTTTTTAAGTCCCGAGACTTACACTAAAGCACTGAGAGTTAAGCTAAACCTTAACTCAACTTACTCTTAATATCCTCTTTTATTCTACTATTATACTTACTAGAATATTAAACAATGGCTGATATTACAAAAAAACTAAACCATTAAATCTTTTTGTTACAGATCAAAATGCTGTTCCTCCTATTTTTAATACTGCCAACAGTTCGGTCCCTGAACTGCTCCCACCATTACGACGGAATGGACTACACGAAGACAGCGATCCTTACAATAAAAGGACTTCCAACGAACCTAGCATACAACCCACACAACAAAGACCTACACTTCACACTAATAGACGTGGAAAGTCTACAGAACGACCAAGTCCAAACACTAATGGATCAATATGTATTAAGAAAAAACGAACCAATTAAAATTAACAATGTGAACGGACAAGCAGCGGCAGTTGACGTGAAAAACAACAAAGTTTACATAGCCAGTGACGATGGACTTTATATCTTAAACAGTTCTGATAATGCTCAATTTTTAAGTAACAAAGATCAGGATATAGTACAGCTATTCAAAACTAACAAAACCGAGGAACTATATGCTGTAATGTTTCCTGATAATGAATTATACATGATAGATGTAGAGAAAAATGAAAAGAGGAAAGTTGAGAATGTTCCCTGTGCTTTTATTCTAGCTGTTGATGATGAAGACAATATTTATTACGAATGTGATTCTAAGTATGTAAAAATGCTGCTTAAAGGGTTTCAGGAACCTATAGAATTTGTGGGTATACCTAAAAATTCTGCTCGAGCCATGGCCATGGACAGCTACAGTAGAGTAATATTGGCGGCGAACGACGGACTGTATTTGTTGAGGTCAAATAATATAATACCTACAAAGCTTATGGATTTAGATTATGTACCAGCTGGTATTACATTTGACGGTGATGATTTCTATTTATCTACCAATGGCATCATTTACAAGTATTCGACTGAGAATTGTTAGCAAATTGGCGAAATATACATAGTTTTAAATTGCCTTTTGTCTTTTTTATTGCTTTGAAAAGCAGATAAAGTAACGACCCCGGTGATGATAAGTAGTGACCGCCACTTACGGATTATTGTCGTGATTATAAACCGTCAAGTTATGATAGTAATACCACAAATAGTATTGTCATTATACCTATATATTATACGATTAAATAAGTTCAAGTAATAGCGCTTATAATACACCACAATATGTATGTATGTATCTTATGTGGGAGCCAGTTAGTGCAGACCGGCGACACTTCAACCCAGTGAGATCTTTTGTGTCGACACTCTCCCAATAACGACTGCCATAGATGTTCATGGCAGCCGGGACCGACGGCTTAACGTGCTCTCCGAGGCACGGAGCACGCGATAATTGTCAATCAATACGCACATAATTTCGAAAAGTCATATAACTTAATAATAACCCGAGACCCTCTGCATTGCAGTCTGTTGGTCTCCCCACTGAGCTATCACTAGCTATCAGCTGCTACTTACACCACAGTAAGTAGTTAGCGTCAGTGGTGGCCAAGATCTGCCGGGGCTGAGGGATAAATGCGCGTGTGATACCTGCGTCCCAGTCATAAATCGTGAGAAGAAACACCTTGGTTTAGTCGGTGGGAACCGAGACTTTCGACTTTACCCGTGAGCCCGACATAGCCTCTTCGCCCTGCCCGCAGGGGGAATAGATTAAAAGTATTCACGCAAATAAAAATTTAAAAAAAATTCAGAGCCTGTAAGTATAAGCAATTATCTTGGATAACATAACGATATCTGGCCAAAAACGTGCCGTACACGTTGAACGCATTAATCCTGAGGTGATGTGCAGATATCTGCTAGTTCAATATCTTTTGCCAACATTTACCATATTTTCAGGTGAGCAGCGAGGGTTTAGGAGATCTATATTTTGAAAGGTATATTAGGTCCAATATAAATTGGTTGACTACTAGCCACATTACTAGACTTCTTGTTCCTTTCCTTCTCTCTTAGCCTTTATTATTCCCAAGTCACTTGGGGTCGGCTTTTCTGGTCTAACCGGATTTGACTGGATATCAGTTTTTACACGGAGCGGCTGCCACCTGACCTCCGCAACCGGAAGGCTAACGATACCCTAAGGCTAGACCAGTGTCAGGATATTAGAGGGTACTGACTTTCCCAATAACGACTGCCATAAATGTTCATGGCAGACGGGACCGAAGGTTTAGTTTTTTTTTTTTCTGCTGAGATATAACCTCAAAATTTAAATAACATTTGTCCGACCGAGAATCGAATCTCGTGATCTGGCACACTTATAAGGTCGTCTTCAACAGAGCGAACAAGATAGTTACTTATTAATACAGAACACGATTAAATCTTATTATGAGAAAGCAGAAAGAACAAAAAGTGTCTAGTATATCCCGACTTTCATTATGAATAAAGGTGTTATGAGAAACAAGTTATGAGAACCAATTTTATGTGAAAGGAAGATTACCCTTCTGTAGAGAAATTAATTTAATTTAATTCTATCCTCGTGCCAGCAGATTCAATAAAATGTATTTCTCTTCGCTGGTCTTTCTTCCAATAGCTACCGCAGAGCAAATAAAAGTTCTTAACGCATCTCGATATGTTTAAGATGTATTCTGATTAATTCAACAACATTGCCGTATGAATGGCAAGACATACAGTTGATCTAACATATCGATGTGCGTCGCAAAACTATGAAATACGATATTATACCCTCTACACTACTTATTTTAGTATTAAATGGGTTTATTGCAAACTAGCATAGGTCCTGACGAATGGTAAGCTGTAACCTAAGCCTATTAACGCTTGCTACGTCAAAGGAGAGTTACCAGTACCAGTTGGGCAGTGCCTACCACAAAATTGGCTTGACCCCAGGTCTTAGGTTTCGACTAAAAATTATAATAATACATCACTATTTAGGAGCCCTTCCCTTTCTCGTACAAACCCTAAATACGCCAATAACGTCAAGAATGTCATTAAAATGGAGTCGGTAGTTAGGTCAGACGTCAAAATTTACAAAGTTGTTGCTGATAGTTCAGTTTCTCCTTAAAGAGCCTACAAATATTACTTATGTTAGGATAAAAAGATTGTTTGGCTGATATCTTCTGTAGAATTGATTTATTGCCTGCCTTATCGAGAGGGAAAATAACGAATGCCCAGGCTAAGCTGGTAATCTCGCTGCGTTCTACCTCTCAAAATATACATATGCGGCTCAAATAAGATTTGATCTTTTTTAGGTATTTACTAATAACATACATATTTATATAGTTTTACACCTATATCATATACATTTATGTATATATAATACACCTATATTTCCCAGCTATATTTTTACCTCCCGCGCAGGTAAGTTCTCGGTACGTGGCAATAGAGGTCAAACCAATCATTGTCCAACGGACACAGTTCTGAATGTTCAGTCTTAAAGCCAATTATACAGATTTTTTTTACCTATTGTGTCGCAGTGGCACACCGGCAGCCAGACACAATAACATTACCCGACAATCAAACCCGAGACCTCGTGACCACAGCTTTTGCATTTACTATCACAGCGTCATCAAGAGACTAAATACCATTCACCAAGCTTGTGATATAATAGTATCTAATGTATTCAATGTATGTATTTGATTGAGAATTATCGCCTGCTCCGTACCTCGGATAGCACGTTAAGCCGTCGGTCCCGGCTGCCATGAACATCTATGGCAGTCGTTATTGGGAGAGTGTCGACACAAAAAATCCCACTGGGTCGAAGTGTCCCCTGTCTGCACTGTCTGGTCCCCACATAAGATACATCTAATGTATTCTTTAATCGTTGTTTAATGAAGTCATAACAATTAAGAATCACTATGGAATGTACTTCATTGCAGAGCATGTATTATGTCGTTGTAATCATTGTTGCCAGCTTATTGGGGTACACGAGATCTTACATAGGTGGAACGGAAGTCATTTGCTTTTTTTATTTCACTGTTTTAAGAATACACTTTGCTCGCTCGGGATTATCGCTGTATCAAAGAAGACTCTACAACTCTCAACTCTACACTGATTTATAAATTATGTAGATTACAAAGCTGTATTCCATATGGGCATCACAGAACAAAAACATACGAATAACAGACTATTAATACGCAAAATTAGGTCACACACGTTTATTAAATGTATCTAGTAAGTAATAATACAAACGTGCCTATAACCAAGCTATACCGAACAAAATTTCAAAATTCAAAAATTCAAAATTCAAAATAAAATTATTCAGATTAGGTTACAAGGTAACACTTATGAATGTCAAAGTTACACAATTTTTTTCTGCGAATTTACATTTACTGCCACGTTCAGCAAAGCAAGGGTGTAGGGCTCATGAGAAGAACGGGCAAGAAACTCATGGTCACTCTTTTTAATCGCCAAGTTTTTGTTTACAAATCATAAGAGCTGTAAGGTGCTGCAACCATTTCTCCATGAACTATTACTGAGCATACTCAAGCATTTAATAAAATTTGATGGTACAGATGGAACAGTAGAACAAAGACCAAAACTACGCTCCTGAATAAACATACAGAAGATTAAGCTGAATAATTTGCAAGACTCGCCTCTTTTCAGGGGAGGCTGTATGTATGCTTATTTTTTCTTTTAATAAATGGCAACTCTTTTGGACTAGGAATGAATCCTGGGCCGCGGAGGACTTTACAAACATTAAAAAAACGGAAAATAACTATTTGTGGATCACTAAAATTTTTGTCCCGTATGAGATTCAAACCCACAACACGCGGCGCCAGTGGCGAGGAGACCACACAAACCATTACATTATTTTAGCAATCAATGATGAAGTCTTGAATTCTATACATATAGCTCAGTCTGCGCTCGAAGATTGGACGATAGAAATAGGTGTTAAATATAGGATAAGTCGAAATGTAGGATACATACAATCCTAGCAAAATACATACCGCAGTTTTAAGAGTATAATTTTGACTTATTTTGAAACCCATTTCTATACACAGAAACCATACATAGACAAAAGTACTATATAGTCTCTGGCCCGTAAACTATTTAATATGTTGCTGCGTTACAAACATACGGCTAAACAATCTTTCATATATACGAAATTGCTATATTTGCAAACGTAGACATCCGGGTGATAACAATGTTCAACTTAGCTTATTAACGATGAATTTTTTGATAGATAGATAAATGCCAAAGAATCCCAAACAGCTATTATTAAAATAAGAATATTATCTATTATGATAATGACAGTGAAGAAGCGTTAGTCTATTTAAAAATAAACGTACGTACCTTACAAGTGAAAACAGTCGAATATTCACACCTACACCTGCAAAGGGTTTCAACGAATGAATATAATAGTAGGTCCTCAATAGATTATTTTTCTCAAATGAATGACGCGATTGTCTAGTCATAATTACACAAATTACATCACTATTAGATTATTAATGCATAATATATTATACAGCATGTTCACTACTGTTATATTTTTTTATATTATTTAGTTAGTCTAGCTGATCCGACAGACGTTGTCCGGTCAATCTATACAAAAATACATTCGTCTTTCCTTTATCCTACAAGAATACCATTTAAATATTCCACATTACCCGCGGCTTTTTCGTAAATTTTCGTTCATACAAACCTTGTCCTGACAATTACAAACACAAGACAAAAAAACAGCCAAATCGGTCGAGCCGTTCTTAAGTAATGCTCCGTCATACATGTGGCAATTGATTTTTATTTATATAGACTATAACTGAAAGATTTATGGCTGGTATAAAGCTTAATCTAAGATTTTAGCAGGACGCTCAGCTGGAGTCATCTCTCATTCAATCTACAAATATGCCTGATACCAGCTTCACTATAAACGAATAAGATTAAGATATAACTACCATCATTGCATCGTGAATCTTATGATAGATTGAGTTATCTTTTAAAGCAAGAGAGGGTAGTCATAATGATAATTTTTATAAATAAAATTGTCCCGGCAGACGTTGTCCTGTACACACAAAAAAAACCCAAATCTAAACTATCCTCGAATCCACATAAACACACATAAATATTTTTATCAAAATCGGTCTAGCTGTTTAGGAGGAGTTCAGTGACATACACACGTACAGTAGAATTATATATATAAAGATAGTACATAAATACACTCTTATATAGAAATTCAACGTTGTATAAAGATAACTAGTCAATCCATCAACTGCACTGAGTGCACGAATGGTGCCAGTGCCACTGAGTCGAAAGTTCTGGGTTCGATCTCCACACGGGACAAAAATTTGTGTGATCCGCAAACAGTTGTTCGAATTCTGGGTGTTCTTACTAACATTCAAACAACAGAAATGTTGACTATACCAACATTCAAACAACAGAAATGTTGACTATACAAACATTCAAACAACAGAAATGTTGTTTGAATGTTTGTGTAGTCTACTCCTAATACGAGAATTTACTTTCTGAGTTATTCGGACAAAAAAAATGTAGGGCAGCAGAATTTAAAGATTAAGCTGACGAAAAATGTGCAACAGATTATTAAAATTAACTAGATGCTTCATCATGAAAGACAAAAGGTTAAATAAGGCATAGACGCATATACGCGTAACTAAAAGGAGCTGAAAAGAACGTAACATGAAAGAACACATCATGAATGAAACCGTAGGGTAAAACTGGCCATCCTGTACCAAGATCAGCATTATGTCAACACGGCTATATGTTTACAAACTTACAGACACATGACACAATGGCAAATGTTTTATAAAGAGATACGCTGACCGTCAACGAACGCGTATTTTATAACAACTGGTACACGCAACCGACGATTCGGAAACAGGTAAATTATATATTTAACATTTATTTTATTTCTTATTTTATAGAAAATCAGGTTATAGTGAAGATAAGTTATAAAAGTCTATAAATGTGAAGTGACGTGTGTTTCCGAGATAGCTAAATTGTAAGGTAAGACGTAACAGAATTCAATCTTTAGACGAGCCCGACTTAAAAATGTAACTCAAAATACAGAAAATCAATGCAAATTACCTTATATCGTGTACCTACCGTGATTAGGGTCTCTAATATCTCTATTAAGAAGACGTTGATCTATCAGAAGAAGGACCAGTTTTCTTTATCCATCATGTTAGTTACACATCGAATCTATTTACGCTGGCTTAAAAATATGCAGTTAGTACTGTTCCAGGACGGGGTTGGCTTAATTATTAAAATTTTACTACACATGCGAACAATTTACTATACTGAGAAGTCTTTGAGTTGCTTTAAGTAGCTGAGTTCCTACGTTGAACTAGTAATATCCTTCTGGAGAAAAAGGTATTCCGCTTCTCAAGAAGTTCACCGAAAAATAACTAAAGGTCACGGAATCGTCGAAACTCGGAAAAAGCTCTCGTCTTGGTATATGTGGCCCAGCTTTTAGGCTATAAACATTACAACAGCGCTCTTTGTGAAAAGACGCTGAATATAGTTTGGCAGTCAATACTTATGTACCAATGGCAATTACCAGTAATGCCACGATTAAGCAGTGTCATTTAACTATGAATGTTGTGTCACATAGAGAAAAAAATCTTTTTCATTTCAACTAATTCATTTATTTTACAGATACACAAACATTTGTCATGCAACCATCTTTACAATGAGAACCCTCACTATAATACTACCCATATTCGCCACTTTGATCCATGTCTTCTCTACCGAAAAATGTGAAAGAATCAAAATCGGCAACGAATTCTACAAACGCCAACTCATCGCAACCATCGATGGCTACCCAACAGGCATGGTCATAGACCCAAAAACCGACCATATATTCTTCATCCTCCATAAAAGGAACTACACGAAGGGAATACATCTTTTAAAACATGGATCTTTAGGCATCAAAGAACTGCCAGTTTCGGACGATTTAGTGGGTCAATGCGTGGGCATTGATTCCACTAATAATGTGATATATATTGGCACGAATCAAGGACTTGTTACTTATGATTATTCGAGAACGGAAATCACAGCAGAGAGGCCGATCGGCGACGATGATGTACGAAGCATATTCATTGATAAAACGGATCATCAAATGTATATAGCAACTGGTTCTAACCATGAGATATTCAGGTTCATGAACGGGTCTGCCGCTGTTAAAAGATTTGATAAGATACCGAAAGCATACAGCTTTATATTGGATACCAAAGGCAACGCTTTCTACGAATATATTGATGGAAGATTGTACTTTTTCTCAGTGGATTTGTTTGAACCCATACAATATAAAGGCTTTACAAGAGAGCTGAAGTATATATTACAGCTGAATAATAATGATGAAGCGATAGTAGCCGTTAAAGGATCTCTATTTAGATTGTTCACGAAGAGTATTTTGCCCGTGAAAATTGGTCAACTAGGCTTCAAAATTACGGGTATGGCTTTTGATAATAAGAATACTATTGTTATAGGTACTAAAGGCAAGATTTATAGGTATAAACCTATTAATTCTAATGACCCCTGTCCGGCTGATGATTATTTTATGTCTAGCATTTAATTGTTTACTGTTTTCGGCAAGTTAAAACTATTTTATTTGCTCAAACATTGCTGTTTATAAACAAAGAATTGGCTTGACATCGTTATGAGACAAAACAAAGCTGTTATTAATAACAAAATAAAAATATTTTCTTGCAAGCTGACACGATAAAACATTTATTGTTAGTCATGCAATGCAGCATTTCTGGGATTCATGGTTAAAAACACTTCCAAATTATTGGTTATGTTATGTTTGAGCATCTGAATATTTGTTTTAGTAGTAGAATTAAATTTAGTTCTTCTACTGCTAAAATACTACTGCATTTAGGTCGACAGTTTTGTAATACTTTATTTAGTTACATATATATCTATTATGTAGATAAATTATGTAGTGAACGTATAAATTTTGTTTTACAAAATGTGTAATAGAGCCATCTATCAGTTTATGTATGAACTAATTTACGAATGACATTATAGTTATTGTATCACTTTTATACATAATCTTGATTGAAAATTGTTTATCGACTTATCATATTTATTAAGGCCAAAGGTATAGTTTTAATAAAAACGAATAGTTACCATAATTTTTTGCAGTTATTGAGCGCTCTTAAAAACAAGAGCAGTGTTTTTTACTTTTTTAATGTTGGTTTTATTTGTATAGTTGTAAGGGTTACCGAAATATCTAGTACGTAAATACTTGTATTATCACTGTCCGCAAAATTATAATACAACAAAAAATCTACGTAAATATCATTCTTATTAAAATTTTACGTAGTATTGGTCTTGTGTTTTGAGAAATCGAGTTTGTTCGATATAAATTTGTTTTATACTAATTGCTTTTTATTTCCTACAAATTAATCAATAAACATTTTATTATTACTCTTGTTTCACTTTAAATCTACGACTCTCAATCTGAATACAGTGACATCTATTAATCATAATGTGGATTATAAAACTCATTGTATAATCTGAATCACTAGATGGCGTTATGCATAATATAATTATATACCTACTCTTCACAAAATTATTTTAGGTGCTATTTATTTGTAAATATTCTTGGTATTTTATCAGATACAAAATCATAACAAATTAGCTTTTACCCGCGACTGTAGTTGAGTTTTTTTAAGTAAGCCATCCTTAGTTAGCCTGCAGTTTAGATAGAATGTAAGATCCATAGCAATTTTCCCCAAAATCAGTTCGCTGTTTAGCCGTTAAAATTTAATAAACTGAGAGAGAGCTACAATCGCGTTTTAAATTTCAGTATTAATGATTGAAAATTCTGCCAACTTTCTGATTATATTACTATTGCACCGTTACATGATACTGGGTACTTTCGTTACGCGTGGACAAGGCACAAAAATATATATTATCGATATTAAATAGCTTTAATTTAATAAAAATTCGGTCTATATAATTATCTAGAAATATGATTAACTTTAAAATACGATACAAAAAGATTTGGGCTCGTCCGGGATTTGAACCCGGGACCTCTCGCACCCTAAGCGAAAATCATACCCCTAGACCAACGAGCCGGTTGGTAATGCAGTCAAAATTAATATTTTATTTATGCTTCTCATTATTATTGTCAATTGAATAAAGATTGATATTTATTTACATAAAATATTATACATCATTATTTATTGAGACATAAAACAGCGTGTAACTTGAAGTTTAACCTGTTGGAATAACTGTCCATCGCGATTTTACCCACTTTTATGATTACTGTCCCGATCCTGTGGCTCGTAACGTGATATATATACTAATATTATAAAGCTGAAGAGTTTGTTTGTTTGTTTGAACGCGCTAATCTCAGGAACTACTGGTCCGAATTGAAAAATTAGTTTAGTGTTGGAATGCCCATTTATCGAGAAAGGCTATAGGCTATTTAACACCAGGCTACGATCAATAGGAGCGGAGCAGCTATGTAAAATGTTGCAAAAACGGGGAAAATTTTCTGTTTGAAGCAGACGAATTTGCGCGGGTCAGTTAGTTAGTTATATAGCCTATAACTTTTCTTAATTAAAGGAAAGGACTAACAAATGAAAAATACAAAGTTTCTATTTTTCGTTGCCAATAATGAGCGCGTTCAAACAAAAAGAAAACATTTACAAATCCAGAACTACTGAACCGATTTTAATTCAGTTTGGATTGGAAACAACACTGACTAAACACGTAAGCTACTATAAAATGTAGGCAACTAATAGTATACCTAAGTAGGTGCCCAATATGCTCTTTTATCAAATATGTTCCAACATCGACCACATGATTGTTTTATGACCTCAGTCATTGTTATTACGTTTTTCTGTTAAATAATTTTCAGTACCAGCACATGGTCTGTAAATGTAATAACAACGTGGCATTTAAAAATATAGCTAACTAAATAGATAATGTCTCATGCCTCACGCCTTTATTTCTGGAGGGGTAGGCAGATATGTATTATATCCCCATTCTGCCAACTCAAATTTTAGTCCCACACGTGGACAAATCTAGTCCCATCTACCAGGCACAGATTTAGACTCCGTGCTGCTGTCAAGAATTTTATAACATAAACTGTCAATGATACTTTGCTTGATCCGGGCATCGAACTTTAAACCTCTAGCCTATTGCTGTCTACCAGGCACATTTTCAGACTGAAAATGAGAATTTCTTGACAAAAACCCAATAACAATTTGCCCGATTCGGGAATCGAACCAGAGAACTCTAGGCTAGCCTTAGTGGCGTAGCGTAGTGGGGGCGGCAGGGGCGGCCCGCCCCGGGCGGCACTTTTAGGGGGCGGCAAATATAATAATAATATCTTATAGAGATTCGAATTTAATGAAAACGAAATGAATGGGCAGGGGTACAATACAGAATAATGACTACTGTTCTTGCCGAAAAACTGTTTAGTATGTCTGTATATTATTATTTTACATTGAAATACCTAAATTTTTTCGCCCCGGCCGGCTGACATCCTCTCTACGCCATTGGCTAGCCTATTGGTTTCTACCAGGCACATTTTCAGACTATAAGAATGAGAATTTCTTGACAAAAAACCAATAACACTTTGCATGACCCGGAAAACGAACCAGAGACGTCTTATGCACAGCAGACTTATTTAAGACCGTTGCGCCACCACTGCTTTTCAGAATTTTCATAGGTACATAAAATCCCAATAACGCTATGATCGACCCAGGAAACTGAACCCGGAACGTCGTACAGAAGACTTATTTACCATCACTGCGCCTCAGGCAGACGCAGCTGATTAAATGTGGATATAATATACATCAGCCCTACCCCTTAGGGGTATATTAGTGAGAGTCTAAGTAAATACAGAAGTCAAAGTTTTACATACATACATACACGCCTGTTTCCCAGGGGGGTAGGCAAAGACTACGGATTTCCATTTGCTACTATCCTGACACACTTCTCTGGCTTCATTCACTTTCATCACATTCCTCATGCACGCTCGCCGGTTTAAGGTGCTCTTAACCTGGCCTTTATCCAGAACGTTTCCGATCTGATCAAGAAACGTTCGCCTAGGTCTTCCCCTTGCGATCGTTCCGTTCACACTAGCTTTATAAAAATTTTTGCGATCGCGTAAAAAATTAAATTTATGAGGTGACAATAATTCTTGTGAGAGATTCTTTTATTGAATAGGTTCACAACATGCAAATCTGCAATTAAAAGTAAAACTGTATCTCTTTATAAACCATAATGAATCACCGTGGTTTACAATAGACTATAAAATAGATAAATTCTAATTATGATTATGCTAAACAAGTTGAATAAAAACTGTAGAACCGATGCAGACTGCACAGATGTCTTAGTAGGTTTAGTGGTCGGCTTCCCGCTGAGTGTTGTAGGACCAACTTTTGTGTGATCCACAAATTGTTGTTCAGGGTCTGAATGTTCGTGCCTGTTGTTTTAATGTTTGTTTAAGGTGGGGGACCTTGCGACACATGAATTATGCATAGTGTGGGAATTGCCTTTTTTAAGAAAAAGGCATCCCGCCCTCCATCTTTCCTCGTCCAAAACGAAACCAATTGGATTATTTTTACGAATAATATAAAAAGGACTTTTATATTAGTCCCACCTCCCATTGCGGGGCGTTTGTTTTATAAATATATAATATATATATAAATATATAAACAAAGCAAATTGTGATGTATCAGTTTTGGAATACCGTGCAAAGTATTTCAAAATATATAGAAAGACATTACGATATGCAAAAAGAAAGGAGACTAGTAATCAAATTAATAAAGCTACAAACTCTAGTAAAGAGATTTGGAACATAGTTAACAAAGCTCGTAAAAAAATTTATAAGAACTTTGACAAAGACAATATAGTATTTAAGCAAAATAGTAAATTTATTCAAAACCCTAGAGATGTTGCTGACATTTTTGCAAAACAATTAAGTAATAGTAAGAGTGTAAATATTTATAATCCGAAAATGGCCAGAATATGCTTAATAAAGTATACTGACAGAGTTCAAAACGACATGTTTTTTGATATAGTTACTCCATTTGAAATTTTCAAAATGGTATAAACTATGGGCAATAAAAAGTCATTTGGCCATGATGAAATTCCGCTTAGTATAATCAAGGACAATATAGATATTTTAGCACATCCAATATCAGACATAATTAATAAATGTATTAATCAAGGTATTTTTCCTGATCAATTTAAGATAGCCAGAGTTTTGCCGCTATTTAAGAAGGGTGATGAAACTGACCCCGTTAACTATAGGCCAATCTCATTGCTACCAGTTTTGTCAAAACTCTTTGAAAAAGTTATCAAGACTAGACTTGTCAGACACTTGTACCATGAAAAAATTATAAACTCAAATCAATATGGATATCAAAAAAATATAGGAACACTGGACGCAATAGACTCATTGGTTAATGATGTAGTTAGAAATCTAAATACCAAATTAAAAGTCGCAGGATTATTCCTAGATTTAGGTTCTGCATTTGATACTGTGGAACATTCTATTCTTTTGGATAAGTTAGAACACTATGACATAAGAGAAAACACTTTACAACTATTTCGATCGTATTTAACAAATAGAACACAGTATGTTGAAATCAAGAATGTATTATGAACAACTTTATAGGATGTGTCTTGTAAACCACACATGTTTTATACAAATAAATATATCTTTATCTTTATCTTTATCAAGGCTGTTGAAAAAGGGATTGAAAAAATTTATAAATCTAGACTCTTTTCAGTTAATAAAAGTGTTCCTCAAGGCTCAGTCCTGGGTCCGATTTTCTTTATTATATTTGTTAATGATTTAACTGCATATATAAAAAGTGTTTCACTTCTTCACACTTCAAGTGTTTCATTATGTAAGGAACATTTTAGACAACTAAAAATTTTAACTGTACCATGTCTATATACATTAGTACTACTTACTCACTTTCAAAAAAATTTGCACAAGTTTGAGACTGATGATGAAAGGAAGTGTAGAATAGCGACACGGAGAAAAGATTTAAAGACAATCTTACAAGCAAAACTAAATATTGCTAAACACTCATCTTATGTGCAGTCCATAAATATGTTTAACAAATTACCGTCAGAACTGAAAATCATTGAGAGTGTTAATATATTTAAAATTAAAATGAAGACATTATTACTTGAAAAAGCTTATTATACTATTGACGAATTCTGTGATGATAAATAATATTGTAATGTAATTGAATGTTATATAATATTCTAATTTTAGTCCTTAATGTTCAATTTAAATTCTATCCATTTCGAGTTAATATTTTTTTAATATTATTTGTATATGTAATAATAATAATTAAATTCTACCACATGCACACGGCACCGTCTGGCCCAGGCTGGGCAGAGCTTGTGCTGTGGGTGCTGCACAGTGGATGATCATACATGTATATACTTCTTTTTTATATAGATATTGTGCATAGAAACACCCAGACGGAGACAGGCATCCGTGTTCATGCACACAGATGTTTGACTTGTGCGGGAATTGAACCCGCACATTATATGTGCACATTTAGTATGTAAATTGTAAAATTCTACACAAAGTTTTTTTGTATTGAATAAATGAATAAATAAATAAATATATAAGGAGTGGTATAAGGTCAATACACTTAAAATAAATGTTTTATTTACAAGTAATTAAACTAAACTTGCATGGCGTAATTGGTGGTGATCGTCTTGCCACCGAATGTGCCGTAGGTTGCGGGTTCTGTGTAATCTACATATAGTAATAATAATAAAAATATTTATTCACCAAATAACGAAATACACATTCTCAGATGTTAATTAATAATGTAACTGAAAAATAGAATGTATTGTTTTGCCAAAGACATGATAGTTGGAATCATGTTTACATTTCGGGTCTGAGGGTTATTTTGTAATAACCAATACCCAGGGTATATAAATGGAACTATACCAACAATAAAAGCTCGGATATTAAAATATTTTTTTGTATTTAAGGATACTCACTCACCATATAGACTGCACGACTGGCATAGTGGTTTAGGTGGTCGCTTAACCACTGAAACTCTGCCGAGTATTGAAAATTCAATCCGCCAAGGGACAAAATCTTGTATGATTTACATAGGAATAGTTGTTCCAAGTCTGGGTGGTCTTTGTATCCCTTGTTTGAATGTTTGTAATGTTCTCCGTGACACAGGAATTATTTCAAGTATGGGCTTAGACTTTGTTAAATAATGAATCGAATTAAGCGTTACTTGGCGGAAATCCATTGTAATAAAATTATTGAGAAGAGAGGAACACGCCACGCAGCCTTGGATTGCCCGCTTCAAATATTGCAATAGAAAAAAGGTTGTCCTCTGGTTAGGGACAGCCACGACGTGGGACTCGGGCGTACTCCAACTTGCAGTATTCCGCTTCGAACACATTTATTTTTCTAAAGTAATATACGTTATCCATATATTTGGGTACCGGAGGCCCTACCCTCCCTCCCCTCCCTGGAGAGCGGACAAATTTAAAAGGCTGGCAGCGCACTTGCGACTCCTCTGGTGTTGGGGGTGTCCATGGACGGCGGTAATCGCTTACCACCAGGCGATCCGTCTGCCCGTCTGCCTCTTACACCGAAAAAAAAATTCATATGAAGGTGACTACGTTACCGAACCGTAAACCCTTCATAGATATATATTTGTTATTAAGGAAATATTATTACTACGTATTACTACCATTAATTGTAATTTTAATGACTTTATAATGGCGATTTTAATTAATATTTCGTTCATGGTGTAAAGATACTTTAATTGTTACTTCCCGTACTAAATTACTATAATAAACATAATATGCACGCACCGACCGTTTAGCCGCTACCGCATAGGAAGATAGCAACACCATCAAGCACGAAACACATTTCTTAAGAGTGGTTCCGTAGTTAGCAAATAAGCTGCCATGGGGGTTTCATTTGTGGAGGAACAGGGTGTGATGTCCCTCTAACACAAAGGGAGGATCCTCCGACCAGGCTGGTTGATCGTGCCTGGCGGGCCGCGGCCCGACTGTTGATGTCGGGAGCTTGTATATATACTTAGTCACTGTGTAAACTCCACTTATGTGATGCTGAATAGCATGACGTCATGTTAAGCGCGATTGTATCGCTATCTGTTAAATGTACGTCAAACAGACAAAAGTAAGCCCTAGCTTTGAGAAATTCCTTAAGTGTGTATTTATTGTCTCGGAAGTGTAGCGGTAGTGAATAGGACTGCTATACATGCTTTGGTTGGATCTTCGGGTCGGGCTAACAAAAAGTTATTGGCCTTTTTCGGTCAAGATTTTTTAGCTGTATAACATTCCTTCGGTCATGAGACTCATCTCTTTCTGGTTGTGTCTGATTATTGTTTCATCGAACGCCACACTCAGCCCTTGAGCGATGACCCTGCGACAGAAAGACGTAGACTCTGGGCCAAAGGAATCCCCCACCCTCACATTATATCATACCACAGGAGTCTCTACCTCCTCATCACACCCTGCCATGGGTAGTATGGAAGTCCTTAAAAAGACTTCGCACCCAGGTTGGCCGCTGTAGAACGAACTTGTGTAGGTGGGGTTTTAAGGACCCCGGCCTTGCTCAGTGTGACTGTGGTGAGCTGGAGCAGACAATGGGACATTTGTTGGTATGCCTTTCTTGCCCGAGCATTTGCACAATATCAGAGCATTGTGCGGCCACTCCTAAAGCAATTAGAGTGGCCGAATATTATGCAAATAATATATAGTTCACACTAGAACTGTTTCATCGAACTGTCAATTTTAGGGAATATAGAGGGTGTGTGGGAGACCGTAGGACTGCTACGCAGAGGTCTCGAGTTCCAAGGCACGCACCTCTGACTTTTAAAAGTTATGTGCGTATTAAATTAGTAAATATCACTTACTAAGAGGCCCGTGCCCAGCAATGGCACAGATTTTATACAGTACTGATATGATTATAATAGAGTGCATTGCGTTTGCTCCACACTTGTGCACTATAACTCCACTGCGCACATGGCTAGCTTCCGTTCCAATTGGCCGCCGCGATCGTAATATAACGTCTAGAGGAGATTATTGTTATCAGATAACCACCATCATACGGAAATCTACACGTCTCAGTTTTCCCATAATGTTCTTATGATATGTGAAGTCTACCTACCAACACTGCGCCAGCGTGGTAGACTGTGGTCTAACCCTTCTCATACTGAGAAGAGGCCCATGTCCACCATCGGGACAGTTAATTAACAGTACCGTAACGATCTGCTTTCAGAAGCCCACTGGTCTAATGGTAAGCGGCTAACAAAAACATCGTAAGAAACCTGCATGTCTAAAAGTCCCTCGTATTGTTTGCCAACCTGAATTCAACCATCATACTGGATAATGCCTTTTTTTTGTATTTTACGTGAGCGATTATATATACACACACACCTCGCCGAGGCAAAAGGAAGCAGAGAGGTTATGTCTTACCAGAGAGCAACTCCAGGTACTGCTGACTAAACCTACTATGGTGGGCCAACTGAATGCTTTGCTGGTAGTTGTATCACTGGAATTACATCAGCGATCCACCCAGCAGTCACGAAGGCAGGACGTACCTATAAGCGTCCGTGGGTGATGACTCCAAGACGACGACCCGGCACATCTAAGAGCATTGCTACACCTCATGATGTATACTGCCTACTTCTGCTTAAGGTAAGGTACTTAAACAGCAGTTAGATTCCATAAACTGGGTTAATATTACAATATGTCCTACTAAATGTGAAAGTTTATAAAAATATTTAAATGTTATTACTTAATCGTGCGTAATCCGTAACGGATTTGAATGGAACTTGGCACACGGATAGATCATATCCTCTATTAATAGAATACAGAAGGTTAGAGTTCTTGTAAAAGACATTGTTCAGCTGCCATACATTATTAGCCTAAGAACCAACAGCCACAAAATAATGATAAATATGTGGATAAGGAGAACCACATTCAATTAAAAGTGAATATAAGTCACGGACGATTCTGAATATTGCATACTAACTGAAATACTTATGTATCGTTTTTGATGTTATTATTTTATTTGATTAGTGTGTTTGGCAATGCGGGTCGTATTTGAAATAAGGATATAACATGGGCCGTTATGGGCTAGGTAGGTAGGTGCCTTAAGACCTACAACTGCAATCAGTCAACCAAGCATTTAAACAAGTGGGTTGTTCTTGTAATGTTTTAATGTTCAACTTTAATCAGAAAATAAACCCACAAACGTCATAAATTTTAGCTTTGTAGGTTTAAAAAATAATTTAGAATAGGTATCAAAGCAATAAAAAAAAAGAAAGATAGTTATTGAGTTGATATTTTATATGCAGCAACGCAGTAGCCTGTCGGGTACTGCGGCCGCAGAGCTATCGCTCTGCGGCCTACAATGCAATTACAGCAGTACTGCCTTATTGCATACTTGTTATTTCGGTTAGCATCTACTAAAATGTAAAAAAAATATACTTTTGACTTGTATACCAAGTTGTCGTGCCAATAGATCCGTAAATCACAGCCGGAGGTCGATATTTCGAGAAGAACCAAAATCAGTTGTGTAAGCGAAGTCGTAAATAAAATCGTTTAACATAAAATGTCGCAAAAATAATATATAGGTAGGTACCCAAAGTACACGCGCAATAAGTACAATGACATTTAGCAACGGAAAATACAGATAAAATCAAACAAAAAATGTTTTTGGTTGACTTGGATTAGTGTTGCCATGCTTGCACTATAGAAAAGTGTATAATACCGAGAAAGTGGTATTTATTATAGTATTTTTCATTACAATATGACTTTTTTAAGAAATTGGTCATATCTATGATGAAGTTCAATAATGGTATTTATAGAATAGCATTCGTATTAACTACGTAAGAAAAATTACAGACAAGCTAAATAGGGAATAATTTCTCTGATAAAACCGTACACATATTGTAAAAACTGTAGGCATGGCAACACTGCGTGTCTCAGATGTAAACAATGGATGCCGGTGTATTTGAAATCGCGAAAATACTTTTTAAAACGAAAATAAGATTCGAAAGTGTTCGTTAGATTGTAATGATTTATTATTAAGTCATAAAATAAAATACAAATTATTGTTTAGGTGGTATGTGTGTTGATTCATAGGCCAAATTGTTTATTGTCCTTTAAATGGGCAAACCCACAGACAGACAGCATTTAATACATTTGAGAAGTCTGGCTCCCGAACTAGGCGAAGTTGTCACACATATGAAGCATATCCTGGTGCAATACATAGGATAAAAATTCCAGTGAAGTTCAGCAGGCAGAACAGTTGTCAAAAGTAGCACTTCACTTTCTTATTTAGCTGGGAATCTTAATTGGTTGCCAAGGTCACCAAATAAGCTATATACTATACAGTACTGTACCGAACCTGTAATCTTTGTTTCTTACACTGGTAGATACAGTCAATATAAGTTATAAATTATAATAGTAGTATAATAACTTAACATTAAGTTATCATATTTATAAACGGCAATTTACTTATTATTGTTCAAAATTTATTAATTACAATTAAAATTACTGTTCTTTAACTGTTAGTGCAGATAATGATAAAAATTACCATTATTGTATGTAATAAAGTAAATCCAAATGTCACAAATAATTATCGACTTACGTTTCGTATTTAAAGGGCAGTAGTTATATTGGGACTACTAGTCATAGTCAAAAATCATTTATTCATTTAGGTCACAAAGTAATACTGATGAACGTCAACAGTGTAAAATTAAATCTACATAGTTGCATAATTTGAATAGCTTAAATAGAAGTAAACAGTAACTAGTAAAAGTGTTTAACAATAGTAGTTTAAAGTTTCAAAATTATGTAATAATAGTGTTTTATGAAAAATAAACAAGACGATAAAATCCGTAGACATAAAGTTGTTTAATTTCAAACGTAAGACAATAATTGTTATGTAATTTTTTTTTAGAGCAGCGATAGCTCAGTAGGGACACCAACAGACTGCAATGCAGAGTGTCACGGGTTCGAACCCACGTCGCGCCCCTCTGACTTTCGGAAGTTATATGACGTTTCGAAATTATGTGCGTATTGATTGACAATCATCGCCTGCTCCGTGCCTCGGAGAGCACGTTAACCCGTCGGTCCCGGCTGCCATGAACATCTATGGCAGTCGTCATTGGGAGAGTGTCGGCACAAAAGATCCCACTGGGTCGAAGTGTCGCCGGTCTGCACTGACTGGCCCCCACATAAGATACATTATGTAAATTTACTGACTTAAGACTTCTAGTGTTGCAAGCATTCAAATACTACAGTAACTAGAATACAGTATACACTTATCTAAGTTAAAAAAAAAAACTCTAACGGATCTCTAAATATAATAACAATTGAGAGTAAATAATTATAATTTTTAATTAACCTGCGACCCTCGTAAGTTGTAATTATTGTCGCTAATAACACACACTGATTACGCAATCGTAAGCCTACTTACACATTATGGCGTAATGTAATTATACCTATTTGTATCTTGTGTACGCTCGTTTAAATCCCATTCATAATAAAGTTATGAGTATTGTATACTAACTCTGCTCTCTAGGAAATAGTTATGACAACGGTATATTAAGGTTTTATGTAATGTTTGTAACGGTTTGGGTTGTGAAGGTCAAACGGTAGTCATTCCGAGGAATGTATAATAAATATAGTAATCGTAGTGGATCAAGTGGACGCCTTGCCATTGCCACTGTGCTGAGTATTGTGGGTTCGATCACCTCGGAACAAAAATTTGCGTAATGCACAAATGGCTGTTTCAAGTCTAGGCGATATTTGTGTGCATTGTTTCAATGTTTGTAAAGTCCTCTACGACACAGTAATAATTTCTAGTGAGAAGGTTGTTGTTTGAAACAACAAAAAAATATAGATTACAACTATCTCGTTGGTCGCAAGGCAAACATTTTTGGATTTGTATTTGTATATTCAGGTCAAGCAAAGTGTTTTGTTAAGAGCACGGCTAGTAAAAACATGCCCGGTAAACAGCTATAGCTGTTTATAATCATAGCTGGCCATAAAAGAATATGATACGCCTTTATTTACTTATCGGATATATACAACTGTAATGCGCGGTAGCGTAAAAAACAAACAAACCCACATTTATAACATTAGTTAGGATTCGTAACGGGTATTTACGCGGTCCTGTATAATATAATTATACCTTACTAGTAGTTTTCCCGCGGTTTCACCCGCGTAAGTCCCGTTCCCGTGTGAATATCGGGTTTCACCCCTTTCACCCACTTCAGGGTGGAATTTCCAAAAATCCTCTCTTAGTGCTCCCCTACACTCTCCAAGGAACATACATGCCAAATTTCAGCTTCTTGCGTTCAGTAGTTTCGGCTGTGCGTTGTCTGTCAGTCACTCAGTAACGGAAGAGTTTTATACATATAGATTGTAGCTAAGCGACATTTTTACCTTTACATTTAAATATTTCGAGTTAATCTATTAAGACGCAGTGGCACACCGGTGACCAGGCACAATCGATTCTTAATTATATCTGGTATTCTAAGATTTGACAGGTTAATACCCGTTACGAATAATAATTATATATGGATGTTCCAAGACAATATCGCAGCTGAAAATCTTGTGTTGTATTTTTGCGATCATTTTCGCCATAATGATAAAAGTATTATATCTGAATACCGTAGTAATTTTAGCTATTAGTGTAGAAGAACCACAATATCATACAAAACAGTGTTCCCAGAACAATTTAAACCATACTTCAGTTTTCATTGTCTATAAAAGTGAAATTAAACTCCCATGGCTCAAAAAAAATAGATTGTGATCGACATTCAGCCATTGTTGCGGATTATCGGTCAAGCGTGAGTCGCGTGTGGGAATATTGTCTATGGACGTACAAAAAGTTTGTGAGTTTATCTATGTTCAAAGACCTTTGTCGGCGTAATGTTGGTGTTTTTATAATTCATTACACGGTAAGTGACTTAGCCAAATTAATTAACGGACCTAATATACTTAGACCCACGCCTGTGTGATTATAAAAGGGTAATCAGAGGAGCTTTACTCCTAGTCCGTAAGCTTTCTTAAAACAAATATCATCATTATTATCTTAGACGAAAGACATCCACTGCTGGACATAGCCTCCCCAAATTTTTTCTCACAGGCCAGTCTCGGTTATCCGCTTCAAAACAAATATAAATATAATAATATAAAGATTTCGATATCTATGTTTTAAGTCCAACATAATAGCTTATACTGGACTAACACCAACATTACACTGCACGGTGGTGTAGTGGTTTTAGTGGTTAACTCGTTATTGCCACTTGGCCGAATGTTGTAGGTTCGATACCCACAAGAGACAGCAAATTGTGTGATATTTTAAAAAAAAACGGGTGCGTCTCATAACGTATAAACTCATTTGGTCTAATTTCATTTTATCATCGTTCATAAGATATAATCAACGTGAGATATACCAACTGTTGATATAATTTCTTTAAAATTAAACTACTATATACGGATTTTATCGCGTTGGTTATTTGACACTTTATTACATAATTTTGAAAATTGTTACTCTACTACTACTATTAAATTTTACAAATTTTTTTTTTGGTCACGAGATTTGTACCCGTCGTAGGCCGGTGGCTCGCATGCGAGCCACCAAATTGGTTTTACGTTAGCTTAAGCTAAAGCGAAGGCGGCGCGCGGCGTTTTGGCGCCAATTTGGTGGCTCGCATGCGAGCCACCGGCCTACGACGGGTACAAATCTGCCGGCTGGTATGCGAGCCGGCGGTATACGACCGGTTAATATGTATATTGTTTATTTAATCGAAAATCATTAGGTCTAACGTTTAATATATATATAAAACGTCATTATGGTTAACACCCCGACTCAGAGTACTCCGACTCGGATAGGTTAGGTTAGAAGGCTAAAGCGGGTGCGAAGCGGAGCGGAGCTTCCGCCTTAGCCTTCGTGGTTATTTTTTTTTAAACCACCCAGGAATAGGAGCCCCGCAAAGAGGGGCTCCGTCGACCTATCTTAGCGCAGGTGGTAATCAGTTACTAGTTATGTTTAATATCTACTTAGGTTACTATGTGGTGTGTCAAACGATTTTATATTTAATGTATGTTATGTCAAACGATGTTATAGTTAATGTATGTTATGCTTATAAAAATTAGTTATTTTAAAATTATATCAATCGTTTATTATATTAACTAAACGCTATCTAAACTAATATTATAAAGAGGAAACATTTGTGTTTTTGTATGTATGTTTGTAATGTTTTCACACAAAAACTACTGGACCGATTTCAAAAATTGTTTCACCATTAGAAAGCTGCATCTTCACTGAATGACATAGGCTATAATACATTTTCAAAAAAAATAGGGATCCTTAATATAAATGCAATAATATAACCCAAGGTGTGAAAAATTAGTCATAAAAAATCTGTCATCGCGTGCGCTGCGGAAACTATTGATGATAGAACAAAAAAATGTTCTACAGTATTATAGAACGTATCAATATTTACAAAAAAGTCTGCGACACCATATGTATTTTTTTAATATATAGCTAACTACACCTACATATATAGGTGTAGTTAGACCTATTCATTTCTTTAGTTGTAGTTTTATATATTAAAATTAGATAACAAATTAAAAGTAGGTATTGGGTAATAAATTAAAGTCCACGCGGACGAAGTCGCGGGCAACAGCTAGTATCAAATAAAATTATAGGTTCCGTTATTATATGTTGTTAATATTAGAGATTTTGTTGTTATATCATCTATTACTGACCCAAAAAAAACCGAGTCTGGGTATAATTTGTATCCACTATTTAAAGGTTGTAATGTCCTCCGCGACATAGCGATATATTCCTAGAGCGGGAGCTGCATTTATAAAAAACCTCACCAAACCACGGACCTTGTTGTGTTTGAAATCAATTTCACCGTGAGTTGCACCGCGCTGCCTCTGCGATCCCGCAGGTGCAAAAGGTGCTAACTGTCATTTAGGCGATAATGTTTGAGATGTTTGGAATAGATACATTAGGCTCAAAGGAGATAATTAAGGTGGTCCAGGTGGACGGTGAACCACCCTAGAACCGCCTAATAACCCTAGGATGCCTTTTTATTTTTGATTGCTAAGTGGGAGACTTCCCAGCCTAACGGTAAGTGTCAACCGCTGCACATGGATTTCGACGTTGTGTCCGTTGTTTGAATGTTTGAAAAATCCCCGCGACACAGGATTTATTCCAAGAGTGGGAGACGTCTAAAAAATAACTCTATGGTTGTATAATATATAGTCATTGCTCTTTACGGGCCTACAGCACTCGTGTTTTACAGAGAGCTTGCAAAACGCGTGATCGACACTTCGCGTGGTGAGAAGCTTCTAGTCTTTGCATAGCCGGCACCTCGGTGGCGTAGTGGTTAGTGTAACCGACTGCCACGCCTGAGGTCGCGGGTTCGATTCCCGCACAAGTCAAACATTTGTGTGCATGAACATGGATGTTTGTCTTGGTCTGGGTGTTTCTATGTATAATATGTATGTATTTACAAAAAAAAAAGTATTTATGTATATTTATCCATTGTCTAGTACCCATAGTACAAGCTCTGCTTAGTTTGGGCTAGATGGTGTTGTGTGTATGTGATAGAGTATTATTATTATTATTATTATTATTATTATTATTATAGCCCAAGGACTCAGCTTTGCCCTTGAATGTAATAATATCGCCAGTATTCTGGGCATGTTACACCGGTAGACAGCAAAGCTGATAATTATAATAATAATATAATATTCTATCACATACACACAACACCATCTAGCCCAAACTAAGCAGAGTTTGTATTATGCGTACTAGACAATGGATAAACATACGCATATACATTTTTTTGTAAATACATACATACATATTAAACATAGAAACACCCAATTAAGTATGTAATGATAACTTTTTTTATATAATTACCAGATTTTACCCGTTGCTCCGCTCGCGTAAATCGCGTAAATATAAATTGTCTATACTTCGGGAACTGTAGGTACTTTTTCTGGATGAAAGATACATAGGGTACCTTTCATCCAAAAAAATATTTTCTATACAACTGCCTCCTTATTCTCTGACAACGTGTATGTGCGAAATTTGATGATGATCGGCCGTGTAATTACTGCGTGAAAGCGAGCGGCAAGCAAACAAACTCACATTCACATTTACAATATTAGTAAAATTAATAATTATTATTACATAAATATAATTTATTTATATAATATTAATAACTTATATATTAACTCTACCTTGTATTTAATTATTTAAATGTTGTTATTAAAATAAAATTTCATACATAAAAGAAACATTAACGAATCGAACCCATGACCCGAATATCTGTAGGAAACACTAGCGTAAATCCTGTTAATAAGTGTGTCAGAAAAGTATAAATTTTGCCATAAAAAATATTCGGTGTCTAACTAGGAAATTGCCGTTAATGACCTGCCTACATCAAATTTTGTGGTTTCTGTACAAAAAAGGCAATAATTAAAAACGCATTTTTATTTTAAGAATATCCTATTTATATTATTAATAACATGTATGTATTATTAATAATAAATATAAATAAACTTTTATGCAATTTGTATTTAAAGTTATATCGCTTAATGTCTGCCGTTTTCGTTATTTTAATTTGCCATAATTTCATTATGGTTGACTTTTTTGTTAATTTAAGACAAACCATAAACCTAATTACAAGCAGAACCATACATGAAAAAAAACATAATATTAAAATCAGCCATTCAAAAAATAATAATCAAATTGTTATTATGACAAACACAACTACCAATTTCCTTCATACAAAGCAGCAACTTCATATTTAAACCTCTATTACATAGTTTGTCCGATATCACCTTTTTTAACCAATTAATTTAGGCAGATACTTAATTAATGTATACCAAGGAACCAAAATTGCATTTAAAACTGATAAAATATTGTAACAATGGGCCCAGATAACATAAATAAAAAGTTGAAAGCATACCTTACCTATACAATTCACAGTAGATCGGTTAAAAAACGACTTTGAAGGTATCTTGAAGTCGCATCTGCTTGAAGTGTAGATATTAATATCTTTTAAGATCCAAGCACTTCCTTATTTCGATTGTATGTAATATTTTTCTATATTTTATCAATTCTCGACTTTATGAAAATACTAGCTGACCCGCGCAACTTCGTCTGCTTCACATAAGAGAATATTCCCAGTTTTTGCAAAATTTTTCATTGCTGCTACGCTCTTATTGGTCGTAGCGTGATTTTAATATAGCCTATAGCGTTCCTAGATAAATGGGCTATACAACACCAAAATAATTTTTCAATTCGGACCAGTAGTTCCTGAGATTAGCGCGTTAAAACAAACAAACAAACGCTGGCGCCGATTCTATAGGGCCTTGACTCACTCTATAAGGTTACATCACTAAAATTTTAAAAATATAACCTCTATTCCCTACATCTACAATGCACAAATATCTTTTAAAAATCATCTTTAAGGTCTCTAAGTATCATCTCCTTGAATTATATCACTATTTTTGAGGTCAAAATATTTATTTTCCGCGTTTTATATTTGCTGTATTTTAACCTTAACATTCTTGACCTCTTTCTATGCCCCGAGTGATGACCTGGCGACTGTGAGTGCATAAAGAGTGGACTCAGTTCCCATTGTGTGATTTACAAATAGTTGTTCCGAGTTTGGGTGTACTTTGTGTGTTTGTTTATAAAGACTCTCGCGAGACAGGATCCATTACTACAATTATTATTGACTTTGACTCAGTAGGGATGACGTTATGGGTTTAGCTGGTCGCCTCGCCACTACCATTACGCTAAGTGTTGTGGGTTCGAATTCCACACGGGACAAAACTTTATGTGGTCCATAAATGGGTGTTCCTTGTGTCCGTAGTTTGAATGTTTGTAAAGTCCCCCGCGATACAGGAATTATTCCTAGGGCGACACTTCTCATTATAGAAAAAATTAAAGATGTTAAATTAATCATAATTATTTTAGTTTTAGTATGCTCTCTTTTATAAGATAAATCTCTCAGATGCCGTCTTATGAAACACATCCAATCTTTAGATGATAGATTAAATTACACGTCATTATATCCAACCAAAATCATGAATATACTTACTTAACCATTAAATCATAATTGCCGCCATTACACCAAAGAATACCATTGTATTTCAGTACATTCACTTTGACAATCATTCCCGAAGAATACATTGCCGCTTCAATACTAATCACATTTATATGACTTCTAAGTAAAACATTATTGTACACTAAACATCAAGGTCTGAACATTTACTACTGCTACCAAGACATACGGTTACAAAAGTTTAACGGCAATACTTTCTATTCTTTCGAATCCAATGCGGGCTTAAACCAACATTAATGTAACATTAGTGTATAACTAAACTGCAACGTGAATTGATTAATCGAAAGAAACCACATTTTGAACTTAGTATCTTATCATATCCACCACCACATACGAGGTCGTCGCTTTATAACGAAAAACAAACCTCCGAACAGCCAGTACTATTTTTATATTGCAAGGAAGCTGAATACATTTTAGCATGGTGCATTAAAAAATTACGATCGTGTATAATTTGAAAATAGAACACTTGTGAATCTGTGATTTAGGAGTTTATTTTATATTTTTTAAGTAGTTCGTTCTCTTATGCTGGATTTTATTTTAATAAAGTGAGTATTAAACGTAATTTTTCGATAATTTTGAATTATTTAGTATTAATTGTGTAAAAATATACGTTTAACACAAATAAATAATTTCAACATGCTGACTGTTCATTTATTAAATTTTTTATGTATTGGCGTACGCAGAATTAGAACCAGGGGCAATATTTTTACCAGTCAGTATTGTTGGGAGACCAAATATTTTATCCCCAGTAATGTATTATTTAACGCCGTAAGCATTTTAAGTGGTTTGTTCATTTTATTGATGATTATCACGTTTCGAAACAATGACATAATAGTAGAAAAGCTTTCACAATAAATAAACTACGATAAAATCTATAAAAAACATGTCAATTTAATTTTAACCACATTTGTTGTTTATGACATAACTAAAAGTTTTTTGTGAATATGTAATAAAATTATTTGTTTACATAAGTTAACTAAGTTTATTCAGCAATTCAGAATCGTATAACTTTTACTGATTATCAATTTACTTTTTAAAGATATCATAATAGATTATTGCTTTATATTAGGA
Organism: Catocala fraxini; assembly: GCA_930367265.1. Classification (NCBI taxonomy): domain Eukaryota; kingdom Metazoa; phylum Arthropoda; class Insecta; order Lepidoptera; family Erebidae; genus Catocala; species Catocala fraxini. Next base: position 19,123,465 of record OV884049.1, on the reverse strand, counting down.
ACTTCTTCGTAAATAACCGAAATCAAGTCTAAATATATTAAACACGACGAATATTCATCTAAAATCACCCAATTTAATTAGCATTAACGTGTAATTTATCATTAAGCCAAGCGATTATGCTGTTAAATGTTAATGTTTGATCTTCATTTACTCCATTTTTATTTTAGCTTACATAATGTAAATTAATAATGTATCATAATTTACATATAAGACATATTTACTTATTTTACCTCTCGCCATTACGTCTGAGTTCAAACATTTAGTTTGGTTTATGAGAGAAAGTTTCAATAAAACTTAGTTAATAATTATGAAGCGTATTATGTTAGTGGAATTAATAAATCACGGAAGGGGTTTTAGGTCATTTAAATCATATAACATAAGAACTGTTTTAAATTTAAATATTTATATAAATAGACTAAGATAAAACAGTTCAGTATCTTTTTCTCATCTGTTTGTCTACCAATTTTATATTTATTTGTTGTCACGGATAGTAGCTTTCGACGCGCTTTAGTGCTGCCAACATTATATTTGGAATATTTTGTATAGGTAGGTGAAAATAAAACAGACAGTGTCGTTTTCTATTGTTTATCAACCGTTTTTAATTTTTCTTGTTAAGTACCTATTGAGGTAGAATATAAAAGAACAGAAAAAAGAGTTGAAATATGTGTAAATGTGTATAATATATATCATATATTATGTCTTCTCAAATTTTAAATAATAATTATGGTCAAATTTTAATCACTGATTAAACACTAGTTCTCGTAATTATTTCATGGGTCATTTGTGAGAACGTGGGCCTGGTTTTTATGACACAACAGCTCACTTTAAGATAATATTACATTTGCCTGATACCTATTAAGTAATTTTTGGACAGTAGTGGACCTCTCAGGTTTAAATGCCTGAAGCATATTTCCTTCTGCATCCTACATATATTATAAAATTAAATATAAAAGCTTATATCTAATTATGTTTGAATGTTCATTTCACAATTACACGTAAGTACGTCGTTGAACGGATTTAATAAAACTTAGCACATAGAACTAAACTCCTAAACTAAGCAGTAAGTAAATAATTTTGAGTTGGCGCCAACTCAAAATTAGTTACATACATTACTTTAGCAGCTTAGTCATGCAGGTTTAAACTAAAATTGTTTATTTTAGTTCTAGCTTTTCTGTTTCGTTCTTGTCAGTTTATATATAAAAATGTTTATTGATTATGAATGTCGCCTTATAAATTGGAGAAGCAGGTTCAACGTTTTTTATCATTATATCTAGTCGCAATTCTTAATGGAGCTATGAGACGATAATATGATGAGCCATTAGGAGGCATGGGTAGTTTCTCTAACGAGAAATTACGCTTCAAGTAACTAATATGATAGCTTCCTCATTTCATAATTCCCTTAAATAACCGTCTTAGATCATAGACTAAATTTTAATTTATTAATAAATTCACAGCAGGCCTCTTCAACTGTATCAATCTCCGTGCGGAAAGAAATATCAAATATCGGTACTTTAGCTATTCATCTTCATGTCTCTGATTATATGTGGTATGTACATTAATACTCGGAATACTACAGGAACCATCAGATCATATTTCCTGACGTGTGCTGATCTGTAAAAGGATCAAGTGACGAGGTCACTGAGCGAACCATAGATTACTATTTTAATATCAGAGATTACACTCCGTAAAATATAGCTTGGTTCCTGTGACATATATCCAAATCACGCCAATCAAGACACATATTTCATGACGTTAAAATGTCATCGAAACAATGTCATAAGTACTTCATTTGTGCACACATAGTTCTTTGCGTCATCTTGTCTTGATAATTCAACCGAATATGATCAACATCGTCCCAGCCCTCGGCATGTTACTTTGATAACTGACGCAGGACTCAAGATATAGTGCTTTATTTTTCTCTATTCAAAGTTTAAGAAAAACTCTCAGATTGACAGCTGTCAGGCAATACTAATATATAATAATAACTAATAGTAGTCAAGTGAAAAATTCTATTAGTTATGATCGATTGGCTAATATTAATCATCAGGACAAAATTGATCAATATTATTTATTCATTGGCTAAATGAATTAATTAAATTTATTTATAAATTTTGCTTTTGAGATCAACTTGCATAAATATTTCTAAATTATTTTATTAAAAACAACCTCTTTCTTATATCACATCTATTTAATGTATTAAATAAATATGATAAATTAAGCAATTAAATTAGGCATAAAATTAACACAACCTTACTTTTTAGTATGTATTGAAGATAATAATATGTAGATTAAAAAAGTTACCCATAATATGATTCCGATCAAGGCCGGCTACTTACATACAATATTGCAAACAAAATTATGTAATTGAAAACTGGCTTGTTAAATTTGCATGTGTTTTCAATATGAATATGGCACCTAAATAACTTTCTACTATAAGTTACAGATTGTATGATTAGGTACTTCGCTTATAATTGCTGCTATATTCATGCAAATTATTTTAGTACCTATTGGATCAACATAATTTTAATAAATGAAATTATTGTTTTCGTAGGAGCCTCTTTTACAAGTTCGGTATCACTACATATTATAAAACAAAGTCCCCCGCCGCGTCTGTTTGTCTGCTCGCGATAAACACAAAAACTACTGAACGAATTTTCATGTGATTTTCAACACTAGACAGAGTGATTCATAAGGAAGGTTTAGGTGTGTAATTTGTTAAGGTTTTGTACTACCCGTGCGAAGCCGGGGCGGGTCGCTAGTAAAATTTCATAGTAATATATTATAAACCGATTAACAACAGACCTCTTCGGGCTCTTAGGCCGTCTGCTGCCTTAAGCGAGTGCACGGAGCGGGCGCCCGCCGCAGGGACCCGCGCCGTGCTCCGTCACGGACAAATTAATCTATCGCGGCCCCCCGCGACGGACTCCCGCCTCTTGCAGCGCCGGCAGTAACGAAGCGGTGCTCACTGATTTCCTAGAAACAGCTCCGCTCGCGTGCTCCGTCGCGCAAACACGTTGCGTGTGACAAGAGACCCGCCTCACGCAGATGATAATAGAAAACAGCACGCCGCGCGAGCATCCGCTCCGTGCACCCGCTTAACGCAGCGGAAGGCCTTAAAAAAATTATCTGGCCTATACTCTCAAAAGCTCTCATATATTATCATCCATAAGTTTAGATAAAGATAATTGCATCCACTTTTCTATGGCCATATTTTAAGTGCTGCCTAATTCTGAGTGAGACTCTTGAAGTCTTGACTGCCACACTTTGTGTTGCTACTAAGAAAATCATAAGACGGTCGCCCTGTGGTTGCAGAATGATAAAAAAGAAACATTTTATTTTATCCATTTCATCAAGGACCTGAATCATTGATTTGTGAACAATACAGATATGAACTTAAAGGTTTTCTTGGAAAACATTTACCTTAAGTGTTTTCACAATAATTTTGAGCAATACTTACTTTTAAATGCATTTGAGTCACTTACCGCAATATTCTGATAGTAATCGCAGAAATTTGCGCTTGGCAATCCGGATAATTATTTAATTAACCGGTTAAGTACCGGATTAATTGATTTAAAATATGTTGACAGTTAACCTGTATAGTAAGAAATAGTTAAGTTACATTGCGTTATACAAAATCATAATAAAATTAGTCGATGTCTGTACATAATGAAGAAAAAGTAAAGTAATTGGTCTTTATAAGAACCAAAGAATCCAAAATAAATATTTTAAATGTCTGTCTGTCTGTATGTTTATACGCTAATCACACAAAAACTACTGCACGAAATTGAATGTGGCTTTCGCAGTTGTATTGCTAGATGTTTAACTTAAAATCTGGTGTTTGTTTGTTACGCTTTAACACCTTAACTACTCGACCGATCATCATGAAATTTCGATACACGTTGTCAGAGGTACAGGATAGGATATAGGGTACCTTTCATCCAGAAAAAAGTACTGTTATTAACCTAGCCTAAACTACATTTACGCGAGCGAAGCCGCGGGCAAAATATAGTATAATATATAAATTACATAAACAAAAGCTTTCCGATTCCTTACAAAAAGAATTATTGATTAATTATCCAATTTCTGAAATTTCGTGGTAATATGAAGCTGTACTAAGAAAGAAATTAATTGAAGTTCGGTAATTTCATTACGAAAAAAAAAAAAAACAAAATTACTGGAAATGTGATTCATGAAATAAACAACTTTAATTATCAAAACTTCAATTATTGCGTTAATCTTTCCTTAAACGTTTCCTTGACGATAGATTGATCAAGAAAGTAGGTATGTTAAAAAATGTGACTGGGATAATTTGAAGTAAAAGAATAAGAATCCTTACTAACATTATGAATGCGAATGTGAGTTTGTTTGTTTATTTGTTACTCATACACGCCTTAACTACTCGACCAATTATCATGAACTTTCGCATACACGTTGTCAAGGGTACAGAAAAGGACGTAGGGTACCTCTCATCTAGATAAAGTACAGTTTCTAACCCAACCAATTAAACCTATATTTATGCAAGCGAAGCCGCGGACAAAATCTAGTATAGGTATCATAAAGCGCGATTTAGTAGTCTGGAATCTGGATATGTTTCTGATAGACGATACGCTACATGAAACCTAAAATATAACTTACAAAATACCTACTCCTTCGGGTATATTTAGTCACCAGTATTAGGTATTAGTTGTCATTGTTCACCTTCAAAACTTAGAATAATTACTATATTCAAGTAATTGGCTACGCCTTCTTAAACACAGACAAACATATTGCAATCTACATATTATCATTGAGAATAATCTTGCTACACTTGAGCGCCAAAATTGTTTACCAAGTCGTCTATTGTCTATGGTATATAACAATAGACAATCAATCTCAAATAAAATATAGAGGTCTAGGTCAAAAAACTTATTAAAATCTTGATGGCAGAATACATTCAAATATAGAACACCTGATGTTTTTTTTTGGCCTGTAAATCTCATTCTGGAGCCTTAGAGTAGTATTCCTTTGTTGAATAGATTCGAGTGGTCAGGTGTTGCCAATGATTTGATAATGACATCAGTAAGCCTGGGATAGAGGGGAAATGCTAACTGTTGCCAATGCCGGCTGGCACAAGAAATAACCATCGTAGGGACTACTGAAAACCACCGTAAGATTATTAGCGCTGTTACTGCATTTCGCTTGCTAACAAAAGTTTTTCTGAATCACGACAGCTCTCTACCATTTTTTTTCTTTTATAACGTCTTTAATTCCTTTAGCATACTAGACTGCTTGGATGGCGTGGTGGTTTAAGCGGTCCCTCGCCTCTCCCACTGCGCCAGCACTGCGCCGCACAGTGTTGTGAGTTGAATAGTCACACGAGATAAGAATGTGTGTGATCCACAAATAATTGTTCCGAGTCTGGGAGGTTTTTGTGTTTATTGTTTGCGTGTTTGTTAAGTCCCCTGCGACACAGGGATCATTCATAGAGCGGGAGATATTTTTCCGAGTGTAAGTATTCCTTGCTTCTGTTGTTTGAATGTTTGAAAAATCCTCCGTGACACAGAATACTTATTTATACAAGAGCGGGTTTCTTATTTATGGAGGAAAAAAGTAAAATGCACTATTTTCTCCTATGCAATCGTATTAACTCCGTCCTTAATGAATGCTTGGCTTCGCTGTAAATACATATTTACTCAGAAAAGTAGATATATAAAATACCTTTTCATCATTCTCCTACGTATAAGTATACCTAGAAAGTCAGATCAGTCCTTTTCTCTCCTATTCTGGTTAGGTTAGCCACCATCCTGCGTCGTCCATCGAACCTTGACTTGGAAATAAGTATTGCCATAAAAATGTTGTTTAATTCCAACATGTTGTAATAAAAATACTTACTTGCTGGGTAAGTGAAACTGCTTCTTTTTATCTTAACTGTGTACATCGACACTTATTTTTAAATGTTTCCAAATTTTGTTAAATTCTGGCTACATATTTTAATACCTTGACCAACGGTCGGACGTCGAGGTCCAGACAATGCCTTTTTTATTGTGGTTTAATGCCGGGTAATTGACCAATTAAGGTAATTATGTAATTTACGTCAGAGTTCTTATGCGGAGATTATAATATTTCAAGCGGTTGTGAGTCGGAGTATACCCATATGACTGCTCGCACGAATTAAATTTGAAGCCTCCTTACAAGAGTTGACCTCCTCCTTACTAGATAGAAAAATCCTATAACGCTGTGCTGAACCCAGCAATCTGTAAATACTGTAATAACAAAAATGTAAAAGCTTGCGCGTAGGAGTCAGGGCCCTTTAAATAGTCGATGCCAATCAGTTATCAAAAATATATTTAATTACATATTTTTAAACTATTAAAAAGACTTATCTTTATCATTACTAGTTTACGAAGTGATAACTCAATAGATAGAGCATTGGAATTAAAATCAACAAGTCATGGTTTTGATGCCCACCCATAGCACTACCGACGTAAACCCACTTCTAATACAAGCATTACACTTAGCTGGACAGCCTAACCAGAATACTAGCAATATGCAACACAAATTACTACTAATATTAAAAAAACAGTACAGGCCACATAATCATAGCTATAAACTTTAATCACAAACGGGGCGTTTCCAGTTGGACGATTTACAAACCGTTGATTGCTTAACACACATCGGATATTATCATGTGTCGTTTCCAGTGGGGATCGGTGACCTCAAGGTTCTCAACTTTCACTTAAATATGGTATTCGGTAGAGGTGCATCCTTGCTGGTCATAAAGCTTTATTGCCAAAGACAGCGGAGATGTTAGCCAAATAGGTAACTTTATATTCCCGCAAGGGTAGGTATTCAACGTTAAATATGTAGTAGGTATACTAGCTTCTGTCCCAAGATTCGCTCGCTTTTTCTGGATGAAAGGTATTCTATTTCCTATTCTGTTGCCTTGACAACGTGTGTACGAAATTTCATGATGATCGGTCGAGTAGTTAAGTCTTGAAAGCGTAACAAACAAACTCACATTCGCATTTATAATATTAGTTAGGATGGCAATAATATACTATTTATTCATCTTTGAATCTTAGTGGACTGCCACGCCAGTTCGATTCCAAGGCCCGCATTCCTAACTTTTCGAAGTTATCTGTGTATTAAATAGTGAGTTATCGCTCGCTTTAACGGCGAAGGAAAACAGCGTGAGGAATCCTGCTTGTCTAAGAGTTCTCCATAACGTTCTCAAAGATATGTCAAGTCTAGAATATAGCTTAACCTGAGAATGGACTAAAGCCTAACCTAAGAATGTCCAGACTCTCTAAGAAGAGGCCCGTGCCCGTGGACAGTTTAATACAGGGCTGATATTATTAAATCTAAATCTCGGTAAAAAAATACAATAGCACCCTGGAGTTCGGAAATTGGCGGTGTTGCACCTCAGAAAGCACGGAAAGCCCTTGGTCTCACGCCTAATTTCTCTTAAGTCGAGTCGCATTGCCGTCCCATTGGATTATGAGATTGAGGAAATAAAAAGAAATATCTGAAAGAGACGACTCCCACACTAAGAATAATTCCTGTGTAGCGAAGTACTTTACAAACATTCAAACAACTGACACAAAGAACAGCCAGACGCTAAACAACCATTAATTGTGAATCACTCAAATTCTTATCCGGTGTGGGGTTTGAACCCTCAACACTCAACATAATGGCAGTGGTGAGGTTACCACATATCACTACACTATCCGTGCTGTCTTGTAGTCAGCGGACACACTTGGGCACTATAATATCATCTTTAGATGGCGAGACTCCCTTAACATTAGCCGCTGTAACCGAAATTGGGTCTGGAGTACATTAGTAAGTGACATCGTGAAACCAAAGCTGGCGAAGTGCGGGTATTACACACCCCTGCTTACACCCTTTGAGATATTAGCGTAAGAGTAAGAATATAAAATCGCTCGTAGTGTTACGCCTTCTACACAGCTCTACGCTACAAGGATGAACGTGAAATGTCATCAGATTGCCTACTTTACCTACATTCGAATAACTTAGGTTGTTAAAGTTTTTGTTCATTAACTGCATAATAAACTTCTGATGCTATTCATAGAATCCAATTATTGTAACTCGACGTCAATTTGATCTTTGGAATATATTATATATAATGAATTGCTTGTAAAATTGCAGTCTAGCAAAATTCCTTACGTGGAGTCACGTAGACTGCAATTTTAGTTGCTGCACAAAATATTTGAACAGCAACGCAGTATTGTACTTCAGGTATAACTAGGATGTGCCCGATAGGTTACGTTCGGGAACAGTAGGTACTTTTTCTGGACGAAAGGTACCGTATATCCTTTTTTGTATCCCTGACATCGTGAATGCGAAATTTCATGATGATCGGTCGACTTGTTAAAGCGTGAGAGCGTAACAAACAAACTCACATTCGCAATTATAATGTTAGTTAATCAACAATTCTATCAATTAGTATAGGCTGCCGATAACGCGGTAGTACAGAATGCGACTATTGTTTATTAGAAATCCGGTTCGATAGCCGAGTTGGGCAATGTTATTGAATTTGAATTTGAAGAAATTTTTAATAGCGCCAAGTCATATAGACTGTAACTGTACTAAAGGGTACAATGGACCAACAACCATAGTTGGTGAAATGTGCGTGTAATACACCGCCCTTCGGAAATATAGGCGTGACACTACATATACGGGTGTAACAGAAAGATGTGGTCATATTTAAGCCCCGTCGATACGCCCGATTGTGATACTTGCGGAGTCCTTGACGATTCCAACACTTACTGATGAATTATGTCAAATACCAGCGCCAAAGGAACTCGTTGATGTTCAAATATAATCTTAACGTGTACTATGTAGGACTTTTCATTAATATCCTAAGTGACCCTACTTCAAATGCGGCGTTAGACCTATTTGAGATATATGTACAACAACGACTTCCTCTGTCTCCTATCATTACATAGTAAGTTAGTATCTTAGAATAAGCCACGATGGGGCTAACATATTATTCTGTAATAAAAGCCTCTAAATAAAAAAAGATAAAATAAATAATATAGGCCCAGTACAATGGAAAACTGCAACAACCAAATCTATATAAATTATTTTCACTAGGATACAGCATTTTCTTATGGACTTATCAATATCATATATTCTAGTCGATACTTAAACAACACCAACAGCTGCCTCGGATGATCTCCGTGATCCAGAAAATGACCATGCGCTATTTGGATAGTGATATAATGCGTTTGTTTCTTTGTTTAAATAAAAATAAATAAATTGTCATACAATTATTTTTTGTTCCGTACAGAAGGAACAAAAAATAATTGTATGACAATTTAGCACGTAGGTTATTTATCAGATATACATCACGGCCTTAAAATATGACCACACCTTTCTGTTACATTCTGTATAATGCAAGCATCAATTTGTCAAACGCATGACTTCTGTACACCAATCTCTTAGATTTCACTTTTTTCAAAAACTCACTGAATCTTCAATTCACAATGTAATAGTGCAAAACCTTCCGTCAGAATACGAAATCACTTGACCGCTCTTAACGGAAGTTGCGTCATTTCCGCTCGTTACGTCACCGAGCGTGACATGAAATACTTTTTAAAGAGATTAGGGTTGCCAACATTTACATATTTATTTATGGATATTTTTGGGGGTAATTACATGCTATTAATAAAGGTGATAATTTGTTAGCATGTTTGTTACCGAATCATGCGTAACTGTTAAGCGGATTAGGATAAAAATTTACACACAGATAAACGACTTGGATAAATATAAACCTTTCAAAAGATTTTGATGAAACTTGGCACGCAGATAAAATATAAGTTCGATTCGCAAAGCTTGTCATATTATCCGTAATAAATCGGATCAACTGCTTCTAAGCTCGTTGTTGAAATAATAAATAACTTATGAAAATCAAAATTAATTAGGAAAAGTAATTATGGAATTGCCGTTTTTACTACTGCTATGTAAATTTATCTAATTGGTCGGCAACTTCTTAATAAATATATAAACAAAACCTCTTACAAAGTCCAATAGATATCCAGTAGCTAATGGATAAGGCAATGGATGCAACCGATGTTAATTTAAGTCAAACCATGTGGCCTGAATACAAGCAAATATACATTTAAAAATTTGAATTCGCATTGGCTATATTTATTGTCCCTAACAAGGACAACGCTCTTACTAGGAGTATGGTGGGACTTTACAAACCATTAAACAACGGACACAAGGAGCATCCAGACTCGGGACAAACATTTGTGGAACAAACAAATTTTTCCCGTGTGGATTCGAACCCGCAATACTCGGCGCAGTGGCAACGGCTAGGACACTACCACATCCGTGCAATCAATAAAAAAATACAACGTTACCGATTTTCTTCACACAAAGCGTCTCTTCATATTTAAACCTTTATTTTATAGGTATACCCAACAAAAGTGCTAGTCCTACAAAAGATGAATAAAGATGACCATTAAATAGCGTAATGGTACATATAATGTGATCTTGTTCCCACTAGGTTTATGTGTTAATGTTTAAAATACCATAAACGACGCTAATGTGCCGCCATAACTTATGGCAGACATTTTTATTTATTTAATTACCTATACGGATTGTGTAGCGTTGTTTATTTTGAAGCACTTTTTTTAACAACGCGACAAAATACGTACCTTTAAAGAAGTTTAATTTCAATGTATAACATTCACGCACGTAAAACAATATTATGCAATTTTTTTATACCATGATAATGTGCTTCAGTGGCGCAGCGGTTGAGAAATTGACTGTTGTACTGGTCTGGGGTATGATTCTCGTGTTAACCATTGTTAAATCTGGTACCACCTGTTTGTGCAAATAAAAGTTATGTCCTTTTTTCTTTCTTTCTTTCATACCAAAATGTAATTGTATTTAGATGTTAAGATATTATCAGTAGTAGCAAAATGTCTGAAATAGTGTTTGATAGACAGCAATAGACTGGACCCTATGTTGTGGGACGTAAACATAACTGACGAAATGTGAGTGTTTTACAGCTTCATGTATCTCTTCGGGATAAAGCTGTGAGACTATATCACTATCACTACATATTATAAAACAAAGTCCCCCACCGCGTCTGTTTGTATGTTCACAATAAACACAAAAACTACTGAACGAATTTTCATGCGGTTTTCACTAATAGACAGGGTGATTCATGAATGAGAAAGATTTAGGTGTATAAATATGTATAAATATAATTTTGTTAAGGTTTTGTACTACCCGTGCGAAGCCAGGGTGGATCGCAAATCTAACCTAACCTAACTAATATTATAAATACGAATGTGAGTTTGTTTGTTTGTTACGCTTTCACGCCTTAACTACACGACCGATCATCATGAAATTTTGCATACACGTTGTCAGGGGAACAGAAAAGGACATAGGGTAGTTTTCATCCAAAAAAAGGAATTTTTACTAATCTAATCTAAACTTCATTTATACGAACAAAGCTGCGGGTAAAGTCTAGTGTTTATATAAATATGGCTACCGTATTGGTGAACAATGCAAATACACTTCGGATGCCCGATTTAAAAGCACGTAAATATTACATAATATTAATTATTATTCAGTACGAGATTCGAACCCACGATACGCTGTGCATTGATAATAGAGAAAATCTCTTCTAAAATGCTTATTAACTGCACGTATGGCGCAGTGGTTGGTAGTCGCCTCGCTACTGGTAATGCGCCAAGTATTGTAGGTTCGATCCTGAAGCCCAATAAATAAAATACTGGATTTGTAATCGTGAGGTTCTAGGTTTGATTTCCACCAATTATATAACCGACGTCACTGCACGGATGGCGTGGTGGCTTAAGTGGTCGCCTCGCCACTGCCACTGCGCCGAGTGTCGTGGGTTCGAATCCCACACGGGATAAAAATTGTGTGATCCACAAATGGTTGTTCGAAGTCTGGATGTTCTTTGTGTCCGTTCTCTGAATGTTTGTAAAGTCTTCCGCGATACAGGAATTATACCTAAAGCGGGAGACGCATTTAAAAAAAAACTTCTAATACAAGCATTTATTTAGCTAGCTTTGCAAAAATATTAGCAATTTTAAAACCAAATTGCTCGTAATATTTTCAAAAAAAGACCAATTTGCCTCACTCAAATTTATTTTCAGTCACGGTAAATTGATTTACCACAGACTTTTAAAAATAGCCATCGATAATGGAAGATGTATCTGCGAGCGTTGGCATTCAATCTGGTTTAGAGCATTTATAATTTAATAGCAGGGTTTTAAATTGTCTAACTTGCACGTCAGTGGCGTAAACGTGTTTGCAATTACTGATTGTGAAGATCCGGTTCGATTACCGAATCGTTTAAAGTTTTAACTCGGTAATTCATTCAATAATATGCAGCGATAGCTAGCAGGAGATCGTTGGATTGCCATTGATTCAATGTTATGATCGTATTAAATAGTTAATTACCCGCTCGGTGAAGAAAATTCATGAGGAATATTGCATGTCTGACTATTTTAACGAATTTCATGACATTACTTTCAGTAAAACATTCAAAGAACGGATACATAGAACAACCAGACCCGGAACAACCATTTGTGGATCACACAAAGTTTTGTCCCGTGTGGGATTCGAACCCACAACACTTGGCGCAGTTGCAACGGCGAGTCAACCACTAAAAAACTCTTACGCCATCCATTCAGACTACTATTATATACTACTATTTCCATAGTTTTCACGAAGATATGTTAAGTCTATACACCCGCACTGCACCAGCGTATTGGACTATGGCCCGTGCCCAGCAGTGGGCCAGTTTATATACAGGTCTGATATCCTTACTAATATTAGATATACCTAGATACGAATGTAAGTATATTTGTTTGTTACGCTTTCACGTCTTAATTAATCTACCGATCATCATAAAATGTCGTATACACGTTGTCAGTGGTACAGGGAAGGACAGGGTACCTTACATATAGCAAAAAGTCTTGTTCCCGAGCGAACGAAACCGCGGGCAAAAGGCAGTTATTATTATCAGCTATGAATGGAATCTATCCAAAGTGGTTCGTTGTTATAATTAGAATATCTTGGCAGATTGTAGGCACCAAAAAAATATAATCGAAATGTGAATCTCTTGCTTTCTTGAGGTCGGTTAAAAACCCAGTCATACTCCGACAATACCGCCAGATCTAAGTGATCTTTAACACCGATATCATTATAAAAGATATTACGTAAAAGCGAACAACAATAAAAATGGCGGCACGGTAATCTTGTAAGCTTTTTCCCGCGTCTTTTTACATAACGTTCAGAATCCAGTATTGTTTATTGTAAAGATGTTCCCAAACGCTTAGATAATGTAACCTTTTACTTACCGATGTTGTGTGCTGTGAAAGTAAATATTTTATACAGTAATAATTAAAGGCTGTCTCGTTACGATTGTTACAAGTTTGCACTTGTGCATGGATCAATCGTGAGTTCATGGATTCGATTTCCGCGTCAGATAAAGTGTTTTGTTAAATATTCGTATTAATAAAATCTCAGTACGGCATGTGTGTGTTCCAAACTGCAATAGATTAGCCCTAATCATGTAGGACCTAAACATGGTATCTATTTGTGGGTATAATTCGCTTCTGCCAACTCTTTCGGCGATTTTGGTGTGTCTATGTATGAAAATAAAAACTAGAATTATCGTAAAAACCATATCTAAATTGGCTCAGCCATTCTGGTTATGACCGTGCACAAAGGCACAGACAGCCAATCAAAAAATCTGTTTATAATTTTATATCTATAAATGAGTTACTACATAAATTCAACTCTTTTAAGATGTTTAGAATCTTTAAGCTTGTTTTTCTTATACCTATCGTAAGCCGACGAGCGCGCACAAAGGATTTGATTAGCGTAAAATAAAGTAGATGTCGCGATCATAAAAATACGAAATCCTACGTCTCCTTGTCCGTACTGGAAATAGAGGTTTATATTCGCGTTAATTAATTAAATTTCTGTTCAAAAGCTCTCTCTTAAAAGCAGATAAAAGAATTGTCTCCTTGCTGCACGGGCCTCTTTTCTGTAAAATAATGGATCAGGTTAGGTCATGGTCCACCACGCTAGACTCAGTGAAGGCTGGTAGACTTCCTAAATCTTCGAGAGCTATCGTAGAACTCTCAGATTTGCAGAGTTCCTCACGATGTTTTCCTTCGTGCTTTAAAGCGAGAGATAATTAACTATTATGGCACACATAGTCAAGAAGTCAGAGGTTCACGCCTCAGTATCGAACGTGAGTCACCTGCGTGGAAGTCCAACGGTCTTCCAATAGGCTATCGCATTAGTAAACTTTTTTTAATGTATGTATTTGTAGATTTATTGACTAGAATAATGGTACAATGAAACATCTAAGTCTCACTACTACAAGGACTTGTGTTGCGGGTTCTAAAGGCCATGCAGACGGATCCATGGGTAAAAGCTAGTTCTTATATACAAAATTCTATAAAACAAGGAAGTCCCATTGTACTAGTGTCATGTACCACAAGCGTCATTTAAATATAAAGGTTCCTCATATTCCATTACAAAACAAACAATTTTATTTCCTGATATTGTTCTTGTAACACAATATGGCTACTATATATCAAAGCTATTATTTAGTTAAAGAATGTTTATTTTTTATTAAAAGTCGCCGGCGTAAATGTGCTGTCAGACAAGCTAAAATCAATTACTAACTTGTAGATATTTAATAGCCCACGAAGAATACAACTGCCATATTTTTTTATATATTTTTGAACAGACAATTTCCATACTAGGAATATTTCCAGTGTCACAGGAGATAAGACAAACATTCAAACAAGGGACACAAAGTATTGTCTTTAGTTTTCTTTTAATTCTCTTTATTAAGCTTTATTTATCCCTCACAGACATTTAGATTAATAGCGATAGCTCAGTGGGGCGACCAACAGACTGCAATGCAGAGGGTCTCGGGTTCGAACCCACGTCGCGCCCCTCTGACTTTCGGAAGTTATATGACTTTTCGAAATGTTGTGCGTATTGATTGACAATTATCGCCTGCTCCGTGCCTCGGAGAGCACGTTAAGCTGTCGGTCCCGGCTGCCATGAACATCTATGGCAGTCGTTATTGGGAGAGTTTCGACACAAAAGATCCCACTGGGTCGAAGTGTCGCCGGTCTGCACTGACTGGCCCCCACATCAGATACATACATACATACATACATACGGCGTGAAGCATAACAAACAAAGTAACTCACATTCGCATTTATAATATTATAGTTAGGATTACATACAGCTATTTAAGTTTAATTTCAATTGCGTAAGCGTAAGACAATTTTATTTAATAAGTCACTTGTCACTAATTCACTTTTATGCTTATTCGGCTGTCTGTAGGTAGTGAATGGGACTCAAACCCACGACCTCTAGTCTATTCTAGGGACTGTTTAATTACTAGTCTTCACTTTTAATTACAAAACCATTATTCCAAAATTCTCATCCTAAAATGCCTTATCACATAATATTAAATATCACCTGTCAAGATTACATTAAGGAAGCTAGTCCAAGATGGCGTCCGTGCCGGAACTTCATTGTGTATTATAACAATGCGACAATGACTTTACAAAGTTACGTAGTGTATCGTAATATGTTGTAATAATAATATAAAATGGCGGTACATAGATTTTAGCTGAATGACCTTAACTTTCTGCTTAGACAGAGGTTTGGAAATATTATGCGTAGTAGACTGCCTAGTTGGACAATTGATAGCTTGGGCTTATAATAAGGCTGATTGTGAGGTGCTAAGTTCGATTCTCAGGTATACTATTTTTGGGGTATGCTGTCCAAAAGTTTTCAATCACATTGAGAATTTAAATAGAGTCACGAATTTTGTGCTCAGAAGACAGCAATAGGCAATAAAAATGAAATAGTAGAATACAAAAAAGAACCAAATTAGTTTCCACTTTATATATTTATTACCCCACTGCTGGGCATGGGCCATCTCAGTATAAGAAAGGTTAGTCCACCTGCTGGTTTAGTGCGAGGCGGTAGCCTACACAAATCTTTAATCTTACGGCAATTTCGCAGACATCCAGATTTCCTCACAATGTCTTATTTCATCGTTAAAGTGAGCAATAACTCACTATTTAATACTTACATAACTTCACAAAGCCAGAGGTGCGCACCTTGGGATTGAACCCGAGACCTCTGCGTGACAGTCTTACGGCCTCCCACTTGGATTTAAAGCTAAATAAATAGTATATTATGCCAATATATTATCTCAAAAAGTTACAGGTAGGAATCAAACTCGAGACCTCTGCATGGCGGTCCAACGGTCCCACACTTCTAGCATAGCTCTTCACATCATCAAGTTTTATAAAATATATCAGTGTTGCATTATTTTACAATCCTGCACGCCATTACAGACTAGGTCAGTATAATTAACGTTGCTAATTAATTATTTATTGATTGCAATCATAAACCACAATAATTAAGGCATGACCATAACCCCGTTCAATAAACTATGTTAAAACCAACTTTACTTGAAACATTATATCACGGCAATACTCATAGAAGAGAAGAAAGAGTTGTATATAGACTATAGCACCTCCATTATGCTAGTAATACTTTTAGGTCCCACGATATAGGGGAAACTATCGTATAAAGCAATCAGTTCTACATAGATTCGGTAGCCTAGTAGATTGTTTGACTGCCATACAGCGTCTCCAGATCAACCCCACGGCACCCATTTTCGACTGTTATATATATATCAACAGGTTCCCTGTCCGATGAATCACATATGATATATAACAATTAACAATAGATTTTCTATTGTGTCTATCACAGGACAGCAAAAGGGTTGGAAAGGTAATTATCGCTTGATTTAACGGTGAAGGAAAACATCGTAAGGAAACCAACATATCTGGAAGTTTTCTATAATGTTCACAAAGATGTATCAAGACTACCAAACTATCGTTGGCTAGCATGGTAGAGTATAGCTTAAATCTTCTTATACTGAGAAGAGGCATGGACAACAGTGAACAAGTTTATAAAAAGGGCTGATATTATAAACTTCTCTCTCGAAGAGCTTCTTAACCTGTTATTTGTTAGAATGACATTCCTTCTCTCTACGACTAGTCCAGTTTATGATATAGCGTTCGCCTACACCAACCGTCAAGTTATAACAGTGGGAGCCGCTGTACCTTCCAGTGCCCGAGAGCACCTTTCGGGACCAGTTATAGACAGGTCTTGTCCCCAAATCTTGATTTCTCTATCCTAACCTCAGAGATCCGGTTCTCGTAAGCGAGCTACCTCGTGCCAAAGTGGCACTACCTATTCTCCAGATAGGTGTCGGAGCAATAAAGCCGCTCACCACTCGTAACTCTGGGAGTTACTAACGAAAACCTCGCTGAAGCCAACGGCGAAGCCGCCTCCCATATCTCCAGTATGGTCCCGACGTACATCCGTACGCCTACCCAAATAGGCCTACAAACCGGGTGTGGCCCGAGTCACTCTAGCTACTTGCTGAGCAGGCAAGCACCCGAGATGCGTTGTGACTTGTGGCAGCGAAACCACGCTGCCACTTCGCTAAGAACAACTCCGTGCTTCACGCGACCGACTGGTTCGAACTAGCTGCGCATGAGTCCGACGCTCGAACGCCACGTTGTTAGAATGACAGTCATTATTGTTAAAATGACAGTCATAATTGAAGACCTATTGTATCTGGCCGCCGGTGTACGATGCGACTCAAAAGGTTATCAGAGAAACCCAATAATAATAACTGACTGCACTTGTAGTGGTTTCAGTGGTCGCCTTGCCACTGGCATTGGACCGACTGTTGTGAGTTCGAATTCCACTCGGTACAAAACTTTGTGTGATCCACAAATGGTCGTTCCGAGTCTTTGTGTTCTTTGTGTCCGTTGTTTGAATGTTCGTAAAGTCACCCGCGACACAGGAATTACTCCAAGTGCGGGAGTTGTCTTTTTAATAGAAAGACGAAAGAATAATACATACTAACTCAGAAATGGAACACAGTCTTTAGTCATAGACAAAACAGGTCTATAGGACAACAGATAATAAACGATCTAAAGAGATCCGTTGTCTTACGGAACTATGCAATATTCTATAAGATACAATGGTATCTGGTTATAGCCATTATCCTTTATGAAGTGAACGTACGCCACGATTGTGAATAATTACGTGCTAAATCGTGTTAAAGCTCAAATATCAGGTTTATTTATTACTATTGCTTCTGTCCTCTGGCTTTGCTTGAATAAAATATCAATTACTATACGTGTCTATACTAATATTATAAAGAGGAAAGATTTGATTTTTTGTTTTTTTGTATGTTTACGTTGAGTAAGGTAAATAAACAAAAGAATTTGGTGACAAAGTAACACTTATAAACGGCTGTATTACACTAAACTGTGTATGAATTTAAATATTTAGGTACTTGTTGTCACGTTCACAGCAAGGGCATAGAATCTATAAAAAGAACTGGCAAAAAGCTCTCGGCCACTTTTTCCATGGTTAACTTTACAACACTGTTTATTTTCCTCAGTTGCGCAGCGTTATTGAATACGACTGTTGTGCATGAGGTCTCAAGTTCAATTCCTAGGCCGATCGAAGTGTTATTGGATTTTTCTGTCATTACAGCAGCAACAGCAACTTCTGTTAACAGACATTCAAACGTAACATGTAATATGTCAACAGTCAATCAAATCACTTGACAAGAGTTTGATTTTGACACATCGTTGATTAGTCCTTTAGAAACCGGCTGTTACTCTCTCATATTTTAAATCCTTAAGGAACAAACAAACAAACGTTTCTAAATAACAGAAGACAATTAAGTTTATGGTAACATAAAATAGTTTGTCTATGGTCTTGCGCTCTCGTGAGGGCGTGAAGGTCACACGACAGTCTCTTCGGGTGCTCATCACGTAAATGCCAGCCTCCTCTTGCGAAAGGTCATCGAATATAACGATTAATAATTGAGGTAGAGATGCATCCATTTCTAGTTTAATCGATTAACCGAGTACCGAGTTTTACTCGGTATTATTTTTATTGAATCTCGATAGACAACCTGCGCATATCAAGTTAAAAGTCGAAATAGATTTGATGTACAACAGGTAAATGTCAATTCACATTAATAAGTGTAACTTTCACGTTCATAAGTGTTACTTTGTGACCTACAAGAATAAACATGTTTGAATTTGATTTTGACAAAATACACTATTCAATATAATTTGTTCTTAGAACTTATTTTGATTTTAGATTCTTAGATCCGTCAGATTAATTGCTAATTTATTAACAAATAATATTCTTATTTATATCTATACTAACATTGTAAGGAGGAAATATTTGTGTTTTTGTTTGTAATAAATAAACTCCAAAACTAATTCAAAAATTCAAAACAAAATTATTCAGATTAGGTTACAAGGTAACACTTATGAATGTCAAAGTTACACAATTTTTTTCTGCGAATTTACATTCACTGCCACGTTCAGCAAAGCAAGGGTGTAGGGCTCATGAGAAGAACGGGCAAGAAACTCATGGTCACTCTTTTTAATCGCCAAGTTTTTGTTTACAAATCATAAGAGCTGTAAGGTGCTGCAACCATTCCTAATAATAAAAAAAATATATTAAAAGGATTTATTTCAGAAACATACAACTTCTACAGTACCTATATCTTACGTAGGGGTCTCCTTTTAAGTATTGGAAATACCTGTACCGACAAGGCCCTGCTCTTCTTAACTAAAAGAAAAATACGTAGCAGTGTGTATATAAAGCAAAAAGATACAAAATAAAAATAATAGAGAATATAAGGAATCAACATTTCGTGTTATGTGTGTGTTTCTGTGTGCGTGTGCGTGTACGTGTGCGTGTGTATGTGTGTGTGTGTGTGTATATGTGTGTGTTTGTGTGCGTGTGTGTGTGTGTGTGTGTGTGTGTATGAGTGTGTATGAGGGTGTATCATGATTAATCATTTATTACGCAATTGTTTGTCTAGTCTTGATTTTTAGTCTTTGTTATTTTATATTCTCGATAAGTTAAAGCGTAAATATTCAGCAGTTTATTTATATTATTAAACAGACAGGCGGACTAGAAAACTACCGAACCAAATTTCAAAATGCTTTCGCCATTAGAAAGCTACTTTATCCAGAAGTAACATAGGCTATATAACATCACGCTACGAGCCCAAGAAGTGGATTAATAGTTATAAACGTGGGTGGAACCACGGGGAACTGTTAGTATGTATTTAACAACCGCGAATTGGCTAACGTAATGTAGGACGACCCCAAGCTGGGAGGACCAACGCCCTGAAACAGTGTCTAGACTAGACCCGGAAGGCAGAAAACAGTAATGTTACGCAAGCTGGGAGTGGCCTGTCCAGCAGTGGACTACAACAACCTTATTGTTTGATTAAAACTGCACGCATAGCGTAGTAGTTAAAATGGCCGTCTCGTCACTCCACGCCGATTGTTGTAGGTCATAAAATAGTGTGATCCACGAATAGTTATTCTGGGTCAGGATATTGTTTGTACCCGTTATTTGAATATTTGTAAAATCTGCCGCAAAAGTATTTCAAGTGTGGGGTTCTAGTCTTTTTTAAAACATTAATTTAATAACATACATATTTTAAGTATAAAACAGAACGATATAAATTACTGACTTTTCTTATAATCCTTACTAATATTATAAATGCAAATGTGATATTTTTTTGTTACGCTTACACGACTTAACTACACGACCAATCATCATTGCGCATACACGATGACAAAAGGATATAGGGTCCCTTTCATCCTTAAAAATACTTTTTACCGTGAGATAGAAATTTATTGACAAGTCTACATTTACGAGCGAAGCCGCGGCCAAAAGCTAGTAAGGATAATAAATAATATAATAAACTTGTATAATCGTCTCTTAAACCGAGTTATTCTTTCGAAAAAAGACAATCGAGTACGTCGGTCCACTGCTGGGCACGAGCCTCTCCTCAATGTAAGAAGGGTTAGGCCATAGTCCACCACGCTGGACTAATGCATGTTGACAGACTTTACATATCTTCGAAAACATTATGGAGAACTCTCAGATATACAGGTTTCCTCACGATGTTTTCCTTCACCGTTAAAGAAAGCGATAAATAACTATTTAATACGCACATAGCTCTCGACTCAATCGAGACCTCTGTGTGACTCCAACGGTTTCCCACTAGGCTATTTTTATATATGTATATGTAAATATTTAAGCTCATTTAGTCTATAATTAATATAGATAAAATACCTTTATTTTAAATTAATTTACTAAACTAACCCTTAAGGGAACCCTTTTATATAATCACTCATTTACCTAACACCCTTTACTACACGAACCTATCTTTAGTAGTCATTATCCTTTATGCTACATTAAAGGATGTCCCCTAATTACTCCAATATCAATATCACAAAGACCACCACCATCGTCAATGACGTCACAGTGCGATGACCTTCATTTTCTAAGCAAACACAGAGAAAAGTTCTAACATGTTAATCTTTTATAACGTTACGTAGAAGAAAAGATATAATTAATGTTTCATACGGCGGTGCTTCTAATAATATTTTTTGTAGTGACTGTACCGAGTTTGTGAAAAAGTTAAGTGTGTTGTAATGATTACACCTAATGCTTATATGCTTTTATTACATACTGGCTTTTGCCCGCGGCTTCGCTTAAAGTAAGTTTGTTTATGTTAGTAACAGTACTTTTGTTTTTAAAAATAAAATATAGGAACTGCCGGTGCTAGCTACTCTATACTAAAGATTAGATTTTTTGTCTGTTGATTTATAAGGATTTAACTCAAAAACTACTCAACAGATTTTAAAAATTCTTTCTTAATTGGAAAGCTTTATTACCGCCAAGCAACATAGGCAATAATTTATTTCAAAGAAATGTGTTGTTACTAACATAACATAACCTAACCGACTTTTAAGCGGGCGAAAGATAGTCGTTTTTAAATAAGATTCAGCAGAATCCAATTATCTCAAATCTAGTAGAGGGTACTTTGAAAAAGCAACAATACCTCATCTAAATAGTGTTGAACTGATAGCTAATTAATCCAGATCTTGCATTAGTCCTTAACCGTGACGGCTTAAGGTCAAAGCCATTCACCTGTCGTTACAAGTTGTTGGTGTTAGACCACGCTTGTTCGATAAAAACTTATTATATCAGCCTTGAAGTGAGCCACGTAATACAGATAACAGTCAGGAATTTCTTGCCGGTGTTGTAATGGGACTGCCCGGATGGCGTAATAGTTAAAATGGTCGCCCCGCCATTGCCAGTACGCCAAGAGTTGTGGTTTTAAACAGACGAGACAAAAATAATTGTGTTAAAGATTTTTGTTTCGAATCTGTGTGTTCTTTGAATGGTTGTAAAGTGTCCCGCAGGATTTATTCTTAGTGCAAGAGTTGTGTTGTATGAAATTTGCAAATGGAATCCTAACTAATATTATAAATGCAAATAAAAATTATAATAAAAATATCTTTATTGCCATAAGTTTGTTTTACAATTATTTGAATCCCTGATCCCTGAGCTAGTTAAGTGCTGTATTACAGGAGTCAGTCAGAATTTGTTTGGTTGTCTGTAAGCTTTTACGCCTTAACTACTCAACCGATGATTATCAGAGGTACAGAAAAGATTTCGGTAACAAATATGTTTTTAAGACTAGTTGATGAACATTGGAGTTCTACACAGAGGTCTCCAGTTCGATCCCATGGCTTGGACCTTTGAATTCTCGAAATTATGTGCGTATCGAATGGCAATTAGCTACTAACTCTATAACTGGGGCTGGTTAAGGCTACTGTATTGATTAACATAACTGCCTTCTAAATCATGCTCATTGAGAAATCGCATTGCTGTCAGGAGTTGAACGAATGGTCTTGAGATTGGCCGACCTGATCGAAAATCGGTCAGGAGGACATTAATATTCCTTAGACAAAACTGAGTCATTCCACAAGCATGTACATATAATAAAATATTATAATGCGAATGTGAGTTTGTTTGTTTGTTACGCTTTCACACCTTAACTACTCGGCCGATCATAATGAAATTTCGTATACACGTTGTCAAGGGAACAGAAAAGGACAAAGGGTACCTTACATCCAGAAAAAGTACTGTTATTAACATAACCTAACATACATACATTTACGCAAGCAAAGACGCGGTCAATATCTGACATATTAAAGAAACATTAATGTGAAGGGTCTTTATATTATGAGCTATAGAAGATAACTATTATTTTAGAATTTTTGTATGCCTATATGTTTGTATGTATATCACGCAAAAACTACTGCATGAAATTAAATGTAGGTTTCACAGTTGTATTTCTAGAAGTCTAACTTAAAATCTGGTACATGTTTCATCTTGATACGTCGCCTAGAAGTCGAGTATTATAAATGATATTTTTTAATACGTCGCCTTAAAGCAAGAACAACAAGAAATAGTTGCAGTGCAAACATAAACTATTTTTACCTTATTGCAAAATGCAAAGGAACAAAAATATAGATATGTACCTACTTACAAATTCCACGCGTATTAAATCACGAGCAAAGCTAGTCTATAAAATATCAATCAATTAAATTCAATACATCAATCATATACAATATATCAATCAATTAAATTCAATTAGGAGCAAAGAACGCGAGCGTTTGTATCAATTAATTATCGTCGTATGTCCAGTCGTTGACAGAGTGTAGTCGAGATACGATCTAATGTGCTGTTATAGAAGCGGTTATGATGCTACAACATAATAAACTGCGCTTGCCGGACGTGTAACGACGCAGTGAAAACATACGGGGAGTTATTTCGGGCGGGCACGTCTTACTTATAATAATCTTGATCACTTTTACTTTCTTTGTTTTTAAAGGCATCTCCCGCACTAGACATCAAGCCTTTTGCGGGATTTTATAAAACATACATTTAGCGGAGAAATGTACACGCAAATCCAGAACAGAACAAT
Source organism: Catocala fraxini (assembly GCA_930367265.1). Lineage (NCBI taxonomy): Eukaryota > Metazoa > Arthropoda > Insecta > Lepidoptera > Erebidae > Catocala > Catocala fraxini. Next base: position 19,099,512 of record OV884049.1, on the reverse strand, counting down.
AACTCATGATACATACAAATATTTGCCTTGTGTGGTATTCGAAGCGATAACAGTCAGGAGAACGATTGCCTACTACGTCATTCGTGCAGACTGTGATCCTGTAATCCTTATGAAAAAAACGCCCTGTTATTATTTACTAGCTTTGCTCAGCACCGTACTTTTTTGCCGGCATGAAAGGTACCCTATGTGCTTTCTGTACTCTTTGGACTTTGCATTCATTATAGCTGCGCCAACAAGAGTAAATAACTGTCACTTAGTCACAATACACCATCAACTAACCGTTGAAGGAGATACAAGAACTATAATCATACTAACACATATTTTTCGATATTTGTCACTTAACCGCAGCTAAACCGTTGAACGGATTTGGATAAGCACATGGTTAGACCCTATCCTGTCTTGTCACATAGGCACAAGCGCCGAATCCATAGGGTCTGGGGGTGTCCAAGCCCCACTAATGGCATTACCGGTAGGGCTACAGTCCTGGGTAATAGACACTAACTGCATAAAAGTGGCAAAGTGAATCATTAACATGCGCATACTATTCCTTAAAAAATATTGGTACCCTACATATATGTTATTATTAAAACCCTTCACCATTTTCATGAATTGATATAATTTTGATGATGAATTAATATTGTTTTTACTGTATGCACACATGTGCATGTGCATAGTTGTGCAAAAGTTTATTAGCATAGATCTAAATTGCAACTCAACAACATTGTTGAGTTGCAATTTAGATCTATGCTAATAAACTTTATACGTTTAATACTTTAAAATTATAACTTGTTTTGGGCATTAAATAACTAAATTATTTATTCGAGGCCCCTATACATTGAATCCTTTTTGGGAATTACGCGGGCGAAGTCACGAGCAGAAACGTGTTTACTTCATCATATAAACAAACTCCAAAGTCATGCACTTAGAAACATCGAACACCACAAAGGAAAAGAAACCAGCCAGCGGTTGTAACTTTCGATCTCAACTCTCACCGCGGGCCCGCACATAACACCGCCCCGTATGTTTCCGGACGGACGGACACAAAAACCAGTTTTATATATAATATGTGTGTTTGTATGGATAAACAGAGTCGCGGTCAGTGAAAGTATACACTCACGGTCATTGCGCCGTGCAGTCATTTCGCTAAGAATAGCCATTTTGTGAAATTGAATTAGGCTTTGCTTGGCGGAAGCTTATTGTGAAATTATGGACGAAAAGGAAACTTCTTACTATTATTACGAAAACAATGGGCGAGTGGTGGCAATATCAAAGTTCAGTCTCGGCCAACGGAGACTTGCCGCTTTCGCAGGAGATATTATAGTGTGTTCAAAGACACACACACAAGTGTGTTCGCAAACGTAAGTGCACTCTCTGTTCCCTAACTCTCATAGTCAGATGGAACGACTGGAAAAAGATCAGGCGTAGAAGCAACGGCTTTACGGGCTATCGTATGCACGGGAGTATACAACAGCGTATACTTCGTAACTCTGGCTTCCGAAAAAGAATTTTTAAAGAGAAAATATCGATAATTCTTTGTAGACCTGACCCGAGATCGAACACGACCCCTCTTGCATTTAGCTCTGCCAATATCGGACTCTACATAATTAATACATATACAAGCGTCTTTAGCCTAGCGGGAGGCCGTTGAACTGCCATGCAGAGGTCTCGAGTTGGATTTCAAGATAATAACCTTATAATAAAAGTTATGTTCGTATTAAATCGGTAATTATCGCCCCCTTTAATTCTATCTGAGTCTAAGAGTTCTCCATAATGTTGTCGAAGATATGTGTAGTCTGCCAACCCGCACTGGGCCAGCGTGGTGGATTATGGCCTGACTAACTCATCTTACACTGAGAAGAGGCCCGTGCCCAGCAGTGGGACAGTTTTAATATAGGGCTGATATTATTAAATTTAAATTATAAGTAAAACTGTTTTGCGTTCAACAAGTTTTTTGCGACTGTACTTCACTATATGAATATAATACATTATGTATTAATATATAACATATTTTACATAACACTTATACGAGCGCCATCAATCATTTCTTAACCTCTTAACTTAATCATTAATCATAATTATTTTAATTTATTAACTTCGTGAGAAAGCTATCTATGTAATACATATATATTCAATTATATATTTCGGTTAGGTAACACGTAATTTGATTAACACCTAATGGCCTTTTAATAGCACTGGATAAATATGGTACTTGACCTTTTAGTTAACCTTGTTTCTTATACTGCCGCAGTGGTACTGAATGCGACTTCTATGAGGTCTCGTGTTCGATTCCCAGGTCAAGTATTATTAGGTTAACAGTCAAAAAATTCCTAATTGCAGCACGGTGGAATTATCCTAGGTCTACCTGATTGCTCCTATAGTAGGCATAGCTTATAGGTATTCGCTTGAAAGGTCTCGAGTTCGACTCCTAGGTCATGCAATGCAGTGGGTATATTAGTTGACGCGCAAACTTTGAATACGGTACCAAGCAGTAACTCATAATCGCCACCACACCAATTTTCGGTCACGACGTAGTCAATCCTAACAGAGATTGGCCATTTGCGCAGAAGATATTATAATGCACAAGTATGTACGCAAACACAAGTGCACTCTCTGTGCCCTAGCTCTCATAGTGCGATAAGTCGGCAATCCGACACGACCGGATAGAGATCAGGCGCAAGACTAACGACTTTACAAACCTTCCGAGACACAGCAGTTTGTATACCTGCCAACTTCCTAACTCCTAGAAGACTTTCTTGACAGAAACACTTGACTTTTTGCTAGCCTAATCCGGGATTTGAACCTTAGACCTTATGCACAGCTGGACATTTTCTACCCCTGCGCCACCGATACACTTTATAAAATAACTTTCGCATTTATGTTTACGATATCCGTTTCTCTATTTGACATGTCAAGTATAATTTATTTAATTGAGTGGTTAATGTAAACCAGATTAATACAAAAACACAACGTAAAAAGATGGTGTTAGACATTCTGTTCAATTTAATTGAGTAGGATTATAAACTCTCGTTATCGTATACTTAGTAGGTATTAAAACTTTCGAACATAGGATATATTGCATAAGAATAATTATATACCCACATATATTTTAAACTAGCTGTGGAATTTAACAAAAAAAACTGAAATAAAAGTAACCTAAGTTACTCCTTATAACATGAGCGAAAGTGAAAGTTCTGTCAACACGGTCCAGCCGTTTCAGCGATTAGCAACAGATTTGGGTGTAACTTAGCATGTCCAGGATATTATCTGTCGATGTACAGACAATGGCCAGGATTAACACAAACCATACTTTTTATGCCGATATGCATACCAATGGAAATCACAGGCGAAGCCGCGGGCAAAAACTAGTTTAATACAAGTGCAATTAACCTTTTCATAAACTAATTGACCTAGATTTATTTTAAAATACTGCCGCAATATACGTTTATATAAAAAAGAAGTACCTTTGTAATAAAAATTAAATTTATGTTATGTTATGCCAAAATGTTATTGACTATATTTATATTATATAACGACTTGTGTTATATTTATGACAACCCAGATGTATTTAATCTTTTTCGTTTATTAAGTTACTACCTGACCCGCGCAATTTCGTCTGCTTCACATAAGAGATCTTATTCTGTTTTTGCAACATTTTTCATTGATGCTCCGGTCCGATTGTCGTAGCGTGATGTTATATAAGTAGTCTTCCTCGATAAATGGGTTAACCAACACGAAAAGAATTTTTGAATTCGAACTGGTAGTTCCTGAGATTAGCACGTTCAACCAACCAAACAAACAAACAAACAAACGAACAAACTATTCAGCTTTATAATATTAATATAGATTAATATTTACATAAACTATAATGTGCTATAAAATATTATAGGTAGCGATATATCTGATTGATAGTAAATATTCATGAAGTTACAATAAACTAGGTTTTGCCCGCGGCTTCGCTCGCGTAAATACAAGTTAGGTTAGTAACAGTATTTAACAGCGATAACTCAGTGGGGAGACCAACAGACTGCAATGCAGAGGGTCTCGGGTTCGAACCCACGTCGCGCACCACTGAATTTGGAAGTTATATGACTTTTCGAAATTATGTGCGTATTGATGGACAATTATCGGCTGCTCCGTGCTTTGGAGAGCACGTTAAGCCGTCGGTCCCGGCTGCCATGAACATCTATGGCAGTAGTTATTGGGAGAGTGTCGACACAAAAGATCCCACTGGGTCGAAGTATCGCCGGTCTGCACTGACTAGCCCCCACATAAGATAAGATACAACAGTATTTTTCTGATCAAAAGGTACTCTATATCCTTCACTGTTCCCCTGACAAATGACGTGTATGTGAAATTTCATGGTGATCGGTCGAGTAGTTAAGGTGTGAAAGCGTAACAAACAAACAAACTCGCACTCGCATTTATAATATTAGTTAGGATTATTGCTAACTGTTCCGTTTATGTTGAGTGATATTATTTAAATATTTATGGAGGTTAATATATTGTAGCTAACTGTTACGCAGCTAATGGCGGTAGGTTGGTAATTAAAACATGATTTTAATGCATTTTAATCTTAGCAATTATACAGTGACAAGAAGGCTTAGGGCCTTATCATGGTAACGCGATAACATCCGTATAAAGTTATTTAACTTCAACGTATAACAGTCGCGTAAAAACAGTATTAAAATATTTTGAGTTGCCAAAATATTGGTCGCTGCGTTGTGTAACATCCACGGGAACATACAAACATTCACGCGAAACTTACTCAAGCAGCGGCGCAGTAGTTCGATGTAATGCGGCATTTGCGATCCCAAGGTGGTATGCCACTCATTGTCAGCTGAAAGCATTCTAGAATGCTTTGGCCCTTCACCTCCTGACCCTTCCACTTAAGCTAGCTTAAGTGGAAGGGTCACCAAGAATAATAGTAATTTGTAACCTAAGTTGCTGGTAACCCTTTATTAAATAGGTCCTTAAGATTTAAGCAAAGTAAGTCATATTTTACTTTTAACGTAGCACCTACTTAAATGTAAGTGTTATACACCTCTTATTAAACCTTTGCTGAAATAATAACAGGCGTCGTAGTAATTTATATTTATAGCCAACGAGTATCAAATTACGAGATCATTAATAAACGCCCACAACAGCTAAATTAATGCTAATTTATCGAATACCCATTTTAAATTCATCTAGTGTCAATTAAGTGGTTAGACATATTATATAAAATCTAGATAACAATATGAATAATTATATTTTGCGAATCTAAGTCTAAAATTTACATAACTCAAGACAACCGGATCGTAAATAGGAAGGACAGGACATATATTTTTACGTAAAAAGCATTCACCTACTTAGGTGTATCTTTTTCTTTATTTTCAGGTATAATTTCAGATCTAACTCAAAGAGATAGCTTAAGTTGTTTTTATTAACGATATCTTTAAACAAATAACCATGAAATTCTAATACATGATACAGAATTGAATTTTTATGTCGATTATCAAACAAATATTTACTTACAAACTGTGTTAATCGTTTTTTTATATTCAACACAAACATTAATTTTGGTCAAACAACAACAAAAAATTTCGCTAGTTTGAATCGAATTAACAGATATACATATATAACATAATTCACATCTATCAAAGTCTATCAAAGTTAGTGGCAACAAAACAATTTTCACTGTTGAAGCTACTAATATGTATATTACGTGTAGAACTATTACATACATATATACTGTTTCCCAGAGGGGTAGGCAGAGACTACGGATTTCCATTTGCTACGATCCTGACACACTTCTCTGGCTTCATTCACTTTCATCACATTCCTCATACACGCCCGTCGGTTCAAGGTGCTCTTAACCTGGCCTTTGTCCAGAACGCCTCCGATCTGATCAAGAAACGTACGCCTAGGTCTTCCTTTTGCGACTGTTCCATTCACACTAGCCTTATAAACTTTCTTAATCAGTCTTTCCTCGTCCATTGTTTCTACATGCCCAAACCAGCTTAACATACCCTTTTCTATTCTTGTCACTATATCCTATATATCCTATCCTAGAACTATTAGTATAAGCTAGTATATAAAACATATATATCTATTTAATTATTTAATATTTGTTTCTCTTATTTTCAGATAAAATGGGGCGGAGCAAAGAAATAAAAGCAGCTATAATACTGCTAATATTACACACATCAACTGCTAAGCCCGACAAAAATACTGCACCAGCAGTTTTTGAAGTGATCAATGAACAAGCGAGGATAGACGACAAACGAATACTTCCATACGCAAATCCGCTAGCGGGCAATTCATTACAAAATGTGAAACTACACGCTCAACATCAGCAAGCGATGTTCAACGCAGAACGAATGAGACAACAGAGAGCTCAACTTCAAAGGTGGAACAAACAGCCAACTAGACAACACGTTGACAGTTACATGAAAGCCTACCAAGAATCACAAGAGAACCATCACCTAGCTTTAGAACAAATGCAATCTAACATCAAAGAGAAAAAAGCAAAATCGAGACCAGAAAGACCGCTAAAAGATAGACCACAAATAGAGCCAGTCAAAGTTACTAGAGCAGATGCCGTTCAGAAAAATAGAAATCACAGATCATATGGGTCAGTCTACGGCACCGTACAAAAGAAACGTAAAATCAACACGTATCCCGGACCGACATATGATAAAGGAGTGACAATCAAACCTAATGGAAATGTAGGTCTATACAATTATGAGAAAGAATTACAATCAAGTTTATATACAGAGGCGATACCAAGCAAAACTCAATACCTATATCCGAAATTATACAGTCAGACGCATGCGTACCAGTCTGCGAATGACATAAATATCTTAAATACATTACTAAGTAAGCCGCCGCAAGAACAATTATCTCAACTAAACACACTTATGCATACAGTTAAAGAAACAGGCAAAGATAATCTTGATGCGCCTATTGACTTATTTTTCTACGTAAAAGAACCTCAACTATCTCAAATACAATCAGTTCAGACAGCTTACGGAGGACCTTATGTAACAGAATATAATACAGCAGCAAATTACAAAGATCATACTCCTATTACTGAAGAAGTGGATGATGTGCAAGACCATAAAGATACCAGAATACAGCCTTATCCTACACCTACAATACCGACAGTCTTAGCTCAAGTCAACGATGATTCTACAACAACAAAAAGCAATTATTATAAAATAGAAGTCGAACAAACTATTAGCGGTAATGTACCTCAGAACGTCGAATATACCGCTCAAGAGAAACCAAGCTACGAAGCTTTAACTTATGAAAAGCCTTTGAACTTTTACGTAAATGGGCCAAGTACAGAAGGAGTGAAATATCTACAATCGCAACCTACTGGAGTCCAGCATTTAAGTCAAGATGGAACAGGAGTATCTGCATACGGAGACGATGATGTAAGTACAAAAAATAGACCTAAACGTCAAATTGAAACACAATATTTTATTTTAGGAAACGAAACATTAACAACGACTGAAAAACCTGTATTGAACGATTATGTAGGGCCGATAGTTAACAAACCTGTAGTAAACCTAGAAATAAACTGTACAGTAACTATTAATAATATTAATGAAACATCAGTAGATGATTCTATAACAGATAGGAACGATACTTTACCAACAGCTGAAGAACTAAAATTGAATAGGTATATAGCTTTTGATAATGCGCATCAAATAGGCGAAGCTTATGAGTATGATTATGTTTATGATGACGACAATAGTAACAGTAAGTACGATTATTCTGACAATGGAGACTATGATGGAGATTATGAAATGAGCGGACCTGATTTTGAATATGATTCACCTAAAATAAGACCACAACCCGTTAATAGGCCAAATAAACAACGAAAACCCAATTTAAACCAAAACAAGGATGTTGATAGCAGCTATTCAAATCGATTCAGTAAATTTAAACATCCAAACTATTATGATTATCACCCTGAGCTATCAAGTTATAATTATGGAACGCCTAATCAACAGTACGGGCCACCAAATCAACAATATGGTCCGCCTAATCAACAATATGGGCCTCCAAGTGACCAATATGGGCCACCATTGGAAACTGGTATCCAATTTGGAATAACCAGTGATAGTTACGGTCAATATGGGCCACCTTTGGAAACTGGTATCCAATTTGGAATAACCAGTGATAGTTACAGTCCGCCAATTCAACAGTATGGTCCACCACTAAGCCAAAAGCCTAGACCAAACTTTTCTGCTCAATATGGGTCTAAACCTTACCAACATGAAATATCCAGCGCAATAGATACTCTGGAACCTGTATATATGTTAACAAAATCCCAAATCAAAGATCTAGTAGGACAATCGAATCTAAACATAGAACATTTAGACGTATTCCAAGTGGGTCATGAAACAAAAACCAGGAGTCCTAGGTACCCAAGAAAACCGAAAAAGAAGTTCCGCAGAAGGTTACCGAAAAAGGGTAAGCTAAATAAAGGCAGAATATTCAATAAAATCGTTATGTATTAAGCAATACAATTTCTTAGTTAACAGAAAATTCTTATGGATGTAATAACAGAAGATCAATTTAAGCCAGAGTCATTTTATTTTATCAATAACCTTCGATTGCTTATTACTAAACAGAAACCATTTTATGAGTATCGAAATCAAGCTAAATCTGATTTTCAATCAATCTTAAAATTGCGCCTAATGTAAATATGATATAATACTGGAAATTCATAAGATATTTAAAAACATATTAGCGTGTATAATGTAGAGTGCCGCAAGGGGCCAACTTTGACTATGATGGATTTTGAAATAGTTGTATGAGATTATTTTCTAACACCAACATACGCTCGTGTACCTATAATTATATGCAATAGCATACATATTCATAATAATAGGGAATTGAATTAAGTATAATAGCAGTATTACAACAAAAAATCAACTGGAGGCTGATATTTGATTACAATGATATTGAATTGCGTTTTCACAAACAATTTCATTGTATAAGTTCTTAAATAGTTTATTTTTATTATACCACTTAGTAAAATAATTGTTAACTTATTACAAAATTTACTTTATAGTACAAAAGGTCAAATGAAAGTGCTATTTATATAGTTTTAAGTTCTACAATATGTTTATTACAGTGTTAAGTTATTTAATTAATTTAACTAAGTTTAAATAAATAACATGATAGATAATGTTATTGTTTTTATTATGTATTGAATAATCTTAGTTTTTATGCCTATAATTGTAATTACATGGTCTACCTATGACTATTAACCACACTGAAGAGGTTCAAGGAATACGTACATTATTATATATTATATTATGTAAATGAATAATTATTGACAACTAGGATAGTAAGAAAAAGACAAACAACAACATTAAACTTGAAGTCTATATCATATATTTAAAGTTTAATTTTGAATTAATGTGGTTGTCCAAATTTAATAGTTAAATCTATTTAAAAATTTATGGATATTTGAATATGCCCGATATTCCCTCAATCTCCACGATTCATGAAGGTACTTTATGTAGCGTTCTGATTAATGTTATAAAAAGTAAAACTCAAGCCATTCCTTTTAATTCTGAAGTTGTTGCTACACATACAAGCTATTTAATTATTTTATTTATTTATTTTAGACACGCTTACAGTATATATATACAACTTTACACACAATACAGTTCCTTAAAACTAATTCTTATACATACACTAACATAGACGTGTACATTATACACCAAGATGTTGACTAAACATTTATGTCAGAAGCTAAAGTTGTACAAATCTTATACACTAAACAAAACGAAATTCAAATATGAAGAAAAATGAAAAAAGAAACAAGATACTAATAAGATTTAAGTGTTTATGTGCAAATATAAATATAATTTTATTTAAATTCATAGAGTAAGTTAATGACTGACAATGATCATTAACAAGTGACAGGAAATGACAGATAGTAATGACGGCTAATTATGCAACAAACCCTTATTATTTTAATTACTATTAGAAGTAGAAATTCTTTGTATACATACAACGTTTCAATGCTACCCGATCGCTTGCTATGCTCCTGTATCTTTAATCTAGCAGCTGTATTTTATAAGCCAAAGCAAAATATAAATTTGTTATAATTTACAGAGTTAATTCCTGTGGCTCTTCAACACCTATCCGTTACGTGTTACATAACAACAAAAAACTGAATCCAGCTTACTGTCAACTGATCAGCAAGTCATTCTTAGTTTGTATGTAAATTAATAAAAATACAGACAGTTTCTATTGACTCGTAATAGATATGTGAAATTTGTGAAGTTAAATAAATGGATTGACTTTTTAACAAGGTATTGTCGACTCATGGTGATATTTGTATGATGTAATTGAGAAAGATCATATAATTATGTAACTTTTGTTACACTTTCACATCACTTTCATAAAAAGAATAGAGTATAGACTCAAAACCTTACGCTTTCCTTTTAAACTGTTAATTACTCTAAGCTTGAGAATAACAAACAAGGACCATTAGTTATGCCAGACCAACTATTTGATTTTTATTTTTGGAAGAAGGCTATGATATTATCTCTCGCACTAGGATTAACTCCTGTATTACAGGGGACTTTATAAATATACAAACAACGGGCACAAAGAGACACTATTAGAGCACATACTGATGAAATACATTTAAACCACTCCTTATTGTAAAGAAAAAGATACTGGGAAAGGCTGCTCTACTCCTGAGATAGAATCTTCCCGATTAAAATAGACAGTTAATAGTATCTACCCATACCACTCGTAATAGTATCTACCCATACACTATATAAGAGAGAAATCCCGATTAATAATGGATTCTGCTACTACTTCGGATATGACAGGTTGTACATTAGCGGTGTGTGCATTAGGTACCGTTTCAAGAAGCCAGGATCGCATACCTCACACACCAGCATTAGAATCGGAATCATCTACCGTGCTATTCTGTAAAAGTTTTCATTTTTATTATCATCTCCAACTCAAATGTCACTGAGACACTAATAAATAATAAAATTATTGATATAATTACTATAGAAATTCAAATGTTAGTTTACTCATATGGTAGATTTAATTATGTAACTGGGTGCGTGATTATGTCTGGCATTCCAACCTATACATGATCATCGACTCTTGATAACTTGATATTTTATAATTTTAAGGTATTATGTGAGGATTGTAAAATACATGGGAAAATTCTACAAGATGTACAAAAGAATACAAACGAAATTAATATACCAATAAACATGATTAACGCAGAAATATATGCAGGATGAAGTACCCTTTTACGATAACTCCAACTATTACCAAAACTGACACAATTCTTATATCTGTGGTGGCCAAAACTAAACATACCCTGAGGACTTACTAAAACTTTGAGAGCATTTTCATTGCATGCGCGTAAACGAGATAAAACTATACACTCTGTTATGCATCTTATTCTCGCGCATACAATGACATGTAGTAGTAGATGTTGGTAAGGACCCTGACCTTACCTGACCTGGTCTTTAAATCATTTCTAGAATATTCTTTGGGTTGTATAGATTACGAGCCCTACTGGTATTAGAGCGCAATAATAGACACTGTTTTAAGGAATGGTTTGATGGCAGTGGCTTCATAACAAAACTTATATTCAGCCAGCTAGTGGTCGAAGACTAGAAAGTCACATTAAATTTTGAGAATTATAAGAGGAAACAAATAGACCAACACTTATCTTCCACGCCATAATGTAACAAAGTTTTCTATCATCTATATATATAAAACTCTTCCGTTACTGAGTGACTGACAGACAACGCACAGCCGAAGCTACTGAACGCAAGAAGCTGAAATTTGGCATGTATGTTCCTTGGAGAGTGTAGGGGAGCACTAGGAGAGGATTTTTTGAAATTCCACCCCGAAGGGGGTAAAAGGGGTGAAACTCGATATTCACACGGGAACGGGACATACGCGGGTGAAACCGCGGGAAAACTACTAGCAATCTATAAAATATAACTGTAACCTCAATGATCGATTGAATACGGAAGCTATTCAAAAGTTTGTACTCCACTATATGTTAAAAGAGCAATCAACATTAAAGTGAATTACGTTGTGTTGTACAAAGCTCAGTGAAGTTTATCGTTCTATTTTTAAAAAACAATTCTAATCTAAAATGATCATAAAACAAATTGTGAGAAAGAAAAGTTGTATTTTAAATAACGTCTCTGCAGTATTTTATAGTAGGTAAGTATTGATACACTACACGGATGGCCCTGCACCGAGTGTTGTGGTTCGATCCCACACGGGACAAAAATAGTGTAATCAACAAATGGTTGTTCTAGGTCTGGGTGTTCTTAGTGTCCTTAAATTGAACGTTTATATAGTTCTCCGCGACATAGGAAATATTGATAGCACAGAAATCGTCTTTTTAAAAACAGAGAATATATATTTAGCAATATATTTCGGCCAAAGCTTGTTTCGATGATAACTTTCTTATACTGAATTCTTTAATACTTCTAACCAAGAAAGCCACTTTCTTCTTCTAATTTATAATTAATGACAGCCGTTGTGTTGTTCTCATCTAGATGATATTTGTAGGGATGGCTTGTTTGTATGTATCTTATGTGGGGGCTAGTCAGTGCAGACCGGTGACACTTCGACCCAGTGGGATCTTTTGTGTTGACACTCTCCCAATAACTACTGCCACAGATGTTCATGGCAGCCGGGACCGACGGCTTAACGTGCTCTCCGAGGCACGGAGCAGGCGATAATTGTCAATCAATGCGCACATCATTTCGAAAAGTCATTTAACTTTCGAAAGTCAGAGGTGCGCGACCTGGGTTCGAACCCGAGACCCTCTGTATTGCAGTCTGTTGGTCTCCCCACTGAGCTATCGCTGCTCTAAGCTCTAAGCTGAACTAATGGCTTGATTGTAACTCTTTGTGTCCATTCTTTCAATGTTTGTAAAGACCGCGACGCAAAGATTATATTTAAAAATAACTTCTGTGTATGTTAAAGTTAGCAGTTTGTGTTACAAATTACTTGTATTAACAATGACCCGTCTGGTTAAGCTAGAATACTTGTGTTAAGAGTGGGTTCGTTGTTCGTCGTTCCAATGGGTGAGATTCGCTACCGAGATCTCTTGACCGCAAACCTGCCTTATCCATTAGGCTACCGCCGCTTTTAACACGTCGTAAACAGACATAACATAAATAAAAAGTAACTTTACATAGAAAAGTTTATTACTTTGAATATTCCGATAGTAACGTGCCTTTTATTTCCAGATTCACTACGCAGCGAACTATGAATTCGGTTACCGGGTAAGGGACCACGAAACTGGCAATGACTTCGGACACCAAGAAGAGAAGTCTGGCGACAGTACGCGAGGACAGTACCATGTTCTACTTCCTGATGGTAGACTGCAGCAAGTGAGGTACTCCGCTGGCCCTGAAGGATTCCATGCTGATATTTCATACGACCATTTACAAGCTACTGTTTAAAACAAAAACTTTTTAAGTTTAAATGTTCGGTGCTAACTTATGCTGAGTGTAAAATTGGCCCAAGCATAGACTGTTTACTTTCTCCCTGACTGGCAAAGGTGACAGCTTAGCTCAGCCTCTCAAATAATTTAAGTTTCTATTGTAAAAAGTGTACCTAATTATAAGCCTGAAATCGTGTAGTGTTTAGAAAAATATATTACAGTCAAGAATTATGTAAAATATAAGCTTAAGTTTAAGTTTGTAAATAGGCCTCCGTAATTTATTTAGTTGTTATCTACTCATTTTGTATATAAACAATAGGTTAACTATAAAAATAAAAACAAACCATAATGTAATATTTATTAATAAAATAATAACAAATGCAATAAAATTAAATAAGTACAAACATTGCACTGCTTACCTACAGAAATATTTTATACAATTAAAAAATAACATCGGAGCTTTGGCTGTATCCGCGTCGACGTCTTATCCCGTAATGGCGCGAAAGAAAAGCGTCGCGAATATATAAGATGGCCGTCCGAGAAAACGCTGCAGAACAAAAGTTGTAATGATATAATATAGAGAAAATAGAAAGTTGTCATATGTCGTTGTGCGAACAACATTACAGAACTTACATAATAATACTGTCTACGAGGAAACGGCGACATATTACTGATATTATATCCCAATTAAAATTGTTGTCGATACGGAACAATAGCATTGTCCGTCCCGTCTTTTTGAATAAAATGTTAAGACTGCAATATTAGAACATTGAAATGTCAGCTGTGAAAATAATGTAATATAGTTATTGTTATTATGGACTAAAATATGTCAATTGTTATGTAGAGAAGAGATCATAAATTGTGCAATATCGACGTTGTAATACCTAATAAAATAAATTTAATGTGCTTACATACCTGAAAGGATTTTTACTATGCTCCATTTTTTATTTTCACGCTATTTGACTTTTATTTGATTACTAGTAATTTGGTCATAAATTACAAGTAGGTATTCTTGTTATTCTAAGGACTGTGTGGAAAACCTTGGGGGAGGCCTATGTCCAGCAGTGGACGTCTTTCGACTGAGATGATGATGATGATTCTTGTTAATCCCAGCGATTAAATTAGAATATTTATGTTTGGAGTGGATTCAGGTGTTAGCAATGGATAGGATTGAAATCCACGATCTTTCGATCGCAAATCCGATGAGTGAACCATTGGGCCGCATTATTTTCTTGACTAATGTGATTTAAAATTGATTTGAACTGCTGTTATCTTATTAATGTTATACGCGTGATAAGTAAAAAGGGATAAGCCAAGGCAAACACTCAACAATTACCAGAAGTCTTAGGTTAAGGGAGTGATCTAAGGTTACTCCTTAATATCATAATAATTACTATTTACGTTGCTATACAAGAAACAATACATTTTATTAAACAATATTAAAAAGGACCATTTCAATAATTAGAGTTGCCAACCGTAAGTACTTTATAATAAAATATTGTACGTCATTTTGGGTAAACGTACTTTATACTTTTGTTGGTAATTCATTTTATATTCAAATAAACATTTTTATTATTTTTTCATTATACTTTATTAGGAAAATAAAGTACCTACGTGAAAATAATTTATTTTACCTACGTCGACTTACTCGTCTTATTTAATTATTTACTTAAATCAAAGTTATAGAGATTGTCTAAATTTAATAAAACAATTGTTAACTAATATGTAATGATTCGGTTAAAAGGTTTCTTGATAATAAATATTTATTAGATGTTACTAAGGCTTATTCCCGTGCGCTCCAAATCTATTGTTCTCCAAATTTCATTTTTCCATACATTCATTACCAGGAGCTCCAAAGATATTTATATTAAAATAACAAATAAAGCCATATTTGCCAATTGCATTCCCTACAGCTCCAAAACATTATCTAGGTACTTTGAGATTTTATTCCCAGCAGCTCCAAGATAAAAGTCAATACTTTAATACAAAAATCGTTCCCACGAGCTCCAAAGATTTCAAAGTAACGTAGGCAAAACAATCCCAAACGTAATAATGAAGGAAAGAAATGCAGCTACTCACCGCTGCTGCGTATTGTTGATGCTTTGCGTCACCCCCACCCCGCAACTAATCCCTGCGATCTAACATTACCTGACATGTAAAACAAATAGTTGACCTTGCGCCCTTGTAAGGTGTGCGTGATGTGAATCTTTGACAGATAAATATAAGTGAGTCGTGCACGATGAGTGAAGATCAAAATATCGCTGTTGGAGGTCCCTCCACACCTAAACAATTTAATTTTGTTGTTGGAGATGGTAAGTACATTTATATTTTTTATCGTTTTAGGTTGTAAAATGTTTTAAGAGAGTGGTACAAAAATTATTTGTCAGTGTACAGATGTATACCGCCGAGTAAAGGGCATAATAATCTTAAAATTTTACCTACAAGTACTTTTTCTTGTTACTCAATGTTTTAAGACCCGTTTTATTTCTTGAACACCAAATGTGTATAAAATATTAAAGTTCATTATTAAGTTAAAAGAGACTAAAATGTTGGCAGAGAAGTAATCTTAGTTGGCTATTTTAATATATATTTTATAAAGGTGTTGCGACTGGTCAGTAAAGCCGACTATTCGGCCACTTTCGTAGTCGGTTACTAGTCGGTACAGAGCGCCGCCTATTCGGCTTCTTACTTTGCATGTATTTCTCAATAAAATATACAACTATAGGAGAAGTTACATTAAATAAAAAAATAATTAAGTAACAGTTATCATTTGGTTATACTTGACTTTAAGGGAATCGTGGCTTAATTGGTCAAAAAAATTCGAAACAGAAGATTTTTCGACATGATTAAATTTTAATTGAGCACTTTTACTTTAATAAACAATAACAGTATTGTTTTTATTTGTTTACACTAAACACCGCTTTGACCTGTACAAAAAAAAAACCTGGAAAAATGCAAAGTAAACAAAACATGTCCCGACACGCTCGCAGGCGGCGGTTGTATCTTGCGCGCGAATCAGTCGTAAACGAAGTGTCACGGAAATTGCCGAATACTCCGTAAACCGTGTTCGTCTGGGCCGATCAATCGGCATCTTTACAACTGACTAATCGGCAAGTCAGCTAATCGGCCACAGTCATAGTCGACACATCTCTACTATTTTATCTTTGTAAATATTTGGGTTAATTTTTAAAGTTATCTAGGATTACGTGATTTATTAATAATAATAATAATATCATTTATTTCTCCTCACAATAGACCGTTTCATACAGTATAGTGACACATATAACTAGTTAATAGTATACAGTCAAGTATATGTGAGGAGCTGGTGTCTGTAGTAGGTTAAAACCTGTATTACCGATCACCAGGTCCCCACCCCACAGAATAACATGTTTACAATTTCAATTGTTACCATATGTACCATATGTGACGGGTATAATGCTCAGTCATAAGTTGTTCGAGAATATCAGAGTATACATACATTAAAGATTTATGTGTGTGTGTTTGTGTGTGTGTGTGTGTGTGTGTGTGTGTGTGTGTGTGTGTGTGTGTGTGTGTGTGTGTGTGTGTGTGTGTGTGTGTGTGTGTGTGTGTGTGTGTGTGTGTGTGTGTGTGTGTGTGTGTGTGTGTGTGTGTGTGTGTGTGTGTGTGTGTGTGTGTGTGTGTGTGTGTGTGTGTGTGTGTGTGTGTGTGTGTGTGTGTGTGTGTGTGTGTGTGTGTGTGTGTGTGTGTGTGTGTGTGTGTGTGTGTGTGTGTGTGTGTGTGTGTGTGTGTGTGTGTGTGTGTGTGTGTGTGTGTGTGTGTGTGTGTGTGTGTGTGTGTGTGTGTGTGTGTGTGTGTGTGTGTGTGTGTGTGTGTGTGTGTGTGTGTGTGTGTGTGTGTGTGTGTGTGTGTGTGTGTGTGTGTGTGTGTGTGTGTGTGTGTGTGTGTGTGTGTGTGTGTGTGTGTGTGTGTGTGTGTGTGTGTGTGTGTGTGTGTGTGTGTGTGTGTGTGTGTGTGTGTGTGTGTGTGTGTGTGTGTGTGTGTGTGTGTGTGTGTGTGTGTGTGTGTGTGTGTGTGTGTGTGTGTGTGTGTGTGTGTGTGTGTGTGTGTGTGTGTGTGTGTGTGTGTGTGTGTGTGTGTGTGTGTGTGTGTGTGTGTGTGTGTGTGTGTGTGTGTGTGTGTGTGTGTGTGTGTGTGTGTGTGTGTGTGTGTGTGTGTGTGTGTGTGTGTGTGTGTGTGTGTGTGTGTGTGTGTGTGTGTGTGTGTGTGTGTGTGTGTGTGTGTGTGTGTGTGTGTGTGTGTGTGTGTGTGTGTGTGTGTGTGTGTGTGTGTGTGTGTGTGTGTGTGTGTGTGTGTGTGTGTGTGTGTGTGTGTGTGTGTGTGTGTGTGTGTGTGTGTGTGTGTGTGTGTGTGTGTGTGTGTGTGTGTGTGTGTGTGTGTGTGTGTGTGTGTGTGTGTGTGTGTGTGTGTGTGTGTGTGTGTGTGTGTGTGTGTGTGTGTGTGTGTGTGTGTGTGTGTGTGTGTGTGTGTGTGTGTGTGTGTGTGTGTGTGTGTGTGTGTGTGTGTGTGTGTGTGTGTGTGTGTGTGTGTGTGTGTGTGTGTGTGTGTGTGTGTGTGTGTGTGTGTGTGTGTGTGTGTGTGTGTGTGTGTGTGTGTGTGTGTGTGTGTGTGTGTGTGTGTGTGTGTGTGTGTGTGTGTGTGTGTGTGTGTGTGTGTGTGTGTGTGTGTGTGTGTGTGTGTGTGTGTGTGTGTGTGTGTGTGTGTGTGTGTGTGTGTGTGTGTGTGTGTGTGTGTGTGTGTGTGTGTGTGTGTGTGTGTGTGTGTGTGTGTGTGTGTGTGTGTGTGTGTGTGTGTGTGTGTGTGATTAAAGCTATAAATATTTTATTTTCAGGTAATAGACAAATACTTGTCAGAGCTGGTCGACACCATTTCTTCACCATACTTTGAAAAATAGTGCTCAAATGTGGGTTTGCACATTAAGTAAAACATGTGGAGCCAGACTGAAAATATTAGGCACACAAATTTTACGTGAAGATTCACACAAATGTATGCCCAAGAATGATATCTTAAATTCATTCAAGAAAGAAATACATGAAAGGGTGACAAATAGTCATACAACTGTAACCCAGGCTTACAGAGAAGCTGTTAAAAGATATGTTGACAGTGGATATGACCTAGTTAGCGATGTTCCTAAATTTAAAAATGTTAAATCTCAATTATATCTAATAAGAAACCATGTTTTGGGTGTGTCAAAAACAGTATTTAAATATGCGAAAGAGGTTGAAGTACCTGAAATGTTTAAAGAGTTTTTGTTATTTGACTATAATAAAGAAGTAAGAATATTAGCATTTTCAACAGTAGAAGCTAGACAAATCATAGAAAAACAGCAAGTTTTTTTCGTAGATGGCTCTTTTAGAAGCAAGCCATACCCTTTTTATCAGGTTTACACCCTAAATGTTGACTTGTTTAGTGATGAAACTAAAACGAATGTCATACCTGTCCTTTTCGCACTTTTACCCAATAAAACACAAGCAAGATATTGATTAAATCGATCAAAAAATATATACCAAACTGGAATCCTAAAAAAAATATTATAGACTTTGAGTTAGCTGCGATAAATGCTATACAAAATAACTTACCAGATATTATTATAAAAGGATGTAATTTTCACTATAAACAGGCTTTAATAAAAAAAGCCGATACATTGGGCATTTCGTCACACGAAGAAAAGCAGCATCAACAAAAATATGGTGGAAAAGCAGGTTAAATAAATATACCTACTTTATTTTCAGATCATGTACTTTTTTTTTCTTCATATAATTACTCTATTCGTTCAACTACTACTATTACTAAACTTTTCTAATTTTTAAGCTAATTCAATTATTATTAAAACTATTTAGTTTTAATTTAATTTTACACTTGCTCCGACGTTTGCGTTGTTTTTCAGCAGTCATGGAGACTAAGATGGTAGTTGTCTCAATGTTCCAGTGTAGTTATTTCAAAGTACCCGAACATCATTTAATCATTGGTGTTTCTATTTATCACATTTAATAGCTATAGCAACCCTTATTTTAATTCCCAATTCGGGTGCTTAAAATGCTTTTAAGCTTTTTTTGTTAGATGTCTTTAGACCAGGGTAGTAGCCTCGTCCTTTATTGTGGGACACGAATAATATGGCGAAATATTAACCTTTTACAGTCTTACTTTAGCCTGACCTTTCGACAACATACAGCAGTAATATTATCATCATAAACATCGACATATTTTACAAGTTTAATGGAGGACTATTGTCGGCTTCGGTTGCGTAGTGGTTTAGTGTAATCGACTGCCACGCCTGAGGTCGCGGGTTTGATTCCCGCACAAGTCAAACATTTGTGTGCATGAACATGGATGTTTGTCTTGGTCTGGGTGTTTCTTTGTATAAAGATCAGGTGCAGGAGGAGATATATAAGATTAAGGTTTGCTATTACAAGTAGCTAGGATAAAAGTATGCTTGGGGAAAAAGCATACTTGTACCCTACTTCTACATGCATACATATGCACGCCTGCTTTCCGGATAGGTAAGCAGTGATTACGGATTTGTTCTGGCATACCTCTCTTGCTTCATTCACTTTCACTATATCCCTCATGCACCCTCATTATCCTCTTGCCCTGGTCCCAATTTATTTGGGATCGGCGCAGTATGTCCTTCGTTTCCATACTTCTCTGTCACCTGTCATCTGATCATTTACCCCTTTTCCTTTTATCCTCACACAGTCCATCCATCTTTTTCTTGGCCTTCCTTTCCCTTTTCGTCCCTCATACGTCTTTTTCGTTCGTCTACCCTCATATCCATCACTTGCTTACGTACGTACGTATCATGTCTTCGCACAACATGTCGATACCAAGTCAAACGATTTCCTTTCACCTTCTCGTTTATGGGCACCACTTTCAGACTACCTCTTACGTATACATTCCTAATTCTGTCCATTCTCGTCACTCCACACATCCATCGTAACATTCTCATCTCTGCTACATGCAATCGTTTCTCATCCATCTTCTTAGTAACCCAACACTCAGCTCCATACAGTACGACAGGCCTTATAACCGCCTTATACATGCGACCCTTTAATTTCAAAGGCAGTTTAGGATCGCATATTGTGTCTGAGATCTGTCGCCATGCACCCTACCTCCACCACTTATTAAGCAGCAATAGCCCATTGGACTTGCGATCAAGCGGTCTTCAGTTTGAATCCTACACATTGCATTACCGTCGTCGTGAGCTCACTGCTAACAAAAGCAATTATTTGAATAGCTTAATAAAAATAGTAATTTTTTACCCAATTTCCTAGTAACCCACATAGAAATACAATATAACAAACTATTTATACTTTATACAAACTGCCATTTCCATAAACAATAAATATTATAGTTATAGTTTTCTGTTATAAATTATAATCATAGAGTATAATAGTTTTCTGTCAGGAAGGAAACCAAGTAACATTTACTACGCTCGTAAAAGATGTTACTTTATCAAAATTACACCCTAGAGCGTAACAGTTTATATATAAAATATAGCTATATTTACTTAATAGCAGATTACATACAACGATAACAAACAGCTTAATTTGACACTAGCTTTCAACCGCGGTTTCAACCACGTTTATGATTACTGTTCCAGTCCCGTGGCTTGTAGCATAATCTTATATAGACGAGACTATAACCTTCCTTACAATAGGGAATAAACTTACTTGATGTGGGTAATTCGATAATGGTTGTTTCCTCTTGTTATGATCTACTTATTTATTTGTTTTACTATATTATTATGTTTAGTCGTTAAATTTAATTCAATTCCTTTTTAATTTATTTATCAATAATCACTATATAAATCAAGCAGAATCATCATAATATATTATACAAAGTAAAACATGTTTTGTATTAAACTGCATCTTTTCTAGGGCTGAACACTGACCCCTAATAGAGGCACTCGCCTAGTTTGGGGCACCAGTATGTTTTAAATAAAACACAACAACAATGTTCAAGCAAATTAGCAAATCAAATTGTATGTGTAACACGTTTGTAATTATCTGAGACAATAAAGATATTATTATTATTATTATTAATTTTCAAAGTTTATTGTCCAAACCATTGTCCGAAGCAGCAACTTAAAATAAGTCCCTATAACTATGTTTATGGCCGCGGCTTCGCTCGCGTAAAAGTAGGCTAGGTTATGTTAGTAATAGTACTACAAAAAAAGCTAATATAAATAGCCTATATTACTTGGTGATTATATAGCTTCCTAACGATGAAAGAACTTTTTAAATCGGTTGTGTAGTTTTTGAGTTGAATCCTAACAAACAAAAAATCATATCTTTCCTCTTTATAATATTAGTATAGATATAGACTAGCTGTCTACCGTGGTTTTACTGACGTTTATGATTACAGCTCCACTCCCGTGGCTCGTAGCGTGATGTTATATAGCCCACAACGTTCTAAAAGAATAGCTATCAAATGCTAAATGATTTTATCAATTCCGAATGTTTTTTTTTATACAACTAAGATGGCGAACCAGCACCTGATGGTAAGTGGTCACCGTAGCCTATGGACGCCTGCAACACCAGAGGCTTCACTTATGCGTTGCCGACCCTTTAGGGAAAAAATGGAAGTGGGAAGGAGAAGAAGCGGGAAGGGGGAAAGACGGTGATTGGACCTTCGGCACTCTCACTCGTCGAACGAAACACAACAGTAAGAATACTGCTATTTCACGTCGATATGCTGTGAGAGGGTAGAAGGTACTTCCCGGGTCAAGCCGGCCAATTCATGCTGAAATCATATAACAGTTCTAGAAATAAGTACTCGCGTTCGCGGTCAAACAAAAAATACTTTTCAGCTTTATTATATTAGGTATAGATAATAGTCACACAGATAATATAAGACTTTACATAATACCTAGATAATTATATAGTTTTAAAAAGCTGTTAGATTGCTATCTGGAACTCTCAAAAATAATTTTATATAACTTTTGCCAATACGTTGCGTCACCTGAATGTGTGTTTTGCAAAACTTTCTACATCTAAACAAATATAACCTGTTATATATTTATTTAGAAGTTTAAAAATATGTAAATCGTTACAATAATCTTGGTATTAGCAGAGTTCTTTGAGTCAAAAATCAACAAAAATTGGATCAATGCTATTAGCATTAACATTAATGTGATAGATACTGAATTCATAATTAAATATTTAAATTGGACGATTTCATTAGATAATAAGTAGATATTCAAATAAATAACAAACAGCTACGAGGTTTTAATCCTAGCTTGGAAGAATTATACTCAATGATATTATACCTACACAGAATATCGATAAGTAATGACATAGGCCAACAACCTATTAGGTACTTAGGACCTCAGAATGCAGAATAAACTTTATTATGTATATTGAGCATGGGACCTGCAACCATACCTAGCGAAATGTGGGTGCATCATATGTATCATTGATAAGAATTAATAAAATATTAAAATACTTTCATAATTATATACCGATCGACCAACGCAATTAAGTATTTATCTTTTTAGAAGCTAAAGTACCTCAGATATAAAAGGTTTCATGGGGTATTTAATAATAATAATATCAGCCCTGTATTAAACTGTCCCACTGCTGGGCAA
Source organism: Catocala fraxini (assembly GCA_930367265.1). NCBI lineage: Eukaryota > Metazoa > Arthropoda > Insecta > Lepidoptera > Erebidae > Catocala > Catocala fraxini. The sequence continues at coordinate 19,076,428 of OV884049.1, read as the reverse complement.
GGGCCTCTTAGTGTGAGAATGGTTAGGCCATAGTCGACCACGCTGGCCCAGAGCGGGTTGGCAGACTTCATACATCTTCAAAAACATTATGGAGAACTCTTAGACATGCAGGTTTCCTCACGATGTTTTCCTTCACCGTTAAGCAAGCGATAATTAACTACTGCCACGTAGAGGTCTTGAGTTCGATCCCAAGGCGCGCATCTCTGACTTTTCGAAGTTATATGCGTATTAAATAATGATGGAGTATTTAACATTTTTAATTATTTTAGGCAATATTAAATTACCCAATGTCTTTTATATGTAGTTTTAATAAATGTATGTTGTTTTAATCATTAATTAAGTTATAAATCCATTTAAAGAAAAAATAATGGGAGTCTTTAAAATCTTTATAATTGACTAATGACTTCGTTGTGATAAATAAGGAGATGACTATAACCTCATTAAGATTTTAATAGACCGTTAAACCCACAGCACTTTATTTCGCACTTAGGCATTCTCCTACTGATAGCCTATCAATGTAAAAATTGAAGTCTCCGTGACGAATTTGGAGTTAGTTACTTAATGACGGTTTACGTTAAACCATTAGTTCCTAAAGTGGTCCAGCTAGACCTCCAGGAGTCCACGGGAGACTCGAAGGAGATCTACGTTGGCGTGACAAAAAAATGCTTTCGATAATGGAGAACTTAAATGTTGGCTTCACCTGTCACTGCAGGCAGAAAATATTTGAAGAAGCTCAGCGACTGTTACTTGCATATTCTATATTCAGTACCAATGGTCTCGAACCAACCGATTTTAAGGTAGAGAAATTCTAAAAAAGAAAATTCAGTCCGCCTACCGTGGTAGGTTCAGTCCCGAGAATTTACAAAAGAAACTTCTTTCTTCACCAATATAAAATACGAATGCCAAGAAATATGGTAGAAATGTAGTTGCAGATGGTCCACCGGAACCTGCTAAATTATGAAAATGGCCTATGAGAAAAAAAGTCTGGGCACCTCTGCGTTAAACGGATACGGATGAAAATTGGCACACAGATGAATTATGCCCTATATTAAAATATAAGGCAGCGATAAGTTTTCAGCAAGCAGTCAAAGCTTCCGGCAGTACTTAACTAAAATAAGAACAAACTTTTTCAACATGACGTAGGTAAATAGCAAAAAGGCAAGAATGCAATATGTTCCCGCGCTTACTATACGTCATCGAAAAATGTATTGCATTTTTAAATTACACATTGTAATACAAATAGGTTTTATTTGGAACTAATTGGGGCTTCCTTACAAAATGCGCAATCTGTGGCAGCTAGAGGCGAAACAAAAAATAATTAACCGGTAGGAAGTACGCAATTCAATGCAATTTTGTATATGAAACTAGTGGATCCGACAGATATTGCATAGCCTAAACATTGGTTTGTAACCCTACCAACATCTTCCGGATGCAAACTTGAATCAAAATAATCAGTGCAGCCTTTTACAAACTAGAGGTTGAATTTACAATCGTTCAAATACTTTTACTAAAGCTAAAACCATACAAATATTCCAAATTCCGTTGTGGTTTCCACTCAAAGGGAACGTATGGTGATCGGTTGAGGGACCACCTTCTGCATGCTAGTTCCTTTTATACAGTGAACGCCAAAGGTAGATATTTAGTATGATTAGTTTTACAAATCTTTTACTAAGAATAGTCATTTATAGCAGTTGTAAATTTTAACTAAGTTATGAGATATGGATGCCTGTCAGTCACGACTGACAGACCACATTTGACTGATTGTAACTTTTTAGTGGCTACTTTTGCAAACTTGGGACTAAATTTACAAATTGTTTGAGAACTTTTACTAAAGGCTGACGCATTCAAAAGCTCGCAAACCCTCAATGGGAACGCATATTGTTTTATTAGAATGTCTAAAAGAGTTTAACGCATTATCAGCTGGCGGGCATAAGCCAGGTCCGTAGCTGGTAACTGTTAGGGTTGTAGTTCAGCCGGCAGGCATAAGCGAGGTCCGTAGCTGGAAACCCTTAGGGTTATATTGAAACACGTAGACTGATTCAACTGAGAATATATTTACAATTTTTAAGCCTTCTTATATCCCATTTATTGTTCTTACAAGTATTGCTAGCACTAATGTGTACAATAATCATTTACACCAATCAGCGACAATTAGTAAACAAAATTCTAACATTTACGAGACAATTCTCGGAAATCTTTACGTGTGTGCGTACGTATAAATTGTGCCACTATAAAAACAGATGGTAGCTTCGCGCGTCGTCAGTTCGTGAGATGGTTTCTGAGCGGCTAGACGTATGATGCTCCGTTCGATCGCCTTCGCGCGTCGCCTGGTTTCGGCGCAGCTAGACGTATGATGCTCCATTCGATTCCAGGTTCCTTATAAACTTATATGTTGCTTGTACGTATATATGTACATACGCCACAAGAGAAGAGAGTAGATAAAAAATAGGGTGGGGTAAATAAAAATTCGATGTAGGTATCTATACTCCATTTGGTTAGGTACTTAATTAAAGGTAAACAATATTGATGTGACATATTATCTAAAAACTCAGTTAAAAATAAAATGCTGCTAAAGATCAATGTAAATACAACAAAAGAACACAAACAAGATTTGACCTTTAGTTAAGTACTTAACCAAATGGAGTATATATATGTGAAAGTACGAATTATGTCAAAAGATACAAATTAAATGAAAAGGCCGTGCGATGATAATTATAACTTTAAGGTGATGCAAGTATTGTTTAACCTATTGAATCGCAGCAGCACACCGGTGGCCAACCAATAGATTTTTAATTATGTCTCATATTCTAAAACTTGACAGTTTAATAAAACAAGAATGGTTAACACCGATGGTACTCAAAAGAGTAACGTCAAGTCCCTGTATATACCTAAAACATATTTCGCTGCGTTTCTCAAACTATCATGAACCTAGTAAATACAATATAATACAAATATGAGAATGTTACGATGGATGTGTGACGAGAATGGACAGAATTAGGAATGAATACGTAAGAGGTAGTCTGAAAGTGGTGCCCATAGATGAGAAGGTGAAAGGAAATCGATTGGCTTGGTATGGACATGTTATGCGAAGAGATGATACCTATGTAGGTAAGCAAGTGATGGATATGAGGGTAGAGGGACGAAAAGGGAGAGGAAGGCCAAGGAAAAGATGGATGGATTGTGTGAGGATGGATATGAAAGGAAAAGGGGGTAAATGATCAGATGACGGGTGACAGAGAAGTATGGAAGCGAAGGACATACTGCGCCGACCCCAAATAAATTGGGACCAGGGCAAGAGAATAATGATGACAAATAGAGGTAGAATTCATCCTTTAATACCTACATTACTTTGTGATCTTTTGCTAATATAGATGAAGTAAATAGTAAACAGTTCACATAATACCGATAGTTGGAATGAGTTAACTAGCTACAAAATAAACAACACAAATAAGAAAAACTATTCTTTTTTATAAGATTTATTAGCGTTTAAAAGTCTGTCATGTAGTCATCACCGTGGCGTGCTGGACACATTTTGCTTTGTCATCTATACATGACCGTGATAAAGATATATTTTATTTGTTACAAATGTGAGTAGGTAATATAACATAAAATGCATGTGGCGATCAAACAGTTAAAAAACCTTCTTCGGCATGTTTTTTGGTATTATTTGAAAGCATATTGATTTTTAATATTAAATGATCATTGAATTAATAATACTGTCAGATCGCAGTCCTAATTGACTTGATGTTATTGTGGAATTATTTATAATTAATTCTTGAGACATCGATTTCGCACAAAACAAATTATACTTTTAGTCTGGTCGTTATTTCGGGTGGAGACTCTTGCTATAAAGTTTGTTTGGTCTTTCTTTCTTCTATTTTGGAAATTATTGAGAACAGTTTCTCTGTGTTCCTTGAAAGGACACCTATGATCTCCAGGTTACCCAACCTTGATCTCTGCTTAGTCTCCCGGTTTAAATTTGCAGGTTTGACATCTCGTCATAGGTTTTGATAAGACTGTCTGCTTGTCTCTATAACGCCGATACCCCGGTAGTTAGTATCTCTACCGAATTGTCTAGAAACTGCGCACATCAAATAAATAAAACACAAACAATTGCTATAATATACATATATTTCCTAATAAGAGTATTGATATAATACTTTTTATAACATTTACTTTTATAAATCCTTATTATACACCCTCGTCATCACATTATTAGTATGGAGTCACAGACAGGCTCATTACAACGCATTTATGCTAAGATTAACAGAGTTCAATCATATCAACCAAGACAACATCAATCGCGATTGTCAATAAACATCAATTCCTATCAATCGCTTTCCGAAACGATTTTATTAACAAAGGTCTTAAGATGAACACATAAGTACAATATTTCTTTATTTAAACTGTCCAAAGAGAATTGGCAATGAATATTCACATATGGCAATATTTTTACCACGTTTTGTTGGCAATATTATAATTGCATGTTGTTTAAAGACTATTAAGCAAAATAACTGACTTTAGACATTAACAACAAAAACATAGTATTTGTTGGTTCTTACTTTAAATATAATAACCTTAAGACTAAGTACACATTCACGATTAAAAAACAATTAATTAATTTTAATATTATGCCAAAAAGTCTCACTCCCTTTCAAGATTTTCGTACTTAAAGGCAAAAACATTGAAATTGACTTATAAAACAATCGTTATTGCGCGTTTATTCCTAAAAGCAAAAATATAGAAATACAATGATAATTATATTTTTTAAAAACAAGGCTTAATTTTACCTTTTATGGATGAGATGATAACAGAATTAAGCTCCGTTTGCGGTGGGACTACAAATTTATAATGGATTACCACATTTACATATGTTGTATCATTTCACAATGTCGCATGTGATAGCCATATTCACATGCCGCAAAGCGACTTGCTACATTAATCATAAAAGAAAAAACAGATGAATATTAGGAAATTATTAAAGGCTTGTAGATGTGTAGCTTTGCTAATCAGTTTTGCCTTATTCATCGTTAAAGTGACGATTTCAAGTGCAATGGTAAACAGTCCAACGGTATAACTATAATCTTATCTCAAGTTAAGTCTCACTTTTATTGAACGTGCAAATTATGCCATGACACGAATGAGTACCGATATTTGTTCAATATTTATTTAAATTACATTAAACCTTATACCTAAGTACAAAATGTGTAAATATGAGTGGAGAACGGTATCTATTTAAGCACTTTTGTACTTCTGTAGACTATACTTTAGTAGATACCTATAACCTTCTGTACACTGAACGATAGCAACACATACACTTTAAGAATAGTAGAGCCTCGCTGATTTCAACATGAATGTGCCGGCTCGACCGGGGAAGGACTACTCTCTCACAGAAGATCGACGTGAAATAGCAGTATTCCTACTGTTGTGTTTCGTTCGGTGAGTGAGAGTACCGGAGGCCCAAACACACTCTTTCCCCTTTCCCGCTCCTTCTCCTTCCCACTACCTTTCCTAAAAGGTCGGCAACGCGTAAGTGATGCCTCTGGTGTTGCATGCGTCCATAGGCTACGGTGACCACTTTCCATCAGGTGGGCCGTACGCTTGTTTGCCACCTTAATAGTATAAAAAAACGCATCTATAGGCAAATTGCAAACACATGTGCTACATAGGTACATGCGTAAACTATATAAACTTGGTACTACACTTTGACATATAAGAAGACTAATTAAAACATAGATGGTAAGTAACGTGCGTACCGGTATAGTAATGGATGGGTGGCTCCTGTCGTTTCCAATGAGTAAGCGTGAAATGGGAAAAAGCGATACCTGTATTAACTGAAATCAAAACAAAATATACTAATACATGGCGAGTATATCTGGGCAGTACTTTCATTATTCCTGTTTCTTGTTAGGCATAAAAACTGTTTCATTTTGGTTGTAGTATAGTTTATCACAGAACACAGAAAACGCTAGTCTTCTGCTGGAGACGGCCCGTTTCTCATATTAAATACAATCCGCGCATGTCAATAACAATTATTACACAAGCGATACAAATATGACACTGATATTGTCGAACTGAAGGTGTCGGCTTCGCTCGGCACGAATATTATTAATAATTCCGTCTCTATCAGAAGCGCGATGCGCAGTTTTAAGTGCTTAGTGTAGTTTATAATGTTAACAGGTTAAACAGTATAAATAGATATTGCATTGATACAGTGCATAACATATAGACGTGGTCGTATTTAAGCGTCGCGTCGTCGTAAGTTGCGATAGTTACATCAAAATTGTATTTTGTTTTGTAAATTAACAGTGTAAAAAAATTTACAGTGGCCTTGAATATTTATACGAAGGTTTTACTCAATAGAGCTATTCCAAATAAATTCTTTAAGTAAGCTGTGCTCGCCAATTCTACAATCTTTAAAATAAATGTTGTTAAATCCTTCTTTAGTGAATATCTATGTTATATAAAGAATGTGTAGAGAAAGAATATTTTTCTAGACTCTGCGGTTTATTTTGCTCGTCCATAAGTCAGTTAGTCTAAGTCATACAATTGTTAGACATAGCACGACTCTTAAATACAACTACAACTTTCGGTTACACGCCGTATTTGTAACTAAACAAAGTATCTTAAACTAAGAATAATTAAGCAATGAAATTTAATCTTATATAATATTATTACACTTGTTATTGGACATACACACAAAAAAACATAATTAACGTTATATAACGATCCTATGTATGTATGTCAGTATGGCGTCTAAATCTTATGCGTTTATTATAACAAGATTATTTACAATATATTGTTAGTATTCGTCAAAGACTTATTGCACCACAAGTTGATAAAATTTAAAAGCTTTAAAAAAGGAACATTTTGAAATTATAGTTAACTTTATTATAATAATAATAAGAATAAATGTAAACTCTTGATTAAACTACTAGTGGCAGATAGGCGTGCGCTTCTCAAATGGTTATGAGTTTTTGGAGCCAAAGGTTTGAAATCCTAAAGAAGCGCTTCCGCGTAAACAGTATTTAAAAATAGCATAATTCTGCGGTCAACGCAACGTACAAAGATTACTGGTAGTAATCCTTGTACGATGCCAAGCCTTCTTAAGGAGTCTGCAAAATCTATTCACCGCAAAAACGCACATCATTGTTATACGGCAGCGATCTTCTGTAAAAGATTTAAATCACAGATGCGACCGACTACATTTAAATATGGTTATCTTTCCGGCTGTTAAGTTGTCGTCTCACACAGAATACCAACATGAGATTTAAATTATAGAGGTATAGTATTATGGCGGTCACTCATATAAAAATTGTGCACCATCGTGTAAATGTAATGTCTGAGCTCACTCTTCTAATACTGTTGTGCGATCTAAACACAATGAGAGCATATCTATAATTTAAATCATCGCCCCATTTTTTTTATGTTTTTCCAATAATTCGAGAGGATTTTTTTTTTACCACTAAATTGGCAAAGATTGCCGTAGCCTATGGACGCCTGGAACACCAGCGGCCTCACGACATTTTATTTCTTACAATCTTTATTAAACGACAATTATGTTTTTTAACACTAACTTTATCAATTCGTGGTGAAATAAGCCCTATTCCTATATTAGAATATTAAAGGTGCATCTATCTAAGGCGACACTATATCGAAAGACTAAGAAAGCTATAGACACTAGGCGGAATTTGAAAATAATTTTTATTTTCTTTTAAAAAGAAGTAACTTACTCGAAATTATTCTTAAACATAAAAATGCTTTTTATTATAAATCTTTTAGTTTGGCACGTACGATTATATGAACATTTAAATCAAAGTATGTCTTTTCTTAATAAATTTGATGAATAAAATATGTTACGCAAACGGCCCAAAGACCAATGTATATTATTGTTTGTGATTCGTTAATTACAACCTTGGGTGATAATAATTACTGAATATATGTATATTGTTTAATGTTCCTGAAGTAGCACGCGCTTCTTTAATGAATCTTAGTGACATAAAAAAGTTACATTATCGTTGAAACTAAATCGCGATGACATCCTTATAAAAAAATCAATTTCAATTATTCACCGAATTAGAAAATAGTATAGACGTTAATAAACTTGTTGTCAAGTTCATCCACACACAATCGACATGCATTAATTAACATAGTTGCAGATGCTGCCATACATGCCATCTTTTATAGCAGTATAACTTGCTTGCGAGAACAGGATAGTCATACGATTTGAATAGAACTACCGTGCTGTCGTACAGCTATAGGAGATGGTAACACGGCCTCAGTAAGATAAGCTAGTTGGAGAAGGCATGCGTTTTGGTCATTTAAAAAAGAATAATAATTACAACATACATCATACGCAAATAACGTTACAATCAACTTGAAACAATCATTCTATCTGTCGCTGGTTAGATTAAATTAGTTGAGTTTTACTAGGTAGCAACATCTTGCTGCATAGTGGCATGCCAATGCCGCATATTATTAAAGTTTCTCAATAATGCAACGTATATGAAAGGTATTATTCCACATTTTTTGCTAACATATCGTGGAATATTTTCATTAAAAATAAAATCCCGGGATTGCTTAACTAGTCTAGTCTAATATTTACTTTACATTAAATTTGTGTCAATTTTGTCAAATTAGGTTTGTTACCGCAGATAATTTTTTTAAATAGCCAATATCTAAATTTTATCCAATCTCCAATTACATTTCAAGGTTATTGTCGGCCTCGATGGCGTAATGGTCAGTGTAACCGACTGCCACGCCTGAGGTCGCGGGTTCGATTCCCGCACAAGTCAAACATTTGTGTGCATGAATATGGATGTTTGTCTTGGTCTGGATGTTTCTATGTATAAAAGTATATAATTATGTATGTTTATCCATTGTCTAGTATCCATAGTACAAGCTCTGCTTAGTTTGGGCTAGATGGTGTTGTGTGAATGTGATAGAATATTATATTATATATTATATATACTTAAAAAATTTTAATCACGGAATCTCATGATTTAGCCAACACCTGAACTTTAGCTAAATATGCATGCGATAATCCGATCTCTATTCATGACAGAATGGCATTCGCCTAAGTGGAGTCCTACCCTCACTGATTTCAATCAATCCATAAACATTTATTCCAACAATAAAAATTCTACTTATTGTAGCGATACATACAAATATGTATAGCAAGAATATTCGCTCAAAAGCATTCTCGTTCCTACACATCTTAAAATATGTTATATTTTACACAACATTTATACATATAAACACAACTATGTATTGCTTTTGATTATAATATTAATTAATTATATTGTGTAAATAGTTATAGGTATATTATATATACTTTAGATAACTAATTTGATACGAGTTTTCGATTGCGGTGTAATTCGTTTTAGGCGAGTATAGAGCGAGATTTGATTACATTTTGGTTGCAAATGATGATGAAATTTAGTTGTCAATTTTACATAGCTTTTGAATTTAATTGATATCATAACTATTGATGAAATGTTGACGATATCGACATTATTTAGACATATTTAATGATTCTATTTTACGGTTTTGACGGCGACGTCAATTCGACACTATATAAACCTATACTCCATTTGGTTAGGTACTTAACTAAAGATAAACAATCTTGATGTACTTTTTACACAAACACATATTAAACAACTAAACTACTGCTTGAACTAACGGTTCAATTGATTTAGTAATCGTTATTGTTGTATTTACATTGATCTTTTATTTTATTTTTGAACTGATTTTTTAGATAAAGAGATACATCAAGATTGTTTACCTTTAGTTAAGTACCTAACCAAATGGAGTTTAGTTACAACTGATACCAATGCCGTCAATTTATCGTCGATAACACTATATTAATATCCACACCTAGACAAAGACTTATTTGCCATTAAATCAACATTTTTGCTGTAATTATTATAAATGACATTACGACATCAACGTCAAATTGACGACACAGCCGTCAATATATTGTCAACGCCGGCAATTTGATACGACATAAAATCAGAACTTTTTCTAATCTATTATTTTTTTAATCACAGTTATCCTTGTTAATGCTATGTCATATTTATGCAAGTCATACTCAAAATAAACAACAAACTATTCAATAATAACATAAAGTGCAATATTGCAATATATCCATAAAAAAGAGTCCATATTTTATGATCACATAGAACAAAAATATAAAAATGTTAATAAATCGACCTATAATAAGCTATATCTTACGTTTACGCGAATGTTATACATTTAAATTAAACTACTTTATACTGATTTCATCGCGTTGCTTATTTAAAAACAATGGGAAGACTACCCGTGAACATGGCTGCTGAAAAGCAACCGAAACGTCAGAGAAAGTGTATAAGTTTTAATAGTTTAAATAGTAATAAAGTTTAAGTTTTAATAGTAGTTTAAGTTCCAAAAGGATGTAATAAAAGTATTTTAAATAAACAATTCGATAAAATCTGTATAAAGTTGTTTAATTACAAAAATAAGCTGTTTAAATACAGCTTGGGCAGTATACAGTTGAAATAATGGCTATCACAACATATTATAAAACAGTAACTCTCGCCACGTCTGTATGTTCGCGATAAACTCAAAAACTACTGAGCGGATTTTCATGCAGTTTTCGCCAATATACAGAGTGATTCATGAGGAAGGTTTAGGTGTATAATTTGCTGAGGTCTTGTACTACCCGTGGGAAGCCGGGGCGGGACGCTAGTTGTTTAATAAAATAGGCACTTGAAATATCACCCTCTCTGCGCACTATTGTAAAATACATAAATAAAATATGGACTCCTATTACTTAAACTTGTGTATATATAATGAAAAAGCTACTATGTGAAATTAATATAATATAATGGTTAGTTAAAATATGAATATTTGTCTAACATTCAAATAAATTCAATAATAATCTGTAACAAATATGAATAATTTTTGTCTAATAGCGATTTAGTTAAATAGTATTTATTCGTTTAATCTATTTCCTTATCAAAAACAAAATAAGTTAGTTGTTTTTTTAAACTCTTACATTGGTTAAAAACAAAAATTTGTAAACAAAAGTTTGTCTCTGCAACTTTTAAGTCGCAGTGGACAACAAATACCTGCTATTTCACATGTTATTTTTCAAATTTAATCAGTGTAGCTATATTTATTACTGTCAGCTAAAATATCACAGCTATGTCATAACTGTGATATTTTAGCTTTTTTATATTTTGTATTTCTTTATATTTATTTTATTTCTTCATGTTTGGGTGTGCCATTCGAGTGCCAGAATAAAAAGAAATCTTTCTTTCTTTTCTTTCTTTCATATAAAGTCAATTACAGATATAGTACCAAAATTATACAATTTACAAAATTAAATTATATTTTGTTACTGATGGTAAGAAAGATAAGGCCGCTGAATGCCAAGCGCTTTTACAGTAATCAGTTATAGTGATCCAATTTTTTTTTTCGTGATTTCCATGGTTTGTGAATGCTACACATTTGTGTCAATACAAATTACATAGATAAAGATGCGCCCATGCAATACAGCGGCAAAATAGATGCACACAGACAATTAAGTACACCGAACGAGAAACAAACCAGGCCATATTGAAAACATTCCGTGTGTCTTAAACCGCGCGTTTCTATTTGCTCGCGTTGTAATCAGACGGCTGTCCGTATCTGTGTTCTGTGGTCATAATTAAAAGGAAATAGACAAAAGAGCAGAGACTAAAGTTGTCACATGAATACTATTTAACTAAACCGCTATTGAACAATGATTATCTATACAGAATTTTCATGTAACTTCATATCCCACAAAATAGTAATGCATATCGCATTCGAATAATACAATTCGAATACAGTTGTACACAACTCCTACCTACCTACTTTACATGATCAACGACAATGTATGTAGTTATTTATGTACACTGTTGTCAATATTCGAATACATATCTTATTATATACATTCGAATGCAGCTGTACACAACTCGAAACATATGTACATGATCAACGGCAATGCACGCACTTAAGTATAGTGTTATCAATATTCGAATATATACTCGAATACTTCTATTCATTCGAATCATATTCGAATACAGCTGTACACAACTCGATACATACATGGTCAATGACAACGCACGTTAAAGTATAGTGTTATCAATAGTAGAATATATATTCGAATACTTCTATTAATTCGAATCATATTCGAATACAGCTGTACGCAACTCGATACATACATGGTCAATGACAACGTACGTTAAAGTATAGTGTTATCAATATTCAAATATATATTCGAATACCATTATTTATTTCTTATTATTACTATTACAGTACTATGAAGTAACAAACATTTATAACTCCCTTTTAATTTACCTGCCTATACAACCAACCGAACGGCTCGATTTACATATAATTTTCTACTCACAGAAAATTAGACTCTACGGTCTATACAATAACGCCCACATTCCAACAATCTCACACAGGACATATGTACGTCTTTTAGCCGTTAAAATTCTAATAAATACTAATCAATTTTCTGCTTTTTATTGTCAGGTACTGTAAGGTCTATGGCTCCTAGGCTTAGGGGGCGTTTGAGCTTACTCTCAAAGCTCTTTGAGAGATTGCTCAGATGCCTTATCTCGTTGGTAATACCTCTGATTTTGGCGATCGTGGATTGTGTTTTGTGTCGCGGGCTCCTGTCTGCGGACGTGGAGGGCAGGTTGTAGCGAGGGTCCACTTCCATCTTTTGTAGTTTCGGCGCCGGCTCTGAGTCGTCTTCGGAGAGGCTCGGCAGTTTGATTAGAGGTTTGCGCGGTTTCATGTTTGGGAGCACTGGAATGTAAGACAATTATAATTAATTTGGTGTGTTGATAATAACAGGTTGTGTCTTAAATCTGTGAAGGAACAGGGTGTAATGTCCCTTCAACACAAAGGGAGGATTCTCCCTATATTTGTTTCTTTCTAAAAAGACAACTCTCATACTTGGCATAATTCCTGTATTGCAGGGGATTTTACAAACATTCAAAACAATGCATACAAAGAACACCCAGACTCGGATAACCTATTTGTGGATCGCACAAATTTTTGTACCGTGTGGGATTTGAACCCACAACACTTGGTGTAGTGGCTGTGGCGAAGTGACCACCTTATCCACTACGCCATCCGTGCAGCATAGTTCCTATGTATGGGTAACTTCTTATCTATACTAATATTATAAAGCTGAAGAGTTTGTTTGTTTGTTTGAACGCGCTAATCTCAGTAACTAAGGTTCGATTTGAAAATTCTTTCAGTGTTGGATAGCCCATTTATCAAGGAAGGTTATAGGCTATATAACATCACGCTACGACCCATGGAAGCGGCGCAGTAATCATTAACGCGGGTGAAACCGCGGACACATCTAGTTTCTTATATGACCAAAGTATCTTATCCACACTAATAACGTGGTGGTTTAAATAGTCGCGTTGCCACTGTCCCTATGCCAAGTGTTGTGTGGTACGATTCCCAACCATTACACTACAGACATTAGTAATTCTAACATTAAGGACACACTGACAAACTACCATAGTTATATATAAGTACTAACATTTATTGTTTCTCTTGGACGTGCCAATGGGCAGTACCGACAGATCCAGTTTGATCTGGCTGGAGAAGTGGCGCAGTGGTTGAGTGGCACTCGACGCCTCCCCCGCGCCACCTGCAGGGTACAGCAAGATAGTTTAACTAATTTAATATTTGTCTCGTTGTGGTAAAATGCATATAATTGCGTTTATGATTGCTTGTGATCATGAGCTTCTTTGCCTGACCCAGACATTGAACCCATGCCGAGCTAAGAAGTTTTTCTATAAGAAAGTTATGTGTAATAGTGCTAGCGGCTGCAGTCAGAGGTGCGTGACTTGGGATCGAACGGGAGATCTCTGCGTGGCATGTAAGAATTCAAAACCACGAAAATCTTTTAAGCGTGTCAATCATGCTTAAAATATTTTCGTGATTTTAAATTCTTTCTCTACCGAGGAGCCAAACATTTTTACAAACATTTATATTAACTTGCATTCGCCCAATGGTCGAAATTCGACCATAATTATTGATATAACTTGGGCATATGCATTTCTTTTTCTATCCTTTACATTAATTAGTCAAAAACTACTTAACAAAAAATAAAAAGAATATAAGAGGAGAAAAAGATACTGGACTGTTTTGTCTTTACATATCTACATAACATTAATAAATATATATAATATAAAACATCATACATACATATATAAAAGAAAACTAACTGCTCCCATTTCTTACTAACCGCACTAAAGCTCATCGATAACTGCTAAACAAAAAACAAGTGAGAAACGGCTATGAATTGCCGTAAATCTCGGAGTTCGAAAAAATGGTATCACGTGACCTTGAGGTCAGAGGTCAAAAGTCGTAGTCATTTAAGGGGTATATCGACTATGCTGAGTCGAATGGCGTTGACCGCGAGTCTTACGGTTCTTGAGTTGAAAGTTATATAACGGATGGACAGACAAAGCTGTTGTATAAGAGCTTTTTCGAAGTCAAAAAGAAAAAAGGTACTGAGCTGTTTTGTCTGTGCTTATTACTACATATTATAAAACAAAGTCTCCCGCCGCGTCTGTCTGTCTGTTCGCGATAAACTCAAAAACTACTGAACGGATTTTCATGCGTTTCACAAATAGACAGAGTCACGAGAAAGGTTCAGGTGTATAATTTGTTAAGGGTTTGTACCACCCTTGCGAAGCCGGGGCGGGTCACTAGCTAAATATTGAGATAGTATGTGTAATATTTACCAGCTATGACTTTCCCCCCGACAGCTTGGTTTGTGTGAGTGAGCTCGCTGTACTTTATGTCGCATTCTTCTATGCGCTTTTTTAAATCAGCTGCAATATAAAGTAGAGTATATAAGTATTTTATTAGGTATATATTATACTAATTTTACAAGTATAGATGACTGCACGATGGTGTAGTGGTTTAAGTGATCGACTTTCCACAGCCACTGCACCAAGTGTTGTGGGTTCGAATCCCACACGGGACAAAAAATTGTGTGATCGGCAAATAGTTGTTCCGAATCTGGATGTTCTTTGAGTCCGTTGTTTGAATTTATTTTTTATACAACTAAGGTGACAAACAAGCTTATGGCCCACCAGATGGTAAGTGGTCACCGTAGCCTATGGACGCCTGCAACAACAGAGGCATCACTTGCGCGTTGCCGACCCTTTAGGAAAGGAAGTGGGGAGGAGAAGGAGCGGGAAGAGGGGAATTGGGTGATTGGGCCTCCGTATATTTGTAAAGTCACCCGCGATACAGGAATTATTCCTCGTGGATAAGTACTTTTTAATGCAAACAGTATCAAAATTAAGTATATAACAAAAAGTGTATAGTGATATCTCGCTATCTCCCTTAGACAGCTGCATTTAAATAGTGCTTGCGCATTTTTGACGAACTTTAAAAGTCGCCAAGCGAAGAAATCGGCTTGCCCATGAAACAGAAGAAGCGATGCTTTGTCGCAGTTTTCTTACTGAGTTTGTATGTATCCTTCTCACCTGCACACTTGCCTACTAAATTGATAGCTACATCTAGAGCTACTTAGATTATTGTAATATTCTTGACCGAGAGCAATGAGCTCAAATCCTGAACAAAAATTTATGTGATCTGCTAATGGTTGTTCCGAATGGTTGTTGTTCTTTGTGAACATTGTTTTGAATGTTTGTAAAGTCCTAATACAGGAATTATTCCTAGTGCAAATTTAGCATTGTAATTTATAGCAATAGAAACTGCCTCATAGACCTTATGCCATATGTTAACGTTTATGTCTGCATGCGATCGTGACGTCCAAACTGGTGATTCTCCTTACCAATAGCAGCATCTTGTTCCCTCTGTCTCTTAGTCATGTCTTTAATTGTCTTCTGTTGACGCCACGCTACTTTCTTGTACTCCATCATCTAAAAAAGATGGAGAAAACCAAACTATAATTAAATCTGAGCTGAAAAAATGTACATCATAAATCTCTACTTATACCCTGATTACGTGTACTGGGTAAGTTCTAGAAAACCTTTTAACCATCCTGAATCAAGCTAGAGAAACGATCACTTCATACAAACCTTCTCATAAAACATCGTATTATTTATAATAACAAACCGTTACCCAATCTGAAATGAACTTTATAGGAAAAACTTTAGGTCGAGATTTGCCTACCGTTAAAGTCACTTGCTTTGACACTTTATTTTTGCGTTTTAGAGGTATACGCATACTTCTAAACATAATTATCCCTGCTTAAACCTGATTTCGTTTGAATTAGAACAACCGGGCTGGGAAAATACCACCACCCTTCAGAAGACCGTAGCCAAACATCCTTGTGTTCTGTTACTGCGGTACGGTCTGTACTGTCGTGGCTAAAAAGCCTGTGATTTTCAGCGTACTTAAGAAGACCTCTTGCGCTGAGCAACAGAGCAACTCTTCTCCTCTCAAGTTTTTAGAAAGTTGGTCAGCACGTGTGAATTATGTGGTGTTGCAACCCTTTATAAGCTACGGTAACCACTTACCATCAGACGCTGAGTATAAGCTTTATGCCACAAAAAAAAAGATGCTCAGTCATATACTTGTGGCAGACTGTATAATACATCAGGTATTCATGAAAAACAACCTACTGCGGTACACCTCTTCTCTTTGTGAGAAGCTTAAGCCTTAAGGTCTAGGGTAGTAAATTATTTACGCTGGCCCTGTGCAGGATTAGCAGGCTTCATATATCTTTAAGAACATTATCAAGAACTCACAGACATGCAGATTTCCTTACGATATTTTCCTTAAACTGTTTTCATCTAGATCTATCAGGAATAAAAAAAACTATCTAACCCGTTTATAAAACTTCTTGTACTGTGAGGCCAGGTAGAGAGACAGCTTCGCGTTCAGTATGGACCGACGACGCAGATGTATCATCTCTTGACGCATCGCCAGAGGCGCTAGGACCGCTGTGGAAGACAGAAATAAAATTTTATGTAGTAACAATAATGGTCTAACGATAGGACCCTGTGTTACACCCAGAGTAAATTCTCAGTAGAATAGTATACTATTTATTTATAATAATAAAATGCAAAAGACTAGCTCTAACTTGACAAAATGAGGATATCATTTGATGGCTCATTCCAAAAGATTCGTAAGTAAAACTAAATTAAGGTAAATAACCGTTAAAATTGTGAGTAACATAATGAAAGGTATGTGACATGTCGCAATATAATAAACTGATATGAAGCCTGGAGGCTAGAGGGACAATTAATAAACTAAAAGTATAAAGAATATGGAAGTGTTTTTTTAGTGTTGCTTATCTGTTTTAACCGTCTGATATAAAGTTAGTTGCAAAGTGTGATTCACAAATGATTCTGTATTTGGGTATTCTTCGTGTCCGTTTTTTGGATATATGTTGAGTCCCTCGCAATACAGGAATAAATCCTAGTTCGGGCGTTGTCTATCTAAAGCAATACAAGTTATGAAATATTTACCATGTGAAGGTCTAGGCTGAGGTGGGGCAACGCCTTCTTGTAGCCTCTTCCTGAAGGCGGGTGATATCTTATCATCGAAGTGCTCTATCGCCATACTGGAGATATCCCGTAGTTCCTGCAGGACTTCGTGTGCGCGCGGCGGTGTCGTCGCCGTTTCTACGATGCTGAGAACACGTCTTATTTCATCTATTACCTAAAAATAAAAGGTTTAGGTCATTTTTGTGTGATATATATAGTTGTGTGAGGCCTCGAAATCAACATTTATTTCAATAAATGAAACTAAATGGTGCAAAATAATATTTAAACACAATTAGAATGTGCAGGAAAATCGTGGTTAATTTAACAGGCATTCTATATTTTCACGTTTCACGATATGTTAATTAGAGCGTGTCAAGCTCATACAAGTATATTAAAATACTGTTTTAGGTTTTCGAAGCACACACCTATACACTTGTATAAATTGATTTTGTGAAACTCATTTTATAATTATCTCACAAAAAATATGAGCAAAAATAAATAGTTGTTTAGAACAAGCAATTTAGTAGTCTACAAACGATCCAATTAATTACAAGTTTATGATACACTGATACACTTCTACAGACCCAAACATAGAACATCCACATCAACATCCCTATTGGATATCTTTATCCCTCAGAAGATCACAGCCAAGAACAAGTTAAGATTTTTCTGTGAGTAGAGTTTTAAAAACTTCTAAAGGGACTGCTGTTCTATCAGTAGAGATCTTTAACCCTGCCGCCCGGTAACTTAAAAGACGTTAGTCCCTATACGTTCCATGTCACTTAATATCCTTTTAGTCAGTGGACGAGCCTTGGTCCTTACTTACAGCAAAGACTCCTATGAGCAAGGTCAACAGGAAAACCTCTTGGATTCCAAGCATTGGCAGTCTACGGTAACTGCTTATTGCCAAGCGAACTGCATGCTTGTTGGTAAACGTATTGAAGAGTACTGACCTTCCCTGGTATGAAGCAGCAAAGTCCGTTGTCAATAAATTTGGAGTACGTCATGTTGAGCATAGAGATGCGAGTTTCGATCGAAGTCAGGATATCGCAGTGACGAGATAAGTGGTGATATCTGGAATTAATTACATCTTCATTTAATTTTGTCCGTTTATAGTCGTGATCGATTGCCCTCTCATCAGACTATGAGGGGAAGGAATTGATAGTGCAATTCTGTTTGCGCACACACTATCTCGTGCATGAATGGCTAGTCTTTGTTAATATTGACCGTCCTAGCCGAAATTCTTTCAAGATGACCTTGTTATTTATCAAGAGGCATTTTACAACTACAAAGAGAAGAACATTAAGATTTCCTTAAATTTCTTTTTCTTAATTTTTATCTTGATCTTTTAATACAGGGAATTGAATATCTCGTGCGTGAATGGCTAGTATCCGTCAAGATTGGCGGCGTTGAACGAAATTCTATCTGAATGACAAATACAGGGAATTTAACTTTAAATTTGGTAATACTTATTCATTTAATAAACCACTCGTACTGCTCAATATTAAACATGAATTATGAAATTTACCAGATATCAAGCTCCAGCTTGAAGCACCCTAATACCTTTGATTAGGAAAGGTCGTTTCTTAAACTCGAAAATTAACTAACTAATCCAACAGTTTGTTCAAGCTATCGCTATTTAAAAACGACAATGGTTCTATAAATGAAGGAGTAACATTACCTGCGTTCCGACTCTCGCCGCGGCAGCTGCGTTTTCACATTCTTGAGCGCCATCGCATGTCTCCTCTCAATCATCACAAAACCTCGGTTCAACATACGCATGCAGATCTCGTTGAACGGTCGCGACACCTGTGAAATACATTTTGCGGACGTTCATTATTTACTTCAAACCTAGGGGGTCTGGCAAATCTCAGGGTGATCTTAGGGGAGTGAAATTTATGTAATATTTTACTGTGAGATGAAATTCGTTTGGCGTGCTTCAAACGCAAAGTATTTCTTACATGTAATATTTTTTATTTGTCGTTTTAAATATTGATCATTATAAATATTGTAAATTACACATTATTATTAAATTACACATACACACAAAGTACATTTAAAGCACATATCATTTGAACTCATACAAATGAGTTCAAGTTATATGTGCTTTAAATGTACAAATTTCATTTTTGTAGTTTTTACTGATTTGTTTTTGAATATAATAAACACATTTTCCAAGGACTATCTATTTATTAAATAATTAAATGTCATATAATTATGTCATACCACAAATCTTATGGCATATTTCAATGAAAGTTAATTATTTAAGGCATTTTAGGAAACTTCTTAAATATTTTACAAGGTCCGTTTAAGTTAAGTGATGGAAAGCTCCAGAAACCAAAAATGACATATCAACATCATTTTTGCTTTATTAATGAACGGCTCCTTATATACTTGGAGACATCATAACTGGCAAATGTGGCAATGCAAAAAAATAATGCGATTCCGATCGTCATGACAATATTAATTATTATCAATCAATTCGATGTAATACATTTCTAGTTCTGAAATATTGCAGTTAACTTAGTATATTCAGTGTACACAAGAACCTCTGTCAATTGATCCTTATTTCATATAAGAAACAATCTTTCTTTCTTTCTTTTAGTGTGGTTAGTGGCCAACCAGTTGTCAAGAGTTGTTCAAGGGCCCCGTAGGCCTCAGACATGGCTTAACGACTGCTGTCAATTTGGCAACAACAGTGACCGACTTTTTACGTGCCCTCCGAAGCACGGACACGCTCAGATGAAATACCACTTAGCGGTCACCCATCTATAGACTGACCGCACCCAACGTTGCTTAACCTCGCTAATCGTTTACCGATCAGTGAGTGCAACTGGCTATGAATAAAACTGTTGAACCAATTAGACGTGAGACTATTCTCACGCCTATATCACCAAAGACGTAGGCAAAGTTTCAGACTCCGTGCGGCTAATAAAAATTTCTTGAGAGAAAAGGCCAGCAAAGCTTTGCCCGGGAATCGAACTCGAGACTTTAGAGGTTATTCGTCTACACTCCCTGTGCACCACTGAGGCCGTCACTTTATAACCGAAATAAATTCTATGTTTGACTGTTACAACTCCGCTATCGTGTAGGATTGCCGTCTCCTCAGATTATGAGTGTTAAGCAACAGAGAGTGCACTTGTGTTTTCGAACACACTTGTGCACACCTATAACATATCCTACGCAGACAACCGTCGTAGATGGCTCCGTTAAGATCGGCCAGCATGACCGAAATTCGGTCTGGAGGACATTATTGTTATAAGATTATAAGATTTACACTTTAGTAACATTATTTTAACTACAAATTTTCCGTTTAAAATACTAATTGAAAAACATTTAACTCAAACAACGTACTAATAAACATGCGAAAGCCTAATACTTCGTTCCTTGAAAATTTTATTTGGAATGTTTCTAGAATACCATATTTACTACACGCTAATTAATTAGACAAATGGTTAACACATAAACGACAATACGCCAAAATTTTATGGTTCAATCAAAGTACGGAACAAGAAATCTTACGATCGATCCTTTGTTTTAATATTAGTTAAGCATCCCGAATTATAGAGATCATCCCTAGTGCGAGAGTTCTCTACAAAATATAAGACGTTTAATAAAGTTTAGTCTATACTATCAGTCCCTTGCTGACAGCATAGACCAGAGAAGATTAACCTTTTGTTTTAAAGACAATATCTATTGAGTTGTAGTCTTTTTCTTGAATTGGTAGCGATTAGATTTGATAATGTCGGTAGTCATCAGGCAATGTTATTTCTAATAAATAAATTCTTTTTATATCGGGTGTTGCAAGCGTCCATAAACTACGAAAAAAGCTTTTCACCAGACAGATGAGACAGACAGACGTAGTTGTTTAGTAGTTCTAAGAGTACGAGAAGTAGGCCCTGGAGACTATAAAATGGGTGCTTGGTTTACTAAACTTCGTTTCGCAGATTTATAAACTTTGGTTATATACAAGAATCATTCTCGTGCAAAATTTTACAAGCATTGAAACACACATGGGACATCCAAACAACGTGCTGCTACCAAGAATTTCTTAACATACACCCCAATAACCCTTTGTCCGAGTCAGGAATCAAACCTGAGATCTCATCAGTACAGCAGTAGCATCCACTACCAATAAAGTTTACGAAGATATTTGGACGTTGGTAATTTAACCTTTTGAACGCCAACGTCGTCTATACTCGACATGCGCAAGCGTGCCCTGTGCGCCAATGTCGTCTATACTCGACAAAACTACTTTTTGTCGGTTCACAGAAAAATACAAAATAAACATATTAAATCATTAGTTTTCTGTGTTTTAGTTATACAACTTAAAAATTGAATCCCCAATTATTACTTAATTGTATACAGCAAACAAAATTGTTATTAGTTATTGAAATATTTGATCATAAAAAACAATATATAACATATCGATTTTCGGGCTTGGCGTACAGGACATGGAGGTGCCGTTATGGCGTGGCGTTCAAAAGGTTAATCAATCGTATACTGTTGTACAGATTTGAAAGAAACTTCGCATACTAATAGATCATGTACTGGATTCATAAAATGGGATACCTTTTATCTCGTATACGTACAAACAGATGAATGTAATGTGTGAGAATAATATGAAAGAAAAAGGATTTAATAACGAGACGACGATAGATTATTTTTAAAGACATAAAGCAGCGATAGTCCTGGTAGAGACCGTTGGACTGCCACGTAAAAGTCTCAGAGTTCGATCCCAATACAAGCACTCCTGATGTTTCAAAGTTATGTTCGTATTAGTAAATTATCGCTTGCTTTAAACGGTAAAGGAAAACATCGTGAGTGATCACACCTGCATATCTGAGAGTTCTCCATAATGCTCTCGAAGATATTATGTGAAGTCTACAACCTGCACTGGGCCAGCGTGGTGGGCTATGGCCTAACCCTACTCACTCTAAGAAGAGACCCATACTCAGCAGCGAGAGAGTTTGCATACAGGGTTGGTATTATACTGCGGTGAGCCTAATTGACATCAGGGTAAAAGAACGATGACGTTTCCGTAGCATTGACGCGGGCAAAGCCGCAAACAGAAACAAGTTTATTTATAAAACGTGTGTAAGTCATAATCTGCCCATTAATAGTTATTGTGCACACATGTAAATGTATCTTGAACATACTAGAGACGTCAATATCAAAGTCACCTTGAGAGTACCAAGCTTAGCTAGCTGACCGAATGACCGAACAATTTTCATCTGTGTAACTATGTAAATAAACATTACGTGCAATCACGCTCTGTTCCTTTAAGGGGTAAGCAGAGATGATGGTTACTTGCTCGGTATGATATTTTTTTTTTTTTTGCAGTCGTCTCCCGCTCTAGGCATACGTCCTGTGTCGCGGGGGACTTTACAAACATTCAAACAACGGACACAAAGAAAACCCAGTCTCGGCACAACCATATGTGGATCACACAATTTCTTCTCCCGAGTGGGATTCGAACCCACAACACCCGGCGCAATGGCAGAGACGAGCCGACCACTTAAACTACTACGCCATCCATGCAGTCAATGTTTTTTCTGCCTTCTTGGCGCCGCGGTAGTGAATGCGACTGCTGTGTATGAGGTCTCGGGTTCCAATCCCGGATCGAGCCAACAAAAAGTTATTTGGTTTGTGTTTTTTTGTTAAGTAATCTCAGTAGTATCATTAAGTGAAGTTGGCGGTGTTAGACCTCGTGTTTCGGAAAGCACGTAAAGCCGTTGGTCCTGCGCCTGATCTCTTTCCGGTCGTGTCGGATTAGCGTGCCATCGAATCATGAGAGTTAGGGAACAGAGAGTGCAATTGTGCACTATAATATCTTCTGCGCAGATGGCCAGTCTCCGTTAAGATTTCTAGACTTAGAAAAGTTTACTCTGGAGGACATTATTATGTATGTTTTTATCTCATTACCTGCTTGTTATTTTCAGGGTTTTTATCTGAACTATATTGAGAAAGTCACTGACTTGAACAAAGAATATCTTACTTAACCTTTGATCTGTCTTCTCATTCTATCATACACTGCATGCACGTATCTGAAAGGGTTGGCAGACGTATGTATATAACACCCACTTTTGCCAACCATACTCTTTAACAGGTTTTCTGTCCGATGAATCATATATGATACATAACAATAGATTCTTTATTGTGTCTATCACGGGACAAAGGGTTAAGGACCTACATTATTATACCACTTAGGGGCAAAAGTAGGTAAGCTTATTGCTATTTACCAGGCACAAAACCAGACTTGGATTTGATGATACTAAGAATTTCCTGATAGGAAACCTTAAGAACATTTTGTCCTAACTAACCAGCAGTCAGTGTAATACACCTTTGCCTACCCTTTAACAGTCAATGCTTTAAGTGAGAATAACAAAATATGAATTGTAAGAGCAATACATATTTTTATATATATAATATGTAACGGGTATTATGACTGAGCCGAGCTTAAAACAGATAATGACAAAGCTCGTGCGTCGCATATGCAAATCGGCGCGCGGCCGCCATCGTAAAATTGTATGTAGGATTTGAAGTGCTTTTTTGATAAATATGTATCTTTATTGTCAACCAATAACTTAAATATTTGGGACTGACAAATTGTATTATAACTATTTATGTTTCGTTTAAGATGTAAAATAGGATACATTTCTACTGTTATATTCTAAAAATCACGTAACACGAGCTTACGTAATTTTGTGGGCGAAAATATTAATTATTTTAAGTTTTTTACACGGAGTAATTGTAAACACATTCATTGTTATGGTAAATGTATATTTTATATTTGTATTAAACAAAAAGTGTTGATTTTTTTCACTTAACTCTGACCGCCTGTTTGGGCACATTTCGCTCGGCGCAGTCTTAACGCGATCATGCATAATGTCTACCTTTTTTATGCTTGACGATCAAACAATCTTGATTCACCCTCACTTTTGGCATATTTTTGTTTGTCCGAGGGTGAATCAAGATTATTTTACCTCACAAACGGAGACATGACATCGCAGCACCAGTCAGCTTGTGACCACGGCCGGTGTAACCTGGTTGAAACGTCAAGAATAAAAAAGGTAAACATGCATGATCGCGCGTTAATACCCGTTACATATTATATATATATATATATATATATATATCATGCAACACGAGAGTTTAACAGTTATTAATACATATTTTTGTTCTACACAAATGACAAAAATTGTGTGTGTCACTGTAGATATGCTCAAGTCTAGGTGACCTTTTGTCTTTTCTTTCACTGTTTGTAAACCCTTGTCATTCTAGAAGTTTTCCCCAACACACACACACTTTGAAAGACACTCCTCCAAGTATCTTCTAAATATTGCATCTTACAAAATGCAATATTATTAATGTTTCTAGTCAAATGCAACAATGAAATACAAAGCTAAATGTATTAAAACTTTAAATACTCATTTAGTAATTAAAAGTGGGATTTAATTTATTAATAGTATATTAAATAATGTACAATTGCAACAATTATTACATACTACATACTAACTAATATTAATATAACTAACTTATATGAAATACAAAACTAAAAGGATAGGCACAAATATATTTTAGTAAATAAATAGAAATGGCTGGTTCAGCATCATCTTAAATTATTGTATAGTTAATATATACATGTATATCATATATCTATTCAATCAAGGTATTGATAATACCCGAATATTAAGTATTTAAAAGAAAGCTTTTAAATACTTAATATTCGGGTATTATCAATACCTTTCATGGCACCTAAGGTAGGTAACCTTAGGTTATTTGAAACAAATACAACTACTTATAAGTCAATGAAAACAGCAAAAAAGGTATTATTGTGTAGTAGAGCCTCTCTGATTTTAGCGCGAATGGGCAGGCTCGACCGGGGTAGGACTACCCTCTCACAGAATATCAACATAAAATAGCAGTATTCCTACTGTTGTTTTGTTCGGAGAGTGAGTGCCGAAGACCCAATCACCCCCTTCCCGCTCCTGCTCCTTCCCAATTCCTATTATTCCTAAAGGGTCGGCAATGCACAAGTGATGCCTCTGGTGTTGCAAGCGTCTATAGGCTACGGTGACCACTTATCATCAGGTGGGCCATATAGTTGCATGCCACATTAGTATTTTTAAAAAAACGGTATCTTGGTATCAGGACCAATGGAAATCCTTTGGACAACCTGCCCAGTAAACTGGTGTGACTCATAATCGTATGTATGTTATTTTATTGTTATAAAATATTGTGAAATATTCATGTAATGAACCAAGGGTGTATTAGTTCAAATGTAAAAATATGTCTTTTTCTAAATTTTAATGTTTTTAATTTGCCTTTGTAAATAAGATCTAGTTTGGCATAGTTTTCAAATATATAGAATAGATTTGTTGTTGTTTTCCTTGACCTTTGTCATTTAGATGTAAAATTTGATGCTACTACCACATTCCAACTATTGTTATTTTGCTTTTAATAATTTGGTATACTTAATATTGTCTTCTATTTACGCGAATATTATTTATTGAAATTAAACTGCTATATACGGATTTTGAAAATTTTCAAAATTTTGTAATAAAGTGTCAAATAAACAACGCGATTAAATCCGTATATAGCAGTTTAATTTCAATGAATTTGGTATACTAATAAATTATAATTCTTAATTAAAATAATGATATTGTACATGAGATAAGGCATCTATAATTTTAAATTTCATCTCATTAGAAGAAACATAGGTACTCAATTAGATGTAATTATGAACTTAGAATTAATATTAATGAAAATAACTTATTTATATTATTTTAAAAGTTTACCATCATAGAAAAAACTGGCCAAAAAGTTTGTAAACAACAGTATGTGTAAGAGAAGAAGTCATAAAAGATATAGCTGGCTACATATAAGATAGACCTTATCATATTATAGGTACTGATGTTAAGAAAAATAATTATTCATATAAGTACTGATGTAAAGAAAAATAAAACTTATGTTTTTAATTGCACCAAGGAAGTGTGACCCTATTATCTTCCGGGAGGTGTACGAAGCACGAACAAACTAAATTAACACTACCAATCAGTTATAAATAGCACTATATAAATACAATACACTGCCTAAGTAGTTGCATAGAACGCCTAGAACATTACCTATGTGTTACGTGACTTTATATGAACTGAATTTCACGATCAAATCTTTGACCACACAATTTTCTTTAATTAACAAGCTCATTTCTATAAATAAAGACCATTAATTGTTACTCACCAATCTATTCTTTGCAATTTCATCGTAAGATAAATACGAAAAAATGTTTTCTATCATAACAACGGGCAGGTTTAATAAATCCATTGTCGCTTTCCACAGATGTCCGGTCAATAACACAAACTCAAATTATCACGGGCACACGTGAAATCCAATTTATTTGCAATGTTTACACATTTAAATTAAAACAAAGTGGTTAGTCTTCGCGACGTTTCTCTGGATTCCGTCATTATGCAGCGCGTCTATCGCTTTCAAACAAACACAATCAATTGAAGTGTGAAAGAGTGAGATATACTAAAACAAATTTGACGTTTGCCACAAACGCGATCATGCTTATATGATGACAAATCAACTGCACTAGCGCCATCTCTTGGCTTTTAACAATGTAGAAACAACGCGTGCTGTATTACTAAATGGTCCTAGTTAATTATCATAAGCATAATATTGTTAATGTCCTACTCGTTAAAGATACATCGTCATTCATATTAATTAAATTCTTGACACGCCAAAAGGTTCTGCTTCGTGAACTAGGAAAAGGTGACGCCACTGTCAAGTAGCAATCGTCCTATCTTGAATCTTCACGCTATCAATAATTCTAAATATACATACCTACCTAACACTGTTTATTTATAGCTTGTTGACATCACTGCACGTGCGAAACGTTATTGTTTTGTAGAAAATCTAGAATAGTATATTGTTTTTAAGCAAATCTGGGTACCTATTTCTGTCGGGCACATTCCTAAAGTAATTTTGTTTAGTATCACGGGACTTTTCTCGTGTATTCGAGCTATTAATAGGTATGCTGATGAAACATGTTACACGTTCAACGTTATCATCTAATAGCAGAAAACGTGCTGAAATTGGGTTACAGCTACTAATTACCTAGTATCTATTTGTACTGGTAGCTCATAGTACCTTCCTAACAAATATTATATTATTCTAGGTATACTTACTTATCGCAAATTCGTCGGAACCTGAATGCATAGTTTATTTCACCTCCAGGTATGCCACTAATTTAATTACCTATTCTATCTACACCTGTAGATATAAGGGGCAAGGTAAGATTTGAAAAAGTTCTAATTACTTACCTATATTATCGCTTGGTTGCACTTAGGTCGCATTGTTGATGTCAAAACATAAGTTTGCGCTTACGCTTAAGGACGGTCTCGGGTACGATTCCCAGGTCGGACAAACAGTGAGAGTAACTTTGTATAATTATTCAGACTCCCGGATTAGTGTGTACTACG
Organism: Catocala fraxini; assembly: GCA_930367265.1. Lineage (NCBI taxonomy): Eukaryota > Metazoa > Arthropoda > Insecta > Lepidoptera > Erebidae > Catocala > Catocala fraxini. The sequence continues at coordinate 19,048,431 of OV884049.1, read as the reverse complement.
TGGGATTTAAATGAATGGTGAAATTATTAGTATTGAGAGATTGAGCCGTCAAAGCGCCTCAAATAAATAAATTAACTGAGTATATAAAAATACTAGGCGACAAAGCGCCCTAAAAATTTTGAAGTAAAAACGAAGTATAAAGCAATAATTAACATATGTCAAAAATCAAAAATATTAATAAAATTTAAATATTCTGTAATAAAAATAAAATTATATAGTAGTCAGTCCCAATACAACATAAAACACTCAATCAATTTAAAAATTATAATACCTATAGATACAATTTAATTAATATGGCTACTAGTATAGTATTATATTATCTGTAGTATGGCACAATCAAGCATTGAACCATAATTATATTGTAGTCTTTACATTGACCAATCACTCCACTTTTTTATTTGGCAAGGAGGAAGTCTTTTAAATTATAATAGCATTTGATTGTTAAGAAATTCCGTAGGCATTTTTAAATAGGGGTATATTTAAGTTCTAAAAATCATTTGGTATCTTGTTGTAAATTACCGGTGCCATAGAAACTATACTTTCGTGCATTAATTGGCTGTGTTTGCGAATCATGTTAGGTACTCGTACAGGATCTTCTGTTACAAGTCACTGGCTTTGCCAATGTCTCAAACAGTTATCCTTTGTTTTTCCTTGTTTGCAAATTTTAAGCTCACGGATAAACACTGTATAAGGCTAGCACAGGATATCAGTCAATACAAACGGCGCGGGATCGCAGATCTTCAAAACTTTGTTTTCTTTTTATACCAATGTATACAAGTAAAATAGTTGTGTAAAACACTTTCCTATAAAATAGTGGCACGATCTGCTCAGAACAGCAAGGAATCATTACACGCAAGCACAGCACCATTGTTGTAGAAATCTTGGCGCAAAGATCTATATTTAGCTTTACCTACCCGTTATTTACTCGTCATATGAACAATTTACCTATAGCCCATTATACTACTGACGTGAACCCACTTGTAACACAAGTATTCCAGCTTAGCTGTAGGGGTAAACTGGAATACTAGTAACCCAAATTGATAAATATGTACCTTAAACAAAATTATAGTAGTAAAACATGGTAAATTGGTATTTCTTCTTCTTTCTTTCTTTCTTTCTTCTAAATGGAATGCACGAATGTCAAAGTACTTATTTGAAGTCGTAGGATTGAAGTGATTTCTTTATTATTTGCCCGCCAAATGTGCTATTAATGTGGGTTCAATGCCTGCATCGGGCAATTTAAGTGAATGATTGACTGAGTGACGCAGCAGTAGTAGATGCTGGGCACAAAGTGTCGGGTTCGAAACACGCATTGAAAAAAATTTTATCTATCATATAAATTATCAATAGCAATAGGTACGAAGTTTTGTGACTGAAGGATAGCAATGAAGTCACCCCTTATTACGTAGGACTTAAAATACTAATGTCCGCCTAAAAGCATACCTGGCAAAAGGTGGGTGCATACTTCCTACCTACTCTATATTTGTCTGATTTGTCTCGTCACCCGAAGGTGGGGCGGAATTTTTGTACCTACCTTGATGTTTTAATCCGTTATCCGAGGACAGAGCAAACTACGCCTTACAGACAACCGACAGAAGAAGTTTCGGACGGACTGTTCGTGCAATTTACACCATATAACGCATAAAAAGTAGGTACTTGATCGTATTATGAAATAGTCCCGACAAGACAACGGACTTATGTCACTTATCCGCAGTTTCTGAAAGTGTACATCAGAAAAATGTTAAGACGATCAAACAGACTCCGTAGTGCTATTGCTTTTGCCCGGGCATAGTTATAAACTTCCTGCTACTGAGAATTTCTTGACTAAAAACTCAATAACACTGTCCGACTCGGGAATCGAAGATTCATGAGAAGAGAGATCCCATGCATATCAGTCGCATACACTACCGTTGCGCCATCAAGGCAAAGCTTTCCAAATACGCAATTTAGATGTCAGTACAAATAGCGAATGTGAGTTTGTTACGCGGTGTATACGAACTTTCATTATTGTCGGTCGTAACTACTCGACCGATCATAATGAAAGTTCGTATACACCTTGTTAGAGATACAGAAAACGACATATAGGATATCTTTCATCCAGAAAGAAAGACCTGATCCCGATGGATTATTGACAAATCTACATTACGGCAAGCGAAGCCGCGGACAAAATTTTGTCCTGAGTAATTCGTTCGGTCTGATGATTTGGATAGATATTTCTATTTTTATTCCGTGTAGGCTAGCTCAATCTATAGTTACCTTCTAAGACACCTATTATCAGTTTCACGACTTGAAGACGCCCCGATTTTAGTTATCGGAATAATCAGACATGGGGACCCGGGGAGATAGGCCTCGTTAGCATTGGTTTGCAACCTATCTAGGAGAAGGAAAACTCCGAAGTCAAACCAATTTTCAGGGAGCAGACCCGAGAATAAACCCCGATCCAAGGTGTTAACCGACCCGTGCTGATGGATTCGTGGCCAGAGGGAAAAGCTGGTCGTTAACGGAGGGTGCCTGTGTTGGTGGTCACAGGGCACAGGATGGATCCACCTTACCTCCGTAAAGGGCTCTACGGAGGTGGACAGTATTTTCCCTAACAATCGTGGGAACGCCTATGGACCTTGATTTTATTAATAATCCGCATGGCGGCGACGCGGTCCGCCACCCGTCACGTCTCGTTTCTCACGAGGGCGAAAAGTGGCATACGGAAAGCCGTTTTGCTACATTGAATGTTGGAGGAGGGATGGATGGAAAATTGAATGAAGTATGTCAGATGATGAATGAGAGAAAGATTGATGTTTTGTGCGTGAATGAGACAAAAAGGAAAGGCTGTAACACCACTAGGCATGGACCCTACACGGCGTATTGGTCCGGCGTGCCCAGCAATACCAGAGCCTGTCAGGGAGTTGGTGTTATTCTGTCTGCTAGGATGAATGAGTGTGTAAAAGAATTTGAATATGTGAATGCTAGGTTACTATGGATGAGAATGAAAATGGCAATTACTCGTGTGTTCATGATAGGGGTCTATGCACCCGTAAACATAGCAACGGGTATGTCTCAGAGTGCACGGGAAGAAAGAGAAGATTTTTGGGAGTGTTTAAGAGATGTCTTGAGGAAATGCAAGGAACACGAGAGGTTGATAATGTTAGGGGATTTTAATGGTTGGGTGGGAGTAAGACGTGAGGAATACGAAAGGGTTTTAGGCAAGTATGGGGACGAAAGCGTGAATGAGAATGGGAAAAGGTTGCTTGAGCTATGTTTGGAGTGGAATCTTTGTGTGACAAACACTATGTTTGCCCACAAAAGAATCCACCAGTATATAAGAGAAGCAAAGAATGTAAGAAGTAGTATGATTGACTTTGTTTTAGTGGATGAAAGATTGAGAAAGAATGTCCTAGACACTCGGGTATATAGAGGTATTGGTGTCCATACTGACCATTTTTTGGTTATGAGCCGGATACGTGGCCTCTTCAAAGGATGGCGAAACCGTATACCTACCCGAACAAGTGCCCAAGAACGAATAAAAGTAGAAAATTTGCAAGATGAAGTACTGAAAGTCGAGTATAAAAGTCAATTGAGAAAAAGATTTGAAAGATTTTGTGACATTGATGATATATGTAGAAGAATTATGGCAGTCGTTTAAGCATGAAGTGGTTGTTGTAGCGTCAGAAGTATGCGGTGTGAGCAAGAAGAGGAAAATGATAATACCGAAGATAGTGTGGTGGGATAAAGATGTGGAAGGGGTAGTACGTGAGAAGAAGCAGGCATGGTTGGACTGGCTATCTGTCAGAGTCAATGAAAGAATGCAAGAAGCAACGAATGAGGATGTGAATGAAGCTAGAAATAAGTTTATAAGAATGAATAATGTAGTGAAAGATGTAATTAAAAGGAAAAAAGAGGAATTGAAAGACCAGTTTGATAGAAGATTATCTGAAGATTTCCAGACCAACGCTAAGTTCTTCTGGAAATCCATTCGCTCGGTTCGAGGTAAAACCGTAACCACAGAGCTGAAATTAATCAGAGATAAGAATGGAAGTTTATTGAATAAAGAAAAGAGCGTACTGAAGCGATGGAAGGAATATTTTGAAAGTTTATTTGAAAGAGAGGAATGGCAAGGGCAAAGTTTCGAAATGAATGATAATGATAATAGTACCTAATGATGAAAGCCCTATTAATATGGATGAAATAATGAGAGCTTTGAAAAGCATGAAATTAGGCAAGGCTGGTGGGTATGATAGGATTAGTCGAAATGCTGACAGCTGGACAGGGTCTCATAGCATCTCAGTTGTGCCACCTTTTTAACTTGTGCTGGAATACCGGCCGTGTACCAAGTGATTGGTGCAAGGCCGTCATAGTACCTTTATACAAGGGAAAAGGTTCACAGCAAGATTGCAAAAGCTATAGAGGCATTAGCTTGCTCAGCGTCGTCGGTAAATTATATGCAAAAGTGTTAATTGAAAGGGTTGTGAAAGTAACCGACGAGAAAATATGGGATGCACAAACGGGATTTCGAAAGGGTATGGGATGTACGGATCAGGTCTTTTCCTTACGGAGCATAGCCGAGAGAGTTTTGGCCAAAGGTCAAAAGGTCTATTGCGCATTCGTGGATCTGGAAAAGGCTTATGATAAAGTGGTGAGGAATGAACTTTGGTCGGTATTGTCCATGTATGGAATGAATAGCACCCTCACGCGAGCTCTGAAATCTCTTTATGATGATTCCAGAGCTTGTGTTAGGATAAATGGGACCTACACAGAATGGTTTAGCATCGAAAAAGGTGTTAGACAAGGATGTGTAGCGTCACCTTGGCTGTTTAACCTATACATGGACAATTGTTTAAAAGATTTAAAAGATTGTGAATGGGGATTAAGAATGAATGAGTTACTTGTCAAATGTCTTCTTTATGCCGATGACCAAGTAATACTTGCGTCATCAGCAGATGAGTTGCAGGCGATGGTAACTATTATGCATGGTGCTTTTGAGAGTAAAGGAATAAAAATAAATGTAAGCAAGGCGAAAGTAATGGTATTTGAAAAGGAAGAGTGCGTGACGACGAGTAATCTTATGATTGATGGAGAAAAAGTGGAGCAAGTGAAAGAGTTTGTATATTTGGGTACTTTGTTTACAAGGGATGGTAAACATGAGGGAGATATTGAAAGGAGAACGATTGCGGGAAACAAAGTAAATGGAGCTCTACGCGCTTTTATGAACAGTCGAAATGTTTCCAAAAAGGCACGTTTGGCTGTTCATAGAGGACTATTAGTGCCCACACTTATGTATGGAAGTGAAAGTTGGGTATGGCAAAAGAAGCATGAGAGCAGAATAAATGCTGTAGAAATGAGAGCGCTGAGAAATATATGTGGTGTGACTCTGAAAGATAGAATAAGGAATAGTGTGATTAGAGAGAGATGCGGCATGAAAGTGGATATAGTGACAAGAATAGAAAAGGGTATGTTAAGCTGGTTTGGGCATGTAGAAAGAATGGACGAGGAAAGACTGACTAAGAAAGTTTATAAGGCTAGTGTGAATGGAACAGTCGCAAGAGGAAGACCTAGGCGAACGTTTTTTGATCAGATCAGAGGCGTTCTGGACAAAGGCCAGGTTAAGAGCACCTTGAACCGACGGGCGTGTATGAGGAATGTGATGAAAGTGAATGAAGCCAGAGAAGTGTGTCAGGATCGTAGCAAATGGAAATCCGTAGTCTCTGCCTACCCCTCTGGGAAACAGGCGTGAATCTATGTATGTATGTATGTATGTATCAGACATGGGTAATGAGTTCCATTCCTTTACAGTACGCTTTATAAAGTGGAAGCAATGCGTTTCGTGCGTATATGTGGAATGAAATGTTAAGCCGTCTGGTTACTCCAAGCAAAGTCTGTGCATCTAAGAGGTCGTTTCGCACGAATCTGTGCGAGAAATTGTCAGTATCAACTTTTTTTAAAGTGATAACTATTACTATTGATAAAGGTCGATTCGCACACACTGAATTTATTGGTGTGTGAATCGATACCTGAAATAGTAGGTGGCGATTCGCCCACTTTTAAGAAAAGTAGCTAAGCGCAAATTATTTCATTAAAAAATAAGCAATCAATGTTTAATTTATTGGTACCCCTTGTTTTTTTTAATACAAATTCAATGCATAAAACAAGGTTTACCAACAATTTAAATACTGTATACCTTTTTGAAACATGACATAATTTGCGCACCACCAACTTCTTTACTAGACGGGGTCGTGTCGCACTTAAATAAATTCGAATTGTGCGAATCGACAGATCAGAAAATATTTAAAAAAAAAACGACGATTTCGCACAATTTTTGCGAAAAGACCTCTAAGCCGTCTGTGCTAACTCTCTAAAATTGTTAGAGAACGGATGTTGCACCAATTAATGCCTGATTCAAATCAAGATTCAATAAAAGAGATAAAAATCATAACACCAAATACTTTAATAAAAAACATAAACATTTAGCTGAATGTTGGGAGATCACAGTGTTTTTTCCTTACATGAAACCGTAACGATGTATTGTACTTAGTAGCAAAAGGGCATACATCACATTTGAACCGTTTTTCGGTCGAATGCTTGTACTTATGCTGGACCAAATTAGCTGGCAGGATTGTAGCATAGTCACATTGATCACACGTATATCTCTTAACACCGGTCTCATGAGCTTCTTCATGATACTTTAGTATGTACTTATTCATAGTTTGGAACGGACACTGCGTACACTGGAGTTTGACTCCCTGATCCGCATGCTTCCTTCTATGTTTCTCCATAGCACCTTCATAAAAAGTTTTATATCTGCAACCCGAATAGTCACAGTGTAACGTTGCAGCATTCTTATGCCTCAACATATGTTGTGTTAAACTTATTTTCACGTTAGTTTTAAACTCACAGTACTTGCATTGCATCTCTGTGTCCGTGTGTAGACTTTTTATATGCTTCTGTAACTCATTCCCCGGGAGCACCTCACCACATATTTGACATTGTGTCTGTTCTACGTTATGATGACATTGTTCATAGTGCAATTTTAATTGCTCCCATGTTATATAAATCTCTGGACACTTTGTGCACTGGAAAGTATTTTTAATATCCTCATCCTCTTTCTTTATAACCATCATATTAGGCATACTCTCATCTGACTGACCATGTGCTAAGTTTATATGCTTACAAAGCTCAAATTCATCTTTGAATGTCTCCGTACAATGCTCACATTTTTGCAACTGTGTGCTTACATAATTTGAAGTTGGATGCTTGAACAGTATGTGACGACGGTAGCTCTCCTTCGCTTTGAAAACCTTTTTGCAAAATCTACATGTGTAGGAAACTTTTAAATGCACTTTCATGAAATGTGGTTTCAGTTGCCGCTTGTCGTGGAACCCTTCGTTGCAAAGGTTACAGAAAATAGTCTTCGGCGTATCTATTTTGTGTGTGCACCTCAAATGTTTCGCCAAACCGCCTTGTGAAGCAAATATGAGACCACAAATCGAGCATTCCTTTATGACTTTCGTATGGGAATGGTTTAGATACATTTCCCTCGTATCAAATTGTTTATTACACACTTCGCAATGCGATCCTTTGTCGTGTTTCCGTCGCACATGACGCTTAAGACTCTCAATCTTATCATAAGACAAGTTACAAATCCGACACTTCAATCTAAAATCGTCTCTCAACGCATTATGTTTCCTTCTCATATGCAGTTTTAAGAAATTTATCGAAGAGAAGACTAGAGGACATTCCTTGCAAGTTATTTCGCCAGTTTGCTCGTTCTTACAACTTTCTAAGTCATATTCCTGAGCATTCTCTTGCTTAATACTGTCTTCTGACACCTGGTGTTTTCTCTGCACGTGTCTTGCATAAGTTTCTCTTTTAGTAAACATCTTAGGACAAAACATGCAGTTGTACCACTGACTAATTTCTGGCTTCGTTTGATTAGAATGTTTCCGTTGAACATGTACTATCAAACTTCTGTACTTATCATAAGTTAGACCGCAGTCTTTGCAGACATGTTGAAAGGCATCCTGGAACGAGCCATGTTTCCGTCTCATATGCATCCTTAAACGGGCCATGCCTTTGAAGACTAGAGCACAAATGTCACAAGTCCTTTCTTCTCGATCATCTGGTAAAGAGTTTGGTCCATGCTTCCGCTTAATATGTGCCGCTAAACTATTCTTCATTTCGTAGGACATGCCGCAATAATCGCATATATGTTTGAATGACTTTCTGAATATCTTGTGTTTTCTTTTTTGATGCATTCTTAAAGTTTTCGTTGATTGGAAGACTAGGTGACAAATTTTGCAGAAATGTTCAGCCTTTGGTGTGACACCTAGTTCTTCCTGATAGGTTTTAAGTTTCTTTTCGTTGATGACGCTCTCAAATGTGAGCAGGACGGCTTCGCGGTTCTGATTTTCTATTTTCACTGCAGGTTCTTCGCTGTCTTCGCTGTGTGGACCCTCGACCATGAGACCAGTGTTGTCGGTGAACTGGAAAAGATGACAACCCATTATTTTAAAGTGATTTAGTTTGCTTCACAGTTACTCTGAAACAATTATCATACAAATTGCTTGTAGAGCATTAGGGTAAGGCACAATTGGGCGAATGCAAAAGCAGCCAGCTATTAGGCGGCTCCATCAATGTGTTGATCAGGATTATAAAATAATACTACACCACATTAGTATATTTATTGAAATTTTTTGAGCAGCGATATGGTAAGGGTAGTTAAGTAGTAAAAGGGTGGCTAGAAAGACTCACACAGTACGAGCTGTGATTATTTGAGACTCATTTAAACATGGATGCTCAGGAATTATATACCGTATTAATATGGAGAGTTGTAGAATAATATACTTCATACATGCACGAAAATTTACTACAATTTTATTACAATATTATCTGTTTCATTTAAAATCTGTAATAGTTTCGACTATAAAGCAACGGGCATGCGATATTTAGGTGGTTGAATAAACTTAACAAATCTTAGCATAGAGGGTTCAATTGGTGAACTTGCTTACAAGGGGCGGAACGTTTTAGATTATATCCCTTTGAGACTTTTGTGTGATCCACATAAAGTTGCTCCGCTTCAGGATGTTCTTTATGTCGCATGTTTAAGTGTTTGTAAACTGCGACCTGGGGTATTCCTACCTTTCCGTGAAGCGCGTGGTGGTGTACAGGTAGTTGTTTTAATCATTGCAGTACTTCTATATCGTAAACTAGCTTTTGCCCGCGGCTTCGTTCGTTTATAACTAGGTTCGTTTACAGTACTCTTTTTTAAATAAAATCTAGCTATGTTACTCTACTTCTAATGATGAAATAATTTTTAAAATACGTTGAGTAGGTTCTGAGTTGAATAATTACAAACAGACAAACAGAAAATCTAATCTTTCCTCTTACAATATTAGTATAGAAGTAAAGTAGAAGAATTATTTTCCTAATAAGCATGCAATATCGCTTAAAATTTTGTCCCAGAAGGGCTTCTATATATGCAAATACACTAGTTCTTGTTTCATTTAAAATTACCAAGCAGTTATGATTAGACGGACATTTAAATTTCTCCTAAATATCGAGTCCCGTTACCATAGTGTGACGTTATATTCTAACGTTCCGCTCCGTTCGCATCAGTTGCCAGCTATGTTGGTAGGTATCGTCCGTGCATTATTCTACTGTTACATTTATACTATGTATTTAGTATATTATATATATTAGAACTAGCTGACACGCGCAACTTCGTCTGCGTCACATAAGAGGTTTTCCCCGTATTTACAACATTTTTCTTAGATACTCCGCTCCTATTGGTCGTAGCATAATGTTATATAGCTTATAGCCTTCCTCGATAAATGGGCTATCAAACACTAATAGAATTTTCCAATTTGAACCAGTAGTTTCTAGGATTATCGCGTTCAACCGATCAAAACACAAAGATACATACAAACTAACAAGCTCTTCAGCTTTATAATATTAGTATAGATAATAATAAAAAGGACAGACTATTTTATATAATGAGATAAATACATTCTAAAATACAAAATAACACACTTGGTCACAGGGCGGGATGAGTTTTCCCACGCGTGCCTCCGAGTCGTGATTTTGACCCCCCACAAGGGGACAGTAGAAGAAGAACATCTACTCGGACAATATTAAAAATACACACGTATATGTATCAGCTCACGGCTTACATAAAATAAAGAACAACAACCATATTTCAAGGAAACAAGGTTTATTTTCTGAGAAGTCGCGTCGAATAATATAAAAAAAGGCTCAGGCCGGCCAACTAAAACGGTAAACCGGTCGTTTCATGTGAACAATCGTGTCATTCGTCTGAGATTGCTCGATGAATACGCAGTGTTTCTGTGCGCTTATTGTGATTAAGTGTTGTTATCGTCTTCGTTTGAGTCTCGAGGTAAGTTTTCATAGTTATTTTATGATATATATCGTAAAATAAAATAGTCAGAGCGAAGGGAATGTTAGTAATTAATTTTTCATAAAGAAAATAATAATAATATATTATATTCTATCACATACACGCAACACCATCTAGCCCAAACTAAGCAGAGCTTGTACTATGGGTACTAGACAATGGATAAACATACATATATAGTTTTTTTTTTTGTAAATACATAAATATTATATATTGAAATGGGTGTTTTTTTTCCAAGACAAACATCCATGTTCATGCACACAAATATTTGATTTGTGCGAGAATCGAACCCGACAAAATGTTTTAGCACAGTTTGTACATACATACATAGATTCACGCCTGTTTCCCAGAGGGGTAGGCAGAGACTACGGATTTCCATTTGCTACGATCCAGTTTGTAATTGACTTTTAACACATTATATAAAATTATATTAGTCTTATACTATATTTTCCTAGTAGTACTTGTAAATTTTACGAAATATGACCATTTACTGCCCGGAAGTTGCGACACTCATAGAATTATTTTTATTTTCAGAATCCAAATTCCGCGAATATCATTTTTAGATGTTTTGTTCGCCAACGCCAAAGAATATAAAACGGATGCCTTGTTGCTCTATATATTGCAAGAACATGGCGACCATTCGATCTCGGATGAAATTCTAAATAAATTAAAAGTAAAAATAAGAAGCATTAGTCAACAAATTGAAGGAAAATGGACGAAATCTGGCAGACTCCGAGACCGCTTTCTAAAGACGAACTCTAAATGGTTGGAAGAAAGTTTTTCATTTGCCAATATGGTAGAAAATCCCATAAACAAACCATTACCTGGACCTAGTAGCCGACCTGGAAGGCCACATAAGGATTTCGAGAGTTCTTGCTACAAAACTAAAAGGCGTCGTATAAACATCTTGATACAATTAGTGAGAGAGAATTTTCTAACAGAATCGTAAGAATCTAATAATAACATATTATATCAATAATATATAAATAATAATTATTATTTCTGAGTGATTGACTCTCACTACATATTTTCCAGCCCTTTTTCTAATTTCTAACAACTCTAATCAACATCGAGTGAAACCTGTGATATACATATGTTACATTCATTTATTTTAACAACATATGTAGGTACATATATTTATTTATAAGGCTCTAATTTAATCATCTTTGATTGTAATATTCTATATAAATATTGTAATATTCTATATAAATATGTATATCTTACCGATTTAAGTTTTACGTTTGAATCTGTTTTATACTCGCATTTGTTATTACTCTTTTATTTGTATTTATTATTTTTTAATAAAACGAATCCTAAATTATGACGTTTCATTTCAGAACCATATTTTATTTAATGGAATAAAGATAACAACGCATATAAGCCTTTAAATAATATTGTCCAGCTAGATCTTACAAATATCGCACTGTGCGGCGCGGCGGCGCACTGTGGGCTGAAAATCGACCTCCATAGACATAGAAATGAAAGTTGCTAGATGTTCGTTTTGTTGACGGATATGGCTTCTATTAGCTATTATACACATAACAATGTCATCTGAGCTAACTCCGGTATATATATATCCGGTATATAAGGTTTTTTCGAAAAAAATGTATGGAGCTAGCATGAAAAATCTGAATATCTCTGAACTTGCAAGGAAAACCGTAATATCCTCAGAGATGGTTATAGGACTAATTATTTGTGATTTTTTGACATACTTCATATAACGGTACCTGCTGCAGAATTTTTTTTAAAAATCATCGAATTTTTAATTAATTTTTTTTAACATTAAACGATTTGTTTTGGTGTATAAGTAATAAAGAAATATTTTCGACAACTGTCTAATGAGGTCGTTAACTAATGTTGGACTGAAATATAAAAGGGTTAACATTTTGCATCATAATTTAGTTTATTCTAAGCTTTGTTACCCCTAACATATCACTGTGAAATTTTATAATGGAAAGATTAAATACCAATTTAGACCTATTCGTTCTTCTAAAATGTAAGAGTACTTCATTTGATCATGAGGTATTGTTTAGTGAAGTTATATCCCGCCTAGACGTTTGTCTTTCCGTTGAAGATCAAGTGACTCTAAAAGAATTTTGTCGGAGATTTGTACGAGCTACATCACAAAGGTGGCAAAAATCTCACCGAATTCTTGATACTTTTAGAAAAAACAATACGAAATTTGGCTGCAAGCAACTATCGATTGGCCAAGTTGTATAAATTTAGTCGCTCAAGAACCAACTGTTGCTGAGGGATCAAGATCAATCTCTCCAGAACCCTCAACATCATACTTTATTGGTACAATGACAAAGAGGTCACGAAAACCATTCGAAGATCTGGGAAGCAAACAGAAGAAGAGAAGATCTGATGAGCATAATCGAATATATGCTGAAACATCCTGAAGCAGCCTCTAAAATTAAGGAAACGCTTAAGCAACCGGTGAAAACTATCTTATTTACACCAGAAAAAGCACTTGGATTACTCCTTTCATTAAAATTATCAAAGTGGCAATACATCACTTTACGTGAGTCAGCTATTCGGGAAGGTAGAAAGGATATTTATCCATCCTACTATAAAGTGCAACAAACCAAGCTGGCATGCTATCCTCCGAAGCAATCAGTGTTAGTGACCGATTCATCGGCAAGAATAACCCTTCAAGCTTTACTCGACATTACGGTCAAAAGAATCCTCCAAAGTTTTCCTAACGATGATGTGCAAAATAAGGATTTAAAATTGATATCTAAATGGGGTTTCGATGGTGCGTCAAACCAAAGCCGATATAAGCAGAAAATGGATAGCGATCAAGACGATTCAAGTATTTTCATGACTTCCTTGGTGCCACTAAAACTGACTGATGGAGACAATACTTTGTGGATGAACCCAAAACCATGCTCAGCAATGTATTGTCGTCCAGTTCTATATAATTCTATATAAAACTGCAGCCATTACTGGGTTGGACGAAGAACTAATAAGAAGATTTGCTGTGATTTTACAGGCAATAACTTCCGGGGAAAAAGTAGATATAATTAAATTTAAAGATTATGCCTTCAAAACAGCAGAGAGGTACGTGGAATTATATGACTGGTACTATATGTCATCAACCGTCCACAAATTACTTATACACGGGGCAGACATAATCGAGAAGAATGATGTTGTACCCATAGGAAGTCTCTCGGAAGAAGCATCCGAGTCTCGCAATAAAGATTTTAGGAGGTTTCGGGAACATCATTCGCAGAAAAAGAGCAGGCAAGATTCGAATCATGATATCCTTAATATGTTAGTTGTTTCTTCGGATCCTTTTATAAATGTACAAAGGCCCAAGTTAGATGCCAAGAAAAAGGAGGATTTATTTCCTGAAACCCTCAATTTAATTCAGTTTCAAGAAACTGACTTTGAGTTTGTAGGCAATCTAGATTCTAATTCAGAAATCGACGAGAGTGATAAGGAAAACTAGAAACTTTTTGTGCTTTTAATTATAATTCTATTCAATGTAATTTTTTCATGTTCTTTCGTTATTTAGCTTTGGTACGTAACTATGTTTTGCAATTGATTTATTTTTAAATATTTTATATTACTATTCTTGTACCTATTTATATTTTTGCATACTTTTGTACCTATGTTTTGTTTTATATAAATTTTATCAACTATTAAAAAATACCTTTTTAATTTATTTTTCTTTTTATTTAATGCCTATTATTAGCGTTAATAAAATAACTAACTTATCGATTGATCTTTACTTTGACATTAGTAGAATTTAATGATTTAAAAAATACCTTCATTTAGACATAATAATAAAATAATTAGACAGTTGTCGAAAATATTTCTTAGAACTCGTAACATGTCTAATTAACTAATTAGTTTACTTATGTACTTACCTGTAAGAATTTAATTAGTGTAATCCGTAGTTACCATTGTGCGATATTGCAAATCACTTAATCTCTTATTCAGAACTCATTAGAAGGCTAATTTATTATTCAGTAGTTTACCTGTATGCAAAGTTTAGTAATGGTATCCAATTACCTGTTTTAAAACATATATACTATGTAAGGCAAAAATAATTTTCTTGATATTTTAACAAATAACTGGCGAAGATTTAGTATTATATGCATATAACGTGTTGTTTCTTTACTTTTACAATAAAACAAATCGTTTAATGTTAAAAAAAATTAATTAAAAATTAGATGATTTTTAAAAAAAATTCTGCAGCAGGTACCGTTATATGAAGTATGTCAAAAAATCACAAATAATTAGTCCTATAACCATCTCTGAGGATATTACGGTTTTCCTTGCAAGTTCAGAGATATTCAGATTTTTCATGCTAGCTCCATACATTTTTTTCGAAAAAACCTTATAATAAATTCATTTCTGTGCGGAGTTAGCTCAGACGACATTGTTATGTGTATAATAGCTAATAGAAGCCATATCTGTCAACAAAACGAACATCTAGCAACTTTCATTTCTATGTCTATGGAGGTCGATTTTCAGCCCACAGTGCGGCGGGCCGAAACCTCAGCGGGTTCGCGATTGCATGTGAAAGCGATTCGGCCCCGCCGTCTATGGTTATGTTGAGGAACACCGTATCTTGTGAGCCCGACATAACTTCACCGTTGCGCGTCGGCCCGCGTATGCGCCAAAGCAATCCCCCACGTAAAAAAAATAAATCGAATAAATGGGTAACTTTACTTCCTCGTGGTACAATCAGTTGTACCACGGGTCGGGTGCGGAAATAACTAAAGGGCTAGACGAATATATACATATACTTTTTTATGGTTTAGTGATTAAAAGTGACTAAAATTGTCTTGTAACTTTGTCATTCTGGGCCTAACTAGAATAAAAAATTTCCCACATATAAGATTTATTTTATTTTATAATTTTTATTAAATAATGAAAGTAACGCATATATCATGGCGTCACATTAAAATTTCAATCGGTGGCACGAAGAGGAAATTAAGTTCCTTCTCGTACCACTGGTGGCACAAATTGGCGATACGACGAGGAGTCCGCCGTAAAAACCAAAGAGGAGGAGGGTTTTGGCATATACAACGGGTGGTCACCGAGGCGGAGGAGGAAGGTGAAAATTGTAATAATTGGGTCACGTAGTATGGGTGGATACATTCCCTAATCTATACTAATATTATAAAGCTGATGAGTTTGTTTGTTTGGTTGAACGCGCGTATCTCAGGAACTACTAGTCCGAATTAAATAAATATTTTATTGTTGGATAGCTTATTTCTCGAGGAAGGTTACAGAGTATATAGCATCACGCTACGACCCATGAGGGCGGCGCAGTAATCATGAACGCGGGTCAAACCGCGGGCTCATCTAGTCTACCTAATATAGATGGGCTAATGGTTGCTGTGTTGTGGTGATCTTTACAAACATTCAAACAATTGACACAAACACCACCCGGAACAAGCATTTGTAGTTTTTTTATCCCCTATAAGAATCAAACCTAAAATACTTAGCAGTAGTAGCAGTGGCGGAGCCAACCAAACCAGGATTGTAATTGTAAAAGTAAGCATCAATAAATTTATTATTATTATATTGTAACAGAAAGATGGGTTCCCTTTTAGAGCATTTAGAGACCTTGTTTTTAATCAACCTTTGGTAATATTAATTCATTAAGTTTAATTCTTTCCCCAACTAGAAATATTATTTTCAGAACAATTTACTTTGCATTAATAGCAGCTGGGCATTAGCTTCTTCTTTGTTTGAAATGGGTAAGACCTTAGTTCACCATGCTGACCTATTGCTGGTTTCTACATTTATACATCTTTGAGTACTTTGTGAAAAACTCTCAAACTTGCTGGTTGCCTTATGAGATTTATCTTGTTTTCCTTCACCATTAAAGCAAGTGATATTTAATAAATATACTTAAATAGTCATAGGTGGGTGCAACAAGATTGAACTCAAGACCTCTGAGTGGCAGTTAAACGGTCTCACACCACACTACCATTTTTATACTTACATCATTAAAATCCAATTCTACTTCAATGTTCTCAACTTTTATATTGACTTCAGTGTCCAAAGCAGCCGGCACATACTCCGCCACCACCGGCTTAACCTCCATTTCATCATCAATATCTTTAAACGGATCCTCTTGCAGCTTTTTTTTCTTCTTTTTCTTTTTTTTAATTTCATAGGACATCGGCTCCTCAGGTAAAAATGAGGTAGGATCTTTTCTTTCGATTTTTATTTCTACTTTTATTTCTCTTTCTTCCATGGTGCTTGTACTTATATTATCTAAAATGAGAAAAATATAATATAATGACCGGTACTGGTGCCCAATTGAGAGATGGCAGGTTGAATCCTATATGTTGCACTATCAACATGAACCCACTCCTTACACAAGCATACTAGCTTAGCTGGTGTTAACAAGAAATCTAATAATACTTAACTTAGGTGTACAACGCCACTAAACATTGCTACAACGTTAAGCTGGTGCAAAAGTATATTATGTACTCTTAAAAAGATAAAAATCAATTAACTTTGTATTGTGTTTCTGAAGTGATTAATACACAAGTTTTCAGGCTTGTGATCTAAAGGTTATGGGTTCGGTTCGGTTGGTTTTAATAAATGAATTTGGGTTTTTTTGGAGGTGATTCTAGTCATTAGAATAATATACTGCATAATTATATTACTTTGTTGATTAACATTGCTAGTAATATTCTGAAGATAATAGATTTATAAAATATGCCTTTACATCATAAATGCATTAAGATAAATTAATATATGTCACATTTTAAGAAGTAATAAATTGAAGAAAACTTTTATAAATGCATGCTGATAATTCATAAATCTTTATTTGAATATCTAATTTGTTGGATTGTAAAAGTAATAATTAATATGTCATACATTTTTACATACATAGATTCGCACCTGTTTCCCAGAGGGGTAGGCAGAGACTATGGATTACCATTTGCTACCATTCTGACACACTTCTCTGGCTTCATTCACTTTCATAGCATTTTTCATACACGCTCACTGGTTTAAGGTGCTCTTAACTTGGCCTTTATCCAGGATGTCTACGTTCAGATCAAGAAACGTACGCCTAGGTCTTCTTCTTGCGACTGTTTCATTAACACTAACCTTACAAACTTTCTTAGTCAGTCATACATTTTTATGCAACATTAAATATTACAGCTCTCTTTTATTCTTCAAATAACAGTGATATTGATTAAAATAATATGATATTTACACTACTATGTACTTTCTTACTTTTCAGCAGCCATAGTCACACTCAAAGAAATAAAAGGACACCATAAACAATTTAATAATTTTATATCCTAACACTAACACTGCAAAAATTGACTAAATAGAAATATATAAAATAAAGCCTCTATGTTCAGAAAAGATATTAGTAAAGAAATAATATCAGAACAAATTTTATTCAAACCCATTATTTATGTCTATCTACAAACATTTGAACCAACAATCGGTATAAAACATCTTTATATTTAATCTGTAAACAGAATAATAAAGATAATCAGATAATGAAAATTAATTAGATGATTTTATGTTTAGTTTCAGTATACTAATTATGTTAAATATATATACATAAATGTGTTTAATATTACGATTTATGGGACACAAAAGTTGATAATATGTATAATGAATCTGTTTTATATACTCAAGGCCAAACTGATAATAAAAAAAGAATATAAGTAATACCTGAACACAACCGACCGTAAAATATAACTGTACTCCAACTTTACAACTAAGTTTTATAGCCTAATTCGAAGTAAACTTTCATTTAAAACTAGTATTTTACCCAAAAGAATTATCATAAAGGTTAATAATGTCAGGCATTCAATGATATTGCGAAATACACGTCATTTAGTCATAAAACTCACCTAGATATCTTTAACGCAACTTCTATCACCAAAAACTCACAACTTTATAACTATGGCAGTAACTTTACACTAGCGTTTACTTTCACAAAGCTAAATAACTAATTATAACTATTCCTTACACATGCTTAACCAACACCTTAGTGCTAATAATCAATAATTTAATATTATAAATCATTATGAAAAATGGCCAAAATGGCCTTTTTAGCGATTATTGACGTTTTTCAAGAAGATTTGACATAGAATAATCAGTGTTGTCATAATTAGTTATAATATCTTATTGGAACACTGTAAGTTCATAGATAATACAATTAATTTACGACATTTAATTTAAATGCAAGATTTATGCATATTTCACTGCCATTATAAATATAATTATTATTTACTGAGTTAGAAACTTATTACAATTTATTTTTCCGTTAATCCGTTACACGCAGAAATTCTCAGCAGACAACATTTAAGTGTACATTCGGATACATTATTTACTTTGTAAACTAACGCATAAAACTTAACGATATAATTTTGTTCTTTTGTTTTATATATGAATAGGTATACATATTTCAGCTATAGTTTAAGTAAAGATTTGACGTAAAGCGTGAAAGGATGGAGGTTCTCAGTGCAAGGACGGCTATGCCGTAAATTGTAGATTCTTAACTTTTGACAAAATAGGTATGTGAGCAAAGCAGCACAAACAGCTATGTTGATATGCTATTACTGTCTGACGGGATTACAACCCCAGTCCAGTTGGATAGTCAAACTTATCAAGAGTCAATTAGTCATATCAGTCAGCCCGCTTAAAAGTTGCATCACCTTTATGGCAAAAATCTTGGATGCCTTAATTTAGAATAAGGGTACATGGAATTTAAACATGCGTTGATGAATCTAAGTATATTCTTATGGACGATTCTCATTAAACAACATGCACCTTATGCACGCTGGACCGTATTTTACAATGCGCTAGAGAAAATCAATATCTGTGCACAGTTTTTAAAATACTTATTTGGATGTCAAAATCTTGAAGTCCTCCTTTTCTTTCAGTTTCAATCTTTCCTTTTACTTTGTAATAATTCTGTGAAAGATAGCTGGCAGTATCACGAGTCTTTTGAAGATGCATATCGGACGATGCGCATCGACTGACTCAAAATGCCGATATGGAGTCACGAGGCAAATTTCTCATTTTGACCGATTCGTAAGTTTAATTATTATCTATATATTACTCTATTAACGAACATACCATAATATAACTGTAATATACTGTAAGTAATGGGTACTACGACAACGGTACGTAGCTATAAGTACGCTCTAATATTGTAACAAGTTAGTCGGCTAATATACGTTGTACAGCGAAGTTGTGTATCATTCCTAAACCTCAAGAGAGCATTCCTCAAATACATCACAGTGGCGACGAGGATCAAGAATATTACGCGTAAAATATTTATTAGTACGTTGAAAGAATACGAACATTATTATCAAGCAAAATGACGATCGGAAAAATTGCCGAGTTCAAAGTTAACTGTGACGACTGGCGGTTATATGTGGAACGATTAGAACAGTACTTTTTAGTCAATAAAATTGGGTCAGATCTGCAAGTGCCTACACTAATCACCGTCATGGGATCGGAGAGTTACGAACTTTTGGTTAACTTGTGTACCCCCGATAAACCAAAACCTAAGACGTTTGAACAAATAACGGACATTATGACGAAGCACTTACAACCAAAACCGAGTGAATTAGCTGAGCGATATAAGTTTAGGCACCGGAAACAAAAGGAAGGCGAAAGTATATCGAATTATACTGCGGTTTTAAAAAAGATGTCCAAGACGTCTTTCAGGTTGGAAGAGAGCCTGAGAGACCAGTTGGTATGCGGGATAATCAGTGAAATAATACGACAACGATTGTTCGCGGAAAGCCAGTTAGATTTTGCCAAGGCGTACAGGCTGGCGGTCAGTTTGGAGGCGGCCGAAAAAGACGCAGCAGCTGTGGTGGAACGTAGCAGACAACCGGCGGCCAGCACCAGTTCTACCGATGTCGATTATCAGGTGCTGACTCCGAACCCGAGGCGCAGTGCAAGGTCTGCGGCGGGCGAGCGAGGCAGAGGTCAGGGCGGGCACAGCAGGCGCGAGGCATATCGGCCAGTTGCTGCGCCGACTCCGGTGGCGCGCGTGTGGTCGCGGCCGCAGTGCCGCGTGTGTGGAGCGCAGCACGAGGCAGCTACTTGCAAGTACGGGCGTTACGTCTGCAGAATGTGCAACCAGCAGGGTCATCTGCGGCGGGTTTGCCCAAGGTTAACGGGACCGCACCATGTTGACCTTCAACGTACCGACGTTGACGACGACGATAGCGTGGCCTGTGACGAGGTAATAAATATACGCTTATTATCGCCAACACAATGTATACCTATCTATATTACTTTGAATGTGAATGGTCAAGATCTCAAAATGGAGTGTGATACAGGAAGTGCTGTGTCATGTTTAAGTTCGACATGTTATAATAGGCTGTATAAAAATTTGACTCTTACGCCATGTGAATTAATGTTTAAATACTATACGGGCGAATTAGTTAAACCGTTAGGAAAGCTGTTAACATTAGTAAAATATAGAAATACAAATAAATTACTAGAATTGTTTGTTGTAGAAAATGGTAAAACCATTCTGTTAGGCCGACAGTGGATGGCAGAACTAAAAATACAGTTACCCCCAGTTGCTTACGATTGTAATAATTTATCTATGTTCAAAAGGGATGCGTTTGATGTAATTGCATTCAGTTCCAGATACTCTGAAGTGTTCGCGGATAGCTTGGGTCGATTCACTGGTGGTACAGTCAGCATCCATGTCCGCGAGGGGACGCGGCCGGTGTTCATGCACTCGCGGCCGCTGGTTTACGCGTTGCGCGAGCCCGTCGAGCGCGCGCTTGAACAGCTGGTGTGCGATGGCATACTTTTACCTGTTGAGCGTTCTGACTGGGCGACTCCGATCGTGCCGGTCGTGAAGAAGGACGGTAACATCAGAATTTGTGCTGATTATAAGTTAACATTGAACAGAGTTGTAGAAATTGACCGTTATCCGTTGCCCAGAGTCGAGGAATTATTATTGCGTTTGAAAGGGGGCGAACGTTTCAGCAAAATAGATTTGTCACAAGCTTACGCGCAGTTTGAATTAGACGACACAAAGAAATATACCGTAATTAATACACATAAGGGTTTATTTATGTATAATAGACTAGTTTATGGACTATCTTCAAGTCCGAGTATATTTCAAAGACATTTAGAGCAGTTATTTGCAGATATGCCCCATGTAGGCGTGTTCCTTGATGATATTATTATTACAGGTTGCACCAATCAGGACCACTTAACTAATTTATGTAAGGTATTTGACCGTTTACGTAAATACGGTTTTAGAGTAAAGAAGGAAAAGTGTGTATTTTTCGAGAAGTCGATAAACTATTTAGGTCACACGATAAGTAAGGATGGAGTTCACACATGTCCTGACAAAGTCAAAGCTATTGTCGAAACGCCGGCACCCACTAACATTTCCGAGTTAAGGGCATTTATCGGTATGGTTATGTATTATGGAAAGTTTGTAAAAAATATAAGCACTGCAATTATGTAGTCTGACATCAGTTGAAAATCTCAATAACTTTGTATATGATTGTGTCATAAGTTCTGAGATTCTTAGAATAAGTATAGCAAGAAATATATAGTAATGTTAAAATATAAGTTTTCTGCAAGTGAGTTTAAGTTGTTAAGAAGAAATATGGTAGCCACTTAAGTCTACTATCTATACTAATATTATAAAGCTGAAGAGTTTGTTTGTTTCTTTATTTGTTTGGTTGAACGCACTAATCTCAGGAGCTACTAGTACAAATTGAAAAATTCTTTCAGTGTTGGATAGCCCATTTATCGAGGAAGGCTATAGGCTATATAACATCACGCTGATTTTTGCTGCTTGGGAAAATTCTCAAGATGCCATTGGTGTATTCTGTGATCTCTCAAAAGCCTTTGACTGCGTTGAACATCAAACCTTATTGCGAAAGCTCAGGCATTATGGAATTCGAAATGCTGCACTCGGCCTCGTTGGTTCTTACCTAAGCGATAGATTACAACTTGTTGAAATCAACGGAAGATCTTCTGGATAACCAGTCGCAATGGGCGTGCCACAGGACTCAATTTAAGTACCCTTTCTGTTTCTAGCATACGTGAATGATTTGCCGTTCTTCGTACAGGAGTTGTGCGACATTGTATTATTTGCTGATGACACATCACTTATTTTTAAAGTAGACCGTAAGGCACCGAATTTACAAGGTGTTAATTCTTTACTCGCACAAGTGCTGGACTGGTTCACGGCGAATAATTTACTACTCAATTCTAAAAAACAAAATGGTTAAGTTCACATGCCTATTGTAAAGAGTCCTAGCATAAACATTAATTTAAATAGTGAAACAGTAATATTTGTGCAATCCACAGTTTTCTTAGGCATTAATTTAGATGACAAAGTTCAGTGGGGCGCTCAAATATTGTGTCCTGCAGGGAGACTTAGTTCAGCCGCATTCGCGGTTCGGAAAGTAAGACAGCTTACTGATGTAGATACTGCAAGACTAGTATATTTTAGTTATTTTTACAGTGTTATGTCCTATGAAATACTGTTGTGGGGTAAGGCAGCTGATATTGAAATAATTTTCATTCTTCAAAAGCGTGCAGTACGTAGCTTTTATAATATAGGCAGACGAGTTTCTATGAAAGAGCGTTTTAAAGACATTGGTATACTTACCGTTGCGTCGTAATATACAGGATGTGGCGTAAATAATGGATAACCCTAAAACTGTCGACTGGCCAGATTATCATCTATCATTTACCCCACTTATATCACCATATGCCAATGGAAGACCAAATTATTGATATTTTTGATATTTTAAATAAAAATCGTACTTACTCATACAAAATCAGCTACCATTTCTACAATTGGCGGCATTTTCTTGTTCTGTTCTATAGCCTTCCTCGATAAACAGGCTATCCAACACTAAATGAATTTTTCAATTCGAACTTATAGTTCCTGAGATTAGCGCGTTCAAACAAACAAACATACTCTTCAGCTTTATAATATTAGTATAGAAGTATAGATAATATTCGCTTATATAATAAGAATAGTGACATTCACAACTTAAACACTAGAGATAAGCATAAGTTAGTAGGTCCGTATCATCCTTTACATGAAGTTTACAATTCATTTGCGGGACTCAGTATACGCTTTTTTAATAAACTACAGATTGATATTATAAATTTACCTTTACTCAAATTTAAAAGTGCTGCTAAAAGTCAGCTTATCCGGAAGGGCTATTATTCAATCAATGATTTTTAAATTATAAAAACTCTTGGAACTAGTTGCTTGTTTCATACAGGATTCAAAAATGTATATATTTTGTGAGTCAATTTAGTTATGTCAAGGTACGTCGTGTTTATTTTGTGATGTTAAAGTATCTTTATTTTCTTTTCAACAAACGTTGTTTTAACTACATTTAGTTACGAACTAGGTACCTTTTCATATGTCACAAAGTGTAATTGTATGCGTCCTCATGCCATACTACTGTCTATTACAAATGACTATTGATAAATATTATTTCAAACCTAAAATGCTTCTTACATAAAATTATTAACTTTTCCTTTATTTTTAGAATTCAGTTTTATATGGAGAGTGACATATGGTTTAACGCATTAACAGCCGGCGGGCATAAGCCAGGTCCGTAGCTGGGGTTATATTGAAACACGTAGACTGATTCAACTGAGAACATTATACAATTTTACGAGGAATTCTTAAGCGTGTGTGCGTGCGGTGCGACGGTTATAAATACTGCCACGTATAAAATCAGAAAGTAACTTCGCACATCGCATACAGGACTGGAGACTGGAGACTAACGGTCAACGTGGCGAAGACTCAGGCGATCTCCATGGGCAGCATAGCCCTGCCGCAGTTAAAGCTCATGGGAGAGAACATCGAGTGGTCCGCGACGGCAAAATACCTCGGCGTGACCATCGACCGCGCCCTCTCCATGAAGCCCCACGACAACAACGTAGTCGTCCAAGCGCGCACCGCGCGCGCCCTCGTGTGACCCGTGTTATTGTCCCGACGGCCGCTCCGTGAAAAGCTCGGCATGTACAAGGCGTACCTACATCCGCAGGCGACTCACCTACGCTGCCCCGGCTTGGTTCGCTCTCACCTCTGAGACGAACCGCCGCCGGTTGCGGGCGCAGCAGTCGCTTGCGCTCCGCACTATCGCCGACGCCCCTTGCTTCGTGCGGAACAGGACGATCTCCAGGGACCTGTGCATGGAGGGCTTGGACGTCTTCGTGAGACGCCTGAGCACCAACCTGTTCGTACGCGCCGACGGATCGCACGCCCGCCATCTGCGAGAACTTGCGCCCTACCATCGACGACCACCGGACAGGATGGCCCTGCTGCGAGACCTCGTCTCCGTGGCAACCCTTACCGGACCTAGGTGATGCCCCTCCCTGATGCTGGCTGACGGGCGCTCCCCGGGAAACCTTTCCCGAGGAGCTCGACCTCGCCAAGTGCAGGAGAGACCCATCCGACACGACCCGAGCGCTGCTGGCACGTTGGTCGCCCGCGGGGACTCACCCTTGCGGGCTGGACCTCGCTAACTGCGCTACCCACCGGCTCTAACGACCCGGACAGACCAATGGGCCCACACGGGCCCACCCCAGTGACCCACCTGTTTTAGCAGGCGGCGATGAACACCACCAAGACAGGTCCACGGCCTGGTCTGGTTACCCCGAGACTCCGTAGGGGTCTACGAGAAGAACCACTGACACGCATCGCTTAGTCTGTAGATTGGTTTCGTTGCGGCTAGACGTATGATGCTCAGTTCGATCGCCTTCGCGCGTCGCTTGGTTTAGACGCGGCTACACAAATGATGCTCCGTTCGATTCCAGGTTCCTCATAAACTTATAAATATATTGTTTGTATGTATATACCTACATACGCCACAATGGCATAATGACTGCAACACCTGGTACATAAATGATTTGTAAAATACTGAAATTATAATTTGATGGCGATTTAAAAGAGTGGCCTTTAGTTTCTTGCAGGTATCTTCTCATAGGCTCAATCTTATGCCCGAACCTTGCAACTAACATAAATGTAAATTCAGTAAATGTAATAAACCCACTAACTTCTTTGACGTTCATAAGTGTTACTTTGTGACCTAAGTAAATAAATGATTTTTGACTTTGACACGCTGCGACTGACGGGAGTAGAGCATAAATGAAAAATGTTGCAAAACGGGACAAATTCGCTTATGTGAAGCAGACGAAGTTGCGCGGGTCAGCTAGTGAAATATATGACGATGCTATTTGCATGGACCAAATGTATATTTTTAAATATTAATATGCGAAGGAGAAAATTAAAACTCAGACTAATAATACCTATACAAAATTTGAACGATTATCCAAAATCGTTCAAATTTTGGATAGGTTAGTTAGGTCTACACGCATTTATTTATTTTAATATTATTGTTAAATTTGCTTGCTGGCTGTCTTAAAAACAGTGTAACCATGTGACCTTTGATGTTTTAAATCAACAATATCTTTGTTTCGAATGATAGTAAGTAAGTGGCAGTGATAGAAATAAATTATATTTTTTACTCTAAGCATTATAAAAATAATCATGTTTTCCACTGAATAATGAGAGAAAGGAAAGAGAGAGGTAACAAGTCAAGTCAGGACTAAACACTTATATTGTTGAAGATAAAATGTGCTAGAAAATGTAATCTTGAAATTGAAGTAGATGAAAGATGTTACAATCATGTATTATAATTATTTCGATACAACAATTAATGGGCACTTCATTAGAACATTTATGGACTATCCGAACGAAACGTGATATTGACAACCGGCATTTTCTTACCTGCCATTCTAACGTCATGTCATAGTTATTGTCAATGTCAAATTAGGATTTCGTATTTTCCGATAATATTATAACCAAACAAACTGTTTATTAAATATTTTTCTATATTATGTTCTTATAATAACATAATGTTTCAGACTGTGTTAAAGCGATATCTCTCTGTGCAGAAGTTAAAGCCTTTGAAGGCAGTATATTCGTCACAAATTAGACGAATTCACGTGACAGCAAGTACGAATATTTTGATACGATAGTTTAAATGAAATATCTTCTTATATAAAAAATTCTCGTGTCACAATGTTAGTTACCATACTCCTCCGAAACGGCTTGACCGATTTTTATGAAATTTTATATGCATATTTAGTAGGTCTGAGAATCGGCTACTATCTATTTTTCATACCCCTTAGTGATAAAGTAAACATAAAAAAAAGAAAATTTACTTTTGACAGAACGAAGTCTGTCCAGGCAGCTAGTGTATATATATATATATATATATATGAGACGTAATTTGTAATATTTCTGCAGGTTTAAGACATGGAGAATATGAATGGCAAGATCCGAAATCAGAAGATGAAATGTAAGTAAAATATATTATTTAATTTACTAGTTATAACATTGTTATATTTAGAATTATTATTTCGTTTTTGTTAATTTTGTTTATTGAGCCGGTGCACGATACGTATAATAAATCTGAAATTATTCATATGTAGCTTAAGCTTTTAGTTAAGTTTTTAGGTCTCGGCGATACAAGCCTTGAGCTAAGTGTCTATACCATTGATGACCAGATTTATTGTAAAAAATCTATGCAGAAATAAATTATTCTTATTCTCATTTATGATTGAAAGATGAAGAGTATAGTGTAAACATACATAGGTAACATTGTAAAGGTGTCGATTCTTATTATTGTAAATGATCATAATATTAACAAAATTATTGTGTAGGAAAAGTGTCAGAAAAGTTTAAGACAACATAATATTTTTGATAAAATTGTATAGTATATTGATAATTAAAATTATTATTGTTTTCAGTGTAAATATAGCATACATAGATAAAGATGGCAATAAAATCAAGGTGAGAGGTAAAGTAGGTGATAATGTGCTGTATTTGGCCCATAGATATGAAATTCCTATGGAAGGTGGGTAAATAAAACTTTTCATACATATTATCATATTATAATCATTCATATATTAAGTCTGAAAGTGGTTTTTAACAGAAGTGTAATTCCTGTTCTTTGTTTTCTGCTTTCAGGTGCATGTGAAGCGTCATTAGCCTGTACGACCTGCCATGTCTATGTACCAGCAGAATACCTAGATAAGCTCCCAGAATCAGAAGAAAAAGAAGACGATTTGTTAGACATGGCTCCATTTCTTAAAGAAAATTCTAGATTAGGTTGTATGATTACGCTTTTTATACATATAACATATCCTTAATTTCATTAAAATTGGTTCAGCAGCTTAACAGTTAAAAATAAAAGCATAAACGGAGAGACATATGTACTTTTGAATTTTTATATTAAATAGGGTACGTATTCACTGCTTGGAGGCATTTTGTTTATATGTTAGCAGCATGAGGCACCTGAGGCCTCATTCATTGAAAAATCTATAGTGAAAGTTAATTTGTATCATCATAAACAGAAAATAATGTGGTTTCTAAACAGATATACTACATATTATACATTTTTCTATTTAATGTGTTTTTTATACTAAATGTGTATTTATCATTTTGCAGGTTGTCAAATTGTGCTGACCAAGGAATTAGAAGGCATGGAAGTACAGCTACCGAAGGCAACAAGAAATTTTTATGTAGATGGACACAAGCCAAAACCCCATTGATTTCATCCATTTTGTAATGTAGCTAGTTATAGACACAGATGCACTGAGCAAGAGAAAATATTAGGCTTATTCTATACAGACTGTAAAAAATGGATGGTCATATTTATAGATCATGTCAACTCAATTTTATTGAAATGATTTATATTGCTGTTGTGATATGTTTGGTACATAATAATATGACAAAGAAAAATATGATGCTGTTATATTATTTCTGTTTTCGTATTTATTTACGAAATAATAAAATTAGCAACATCTTACAAAATAAACGTTTTAAAGTGGTAGTGTCAAGCCGCAAGTTGCCAAGCAGATACTCTGCCCTGTGGAGCCTACCCAATGCTCTTCAGACCAGGGTGCCTCCTACCTGAAAAAGGTATGGAGTTGGAGGTAATGTTCTGGCGGAAATTGGCGAGGCTATGTTTAGCTGTGACCTGATTGATCAAAAAGATTTGGATTGATATTTACAGCTGTAAAATATTATACTTCTTTCTTATTTTCTCAGTGAGCGGATTTAACAATGTGACTTTTAAATATGACCTCTAATTAGACCACTAGTGAGAGATTTGCATATGTACATCTTATAATAGTACACATCATCTTAGTTTTAGCAATGATATATATACAAGGCAGTGCAATTATTTATCGCATGGCAGGCAATTAAAAATGGTACACATTTATAATGTTATACTTACCTACATGTAATTTATCTAAATTTGCTAAAACATCAAATGAATAGAATATCAAGTACAATGTTAAGTTAGAATTTGCTTGAATCATGATGTAAATAATTAGCTTAAGTTGTTATCTATTTTAAAAGAATGTTAGTAAATTAAAACAAATAGCTAGGTTATTTGTAAATATTGTGTTTTATTTTCAGCCAAAATATGTATATTTTCGTCGATTTCAATTATTGAGGTAGATATTAATTCTTTTAATTAAACCAGATTGTTGTGAATGACTTTATCAATAATTACCCAAATCTCGGCGCTAATTATATACTTAGGTAACTTTAATGGTTTGCACTGTTTAATGTATGCAATAGTTCTAGACCTTATTGTTACTAATTATTTAAAATTCAATAAAATGTGTCCACAAGTTTACGTTACTAGTTCACATAATATAAATTGGGATGAGTACTCCATAATTAACAACACAAATAACAATACCTTTCATAAGATTTATTAGTGTTTAAAAGTCCGTCATTTAGTCGTGACCGTGGCGTGAACATTTTGCTTTGTCATGTATACACACATGTATTATATGACTGGCGGTCAAAAGACAAAATTCAGGAGCTTGAATTTAAAGATTTATAACACCAAAACTTATGAAATGGCCATCTGATTGGTAGGTTTCTGATTATTTAATAGAACTAACTCCTTACTATGTATGTTCACTATACCTGTAACTAACACCTTTATAATATACCTAATTACTTATTTAGGCACATAGTGAGACTAGACTTTGCATACGGTAACACTCTATAGGTACTTTACTTTTTGGGTAACAGTATGCACATGAGATACCTAACCCGTATATTATATTGTAGTCAGTTGTATATAAAGTACTCTGTGATTGTAATCTTTGAAATAATTTAATTATAAAATTTAATTTAATCTTGTTGTTCTTCCAATAATACCATAAACTAAACTATAGATATATCTTACCTCCACATAAAATACCGCGCAAAATTTCATTCTCGCTGCAAAAACACGTGCTGCACTTGATATTATCTTTTTTGCACTCGAGAGAGATGTACCTACCTAATGTTTCGTCTTGCTTGACGTAATTGATTATATCTATATATTAGTATTATAAATAGGAAAGATTTGATTTTTTTGTTTGTAAGGATTCCGTTACGCTCCATATGTAGGTATGCACCGCAATCCGCATAGGTGCATAAGCGCCAAGAGCTTAGAGCACAGAACACTTATACTCAGAGAGGGGCTTAGAGCACGCGCTTTAACATTTTTGACGTGGCGGTCAAAGCCCAAAGGGTTAACCTACCTTTGACAATCTAAAAAACTACCCAACAGATTTTAAAACTTTCACTATTAGAAAGCTATATTATCACCGAGTAACAAAGGCTCTATTTTGTTTTAAAAGTACCTACTGTTTTTAACATAACCTAACCAACATTTACGGGAGCGAAGCCTCGGGCAAAAGCTAGTATCTAATAAAAACAATAGCGTTTTTGGTGAAATTGCTACAACTGGGTGTAAGGTAGTTCTGCTTGTATTGTAAACTGCAACCTATTAATTGAAAGCCTAAACTGGTAATTTCATACAAATCGGCTAGCTTGTAGCCCAGAGGGGTAGCATATGGATTTCTACTTGCTATGATTCTCGCTTATGTTCTCTTGGTACATCTACCCTCATCATATTCTTTATGCATGCCCTTTTACTTAGCATACCTATAAGATAGCCTTAGAGATTTGATCAAATATAAATACGAATGCCAAGAAATATGGTAGAAATGTAGCTGCAGCGGGTCCACCGGAACCTGCTAAACTTTGAAAGTGGTCTATGTGAAAAAAGTCTGGGCGCCTCTGCTCTAGAATGTCTAATCTGCTAAGAGCACATAACCTCCTGAGTATCATGTACTAGAAGACGTACGTAGAAGATACTCAAATAGATAAAATCTCTGTTAGGTTATCCTAAAGCCTAGCTCATCACTTCTGTTTTCGTCACCTAGTTTCTTTCTCTGATGAGTGTCAATATGTTTTGTCAAATTAATTTTATATACTGTACTATAACTGCATTTATCACAATAAAGTAAGTGCTTTTCCTTGTTATGTATCAACCCATGACTGCGTAAAGCTGATACACTTTTACCACGGTACTCACAACCTTCAAACTTACATATATACGGTTTCTCATTGCTGTGTATTCGCACATGAATTATCATATTTGGTTGATTATTTGTGGTATATGCACAGTACGCGCATTTCTTTTTATGTTTTCCAGTATGTACATTAAGATGTTTTTTGAAATTGGATACTTTTGATGTATTGTAACCACATGTTGTACAAATATGTAACCTTTTTAATGATTCATGTATGTTTGTCATATGATTCAACAAATCATTGTGGTCTGTAAATGTTGCAAGACAAAGCAAACAAGAATTATTGGTGTTGTTCAGACTATGTGTGAGGCTATGCTGCTGCAAATCATTGATATTCTCAAATGTCTTTTTACAGATATGGCATTTCAGTTTATATCTTCTTCTTCTATTTATTGGTGTGTTCTTTATATAATGATAATCGTGTTTATGCTTCACTCTCACGTGATGACGTAATGTTTGTACAGTAAAATAGGAAAGATCACAGAATCTGCATACATATTTCCCGAACTCATCAAGTTGTTTGTGCCAATTCTCAATCTCCTGCTCCTGAAATAGCAAACATTTTTTTGTTGATTTCATAACAATTGCGTTAATGAATATTATGTTTTGAAATATTCCTTGGTTGCATAAATTTGCATCCAATCCAGTGGCTCTGGGTTTGATAGCTAGATTAACTCAGTGTTTACTTTTTGGACTTAGATAATGTTCACTAGCAGCATTAAATTTGGATATATTTATGCTTGGTACAAAGCAATAGGTTTGCACCCTATTTCATTGGCCATAATACTTAGCTAGCCAAATGCGGGTATAAATAATGCACCTCCAACTTGCTTTTAGGACATATAGAAGAGTCTATGTAGGTAGGTATATTTAAAATTAATTTAGATCTTGGAACTATCAGTTTCTTCCCCATAGCACAGGTAAATATTACAAATAATACTAGCAGTCCTATGCAGTTACATCATCAACCTATTGCTTAATTGCTTTAAATGCATTGCTGGTCCAGCTCTCTGTCTCCATGCTGTGTGGATAAGGCTAGATTCCCAATGGGACAATTATTATTGTGAACAAAAATATAGTTCTATGTCTGGGTATACATTTTGTACCTTAATTTACATATACTGAACAGTTAATATTCTGAGCTGTTGCACTGTCATTTGTTGGCAAATAGGAGAACTAATTCAGTTTAGAATTTTTATAACCTTTTTGTAACTTTTATGAATATTGGTGATATTTTCCTAAAGTAGACAATGCACTGGTATTGTTGCTGTTGCTGATAAATTAAAACATTATCCCATTTAATACCATTGGACCTGATAACTTTCTTCCTATCTTTTTCAAAACATAAAAACTGAACTTACTACCTGATTATTCTTGTTGTAATTCACTGATAGTGTATCATTTTTCATTGTTTGACTGTCCAAAGTCTCTTCCTGGAAGCAGAAAGTTCTCTGTGACACACTCCATAATAAAAGTTAAATTACTAGTTATGTGAAACAAAAATATTGTAGAGAAAAGTACGTCATATAAAAAATATTTTTTTTTTATTTGATGCGTACGACAAATTTGATGATGGCTGGGAAAAAAGCCAAAGATGCCTGAACAATACTGCAATACTTGATTATTGTAAATGACAATTGCAGTTTAAAGGCCGATAACAGTAAGATTTTATTTAATCAGATGTAAATTTTCATATCATAGGTATGCTATTTGAAGATGAAATTTAATCTTACTTGATTTTGAAATTCATTTGTGCATTTATTTGATACTCCATTATCTTTAGGTTTTATTTCTTTATCGTATTCGCGTAGAGGATCCTCTTCACATGAATCAAAATATTCAATCTTTATTTCTATTTCGTCTTCGTTATCTTTCATATTATACAGAAATTAGATAAATAATATTAATAAATAATTACTCCACAAACTTCAAACAATAATAAAGTGACGCTTTGATAGTTCAATGACCTTTTGATTAGTTTAGACTGAGAGGCTGTATTTTTGGACGAAATGTCAGTGAACCTAAAAGTCTACTGTAGAAAATGAACAATTAAATAGACTACGGTTCAATTTTAGGAAACATTCAAATTTGTTGTTACATAATACAAAATCATAATTGTTCTTTCCTAAATGTCAAAGATTGATGATATTATACGCAACAAATGTACTAATTTAGTAGCGATATGTTATCTATGGCAATTTTCATTCTGCGCGTCCCGTTCCTCATTCGTTCGCGACTCAATATATCCATTCGTTCAGTCAGTCTGCTCGGTACCGCCATAGAAGGAGGTATTCTCGGTTTCGTTTCCAACTAAACGCGTTTCGGTGTGATTTGTGTTTTGTTTTGTGGTGCACGATGGCTTACAACGGTAGTGGTGGCAAGAGACTGTGTACTGGGACCGACCTAGATGTCGAAAGGGTAAGTCATAATATTTATGTACACAAATTGTCAATCCTATATCTACGTAGACCCGACGAAAATGGCCGTGTTTTGTACATTTCCCGTTCCATGTCCGTGTTTCAGTCACGAAATGAATCTGTAATAGTTCCTGTAATCATTGGATTAATGATAATGATCGTTTGTTGAAGGATCCGACGTTTCGTTTACGGTCTTGTCATGATCACGTTACGTTGTTGATTTCTCGTTTTGAGGTTACGTTTTGTTGACACATGATTAACTAAAAAAACTAAGTACCTAGGTATGGATTTTTATTTATGTTCAAACACTCGAAAACTTATCTCGTGGCCAGGATTTTTTTCACGTTACCACGTTAACGAAATAGAAATGTACGAAAATAACTCCGTACCCAGACACTGTCAATTAATGTGATTGACATCGCTCGGTCATTAGGCCTTTTGGTGTTTCTTGTTCGCGGGAAACAGGCATTTCCCGTTTTCTAGGTCGATAACAATAGGACGATACCGGGCTTTGTAGTCGAAAAGATACCGATTTAAAATTAGATAGGAAGGTAACTAATTACACTCCATCCCGAATAGTCGTGTTCTTTTTCTGTTGTCTACTATTAACTTTTGATATCCGCGTTCTGTAAAACTTTGAAACAGCTCTGTAGCATATTAGTTCTAAAATCCAAGTTACACGCAGCTTTTCAAATCAATGCATCGCGCAATGTTATCACTAAAAAGGTTTCAATTCTATGATTTTTTTACAAGTCTTAATGAGTACGAATTTGGGCGCTTCTGTTTTTATTCAAACTTTTGTATTTAGCTGGCAGTGCTCATTGTAGGTTTTCTAAGTTGATTAAAATATTTACAGACGCTTTTGCATCATTAGAAACGGTTATCCAAGGTTATATGATACAAAAAACATTTTTATGTAGCATAGAGTTTAGTTGAATATTTACGACGTATAGACAATATTTTTGCATCATCAATGCGACATCAAATTTGTCTAATTTGAATTACGATTCTTTGATGGCTCTAGTTAGATCAAAGTGTATGCTGATATTATACAAAATGTTTATTGCTACATTTATTATACGCGTTCCGATCCTAATTTAATGTATGTTACAGTTGTTCCACAAAAATATTTGTATGTTAAAGATCATCAAATAAAACTGCACAAATCTCTTCATTATTCGGTCGTCCATGAACCTCGTCTTTTCTCGCTTGCTTTTTGATGTTCACTAACAAATTTTATATGGTTTTGTTTCGTTCTAATTCCAATCCCACTGTGTATCTGAAGACGGAAAACTCATATTTCGTGTGGACTTTAAAATTACTATATTTAGGGCAATATTTCACTCAAGCTCGCACTAGGGAACGTATAAAGTAGTCAATTGTTAATTTGAATGAATCTGCGCCCAATTTGTTTTATTGCTGACAAATGTTCACCAATTTGTATATCACTATAATAATTTTAAACTTCAAAGGTGTTCAAAGTCTCGACTGACTTTGAAGATATAATTGAACGGTGTTGATAATTGAACATTAATGTGTCTCTTTTGTATTTTGAATTAGAACGGTAATATTCACAAAACTTTAACGGCAAATGAAATCTGTATCAAATTGATTAATTAGAAAACACAAAAAAATTGCGCGCTTTGATTGATTGACATGAATGAATGAGTGATTAACCCATTCAACGCGGTCGGATTTTTCGTCTATTACGATGCGACGCGCGTCATTCGGTTTAATTCTCTTTTGTCACACGTCCGTCGATTGGCGGTTTGTGCAAAATTTTGTTCCGTCTCGGTTTTATCACCGATTTTGTTATAAAACCGGTAACAACGCACTATTGATTGCCGTTTACCCCAGTACGAAAGGGGGAAAATTTCGCCACGAAAATATGTTATTAGTTTTTAATACGGTTATGAAAGTATCATTAATAAAGAAAGCGATAAAAGTATTTCCTTCAAGTTTAAATATAAGAAAGTTTATTTTAAATTGATACGATTCCCAGCACGTGTTTAATACAAAAGTTGACAATTAAAAGCCTGGCACTTAGTAGGTATTTAGTTCCAGTTTAGTTCAGTCAATATGTTTGTTGTATTGTAATAAGGTCGTGCAAAAGTTTCTTCGCATTTTATATAAAAACTCGAGACATTGTTTTTCAAAGTTTACTTAGATTTAATTACAATATATATGTGCCATTTTGTACGATGACTGTCTACCATATTGTAGGTAGTGACATGATCCCGTTGCTGTAGAAATTTTGGGACTTCTGATCAAAAAAACGCGAAATGTAGTTTTGGCAGTCCTCTCTTGATGTTAGCCTGATACTGTCTAAAGAATTCTGAAAAGACCGAAACAGGTGGCAATCTGAAGGTGCAAGGTCAGGGCTATATGGCGGATGCATTAACACCTCCTGGCCAAACTCTCTTAATTTTTGCTGAGTGACTAAAGATGTGTGAGGTCTAGCGTTACCGTGATGAAAGACCACACCCTTTCTATTAATATTCTATCACATAATATTCTATCACATACACACAACACCGTCTAGCCCAAACTAAGCAGAGCTTGTACTATGGGTACTCGACAATGGATAAATATACATATATATATATATATACTTTTTTTGTTGTAATTACATACATATTATACATAGAAACACCCAGACCAAGACAAACATCCATGTTCATGCACACAAATGTTTGACTTGTGCGGGAATCGAACCCGTGACCTCAAGTGTGGCAATCGGTTACACTAATCACTACGCCATTGATTAATTCCGACCGCTTTCTCTCAATTTCTTGCTTAAATCTCATCAGTTGTTGGCAGTAGAGATCCGAATCGATGGTTCTGCCCGGCGGTAAAAGCTCATAATGAACAATACCCTTCCAATCCCACCATACACACAGCATCACCTTATTGCGAGTTAGCCCGGGTTTTGTCACAGTCTGTGAAGCCTGACCGACCTTTGACCACGACCTTTTTCGCACATTCTTATCGTACATGATCGACTTTTCATCACCAGTTATCAATCTCTTCAAAAACGGTTTGGTTTCATAACGTCTCAATAAAGAATCGCAAATGAGTACACGGTTCATTAGGTTTCTTTCAGTGAGCTCGTGTGGCACCCAAATATGGAGCTTTTTTGTATACCCAGTTTTTTTTCAAATGGGTTAATACTGTTTTGTGTTCAATTCCCAGATCTTCAGCTATGTCGCAACTACTGATACGACGATTTCCTTTTTTGTCATACAATTTTAAAATATATCGAATTTCTTCATTAGAGTCACTCATTTTGACAGAAAGAAAAATAAATGTTAACTGGCGGGAAACAATATTTTACTAAATTCTTTCGTTTTTTGAAATGTAACCTTTTAATGGTATCAAAACCAGCCAGATACAACTAGTACAGCCAAAATGATTTTATAAAAAATTTATACAGACTATATGCGAAAACACTTTTTCCCCGACCTATTATTATAGGTAGGTATATAAGCGCCTAATCCGCAATATTATAGACAATGCAATTAGCTTTGATATGCACTATGGAAATAGTAAAATATCAACTTACGATATTGTGCCAAAGCATTTAGTTAATTATCAAATGTATTGCAATTATACAGCGTATTATTGTTTGTTCAATTTTATACTCTAACACAAATGTCGGACTAAATATTGAGCTTCTAAATTGTAAAATTATCAGTACATTCAAAGCTGAATTAACAATTTATACGTGAATTTTGCACCAACACAATGAATGCGAAGAAACTGTAATCGTCATAATATTTGTATGATTCTGCCAATTCTCACTTGCTTTTATCACGTTGTGTTGTCGACAGACACACGTATAAGATGCCGACGATTTTCTCAAAAATGCTTTTTATCTGTGTCGCGTGGAAAATTATCTTACATCCGTTTCTATATCTTAATATGCAAATAACTAAAGAATTTAGTCAATATACACAGTCGGTAAACTTTAAATCATGTTGTTGGCATAATACGAAAATAGTATTTGCACGAACACCGCCTGAGATGCTCGGTTTAGTCTCCCCCTTTGCAAAAAGGGATAAAACCTTGGAACACATAATCGAGCGCGTATAATTGCGTGCGAAACATGCATCTTTGACGGCATAAAAAACAAATTAAATTCATGCAAATGTTTGAATGCAAAATCTCGTAAATAACATTGAAAAAAGTTAATTTACGATCCACGAGTCTATGACCGACCCGGTGGTAGGAAGGTCAATAAATAAAAAGTTCAATTAAAATAAGATATCAGAAAATCTTTATCATTGTCTATTTGTTAATAGTACTACTAATATTTGCTTGTCAGTTTGTTCACTTTCCTAATTAACAGTTTTAACGATTCTGTTAACGATTCTATTTAATAAGAAACTAGTTGCAGACTGGTTTGGATCGCATAGTATATTTAAATTTATATTCATAACAAAAACAGCGCAGTTAAACGTGTCGCTACATTTATATTCTTGTATTTTAAGCCATTTTGTCGAGTTATTAAGTACCTTTATGTTATTCTATATCTTTTTGCTCCTTTTTGACACGAAGGAAGAACAAACACACGTATCCGCAATTATAGTATTAGGTCGTGGCCTATGAAAATGACGATCTTTTCCTATGAAATGTATAATAGTTATTATAAAAATACTATTTATTTTGATAGATAGACTTCTTTTTATTACTTCTTCTCTCTTAGCCTTTATTATTCCCAGTCACTTGGGGTCGGCTTTTCTGGTCTAACCGGATTTGACAGGATATCAGTTTTTACATGGAGCGGCTGCCACCTGACCTCCGCAACCCGAAGGCTACCGATACCGTAAGGCTAGACCAGTGTCAGGATATTAGATGACTTTCCCAATAACGACTGACATAGACGTTCATGGCAGCCGGAACCAACGGCTTAACGTGCTCTACGAGGCACGGAGCAGGCGATAATTGTCAATCAATACGCTCATAATTTCGAAAAGTCATATAACTTCCGAAAGTCAGGTGCGCGACGTGGTTCGAACCCGAGACACTCTGCATTGCAGTCTGTTGGTCTCCCCACTAAACTATCGCTGCTACTTCTTTTTATTACTAACATGTATTATTATATTACTTAAATACATTTCTTTTACAATTTTTACAAAAATTAATAACGTTTACTGTCGTCTCGGATTTGCTGCATAATTATGCAAATATAAGCGCGTTATATTACTGTTATGTAAGGACCAAATTCCTTTTACTAAAGGATTGGCTTTACTCGAGGCTTACCAGCAGGGAGGCCATAGCTTCTTCACGTTTATAGTAAAAAAAAACGTTTAACCCATACGCGAACAAACTCATAAGCAAACACAAGTATTATAAGACATAACCCATATAAAATGGTTTGTAAGATCAGTATAAGCTGCTCTTTTGTAATGTAAATTTATTGAGGTTGCTCCAATGATAATACAGATATTTAAACTAGATAGATTTAAAACAATCGGCGCCGGCGATCGTGTTAGCTATTGCCAATATTATAAATTAACTTGAATGCATACGACTTTGTAAGTGGTTTATTGCAAAATTTTATTGGTCCACCATTTTTTATTATTAGATTGTCTGTGTCCCGCGGTTTTCACCAGCGTTAGGTACCGTTTATGGTTGCTGCTATGTTTCTTTGGGTCGCAGCGGACCTTTCCTCATTGAACGGATTAACAGCCGCAAACATAATTATTTTACAAATAGGTATTAAGCTTTTCACTCTCTTCACATGGGTATATCTTTTCTATAATACCAGTAGCTTAATTTGTTCAATAACCGTAATCAGTACCATTCAATACTCTTACTGTAAGTATTAGTACATGTAAGTATTTTTCTAGAAAGGTTATGCTATCTTAGCATAACCTTTCTAGAAAAATACAACATTTAGCAGACATTTCAGTGGAATCCGCTAATAAACTCGCCTCATCTTACTTACGTAGGATTTAGATATAATTGGCTAAATGTGGATGTGATTCACCTCTGCCTACACAAACGTGTGCGAGCGCAATGTTATATCTGGTTTTAGAGGGCACAAGAATTAATTAGGTATTACGGTAAACAGCTTCTGAATGGGCAATTATATTTTTTTACACGAATATTAGTGTTCATTTAGCGGGCAATCCCAATGTTAAGAGGCAATCGTTGGTGTTCTGTCAAAAGTACATTTAAAAATGTATAATTTTGTCTATGGAATGCCGTCTTCATTGTAATCTTTTAAAAAAATAACTGGCGCCTAATTTATAAAAATAAAAGTATAGTTTTGTCGTATGTCTACGCGGATGGTACGCATCGAAATTAAATTACTTTTTAAACGTTATCGTTATTTATGTTGTGAATAGATATTTATTTACATTTATCTCGAATTTTAGATGCTTTTCAACATGTTATTGACTTGACATAAAAGCCGTAGAAACTAGTATATTTCATAGCTAGGTATATTAAAATGCGAAAGGTATTGTACCGGCCTCTCAGTCAGTAAAGATTTTAATGAAGTCTTGCCATCGAGATACATACTTTGAATCTTGGTGAAGAACAGTAAACTAAGAAGATACTTTGAAAAGTAAACGAAGATGCGGGTAGCAGCTAGTTTTACATATTAAATTTAAAAGTAAAAACTTTCTTGTCTGTGGTAAACATATACGTATACGTTTGTTTGTGTGCTTGAATGGAATGATCTCGTAGAAATAATTTAAAATTTGAATAGAATGACATTTGAATTGTTACAACACATCGACATCAAAAACACACTAACGAAGAGCAAAAGACCATAAATCAATACTGTTTCTCTATACTACATATGAATGACACATAAGTATTAGGTATTATATAAACTGTCATCTTCTTACAAAATGTTTACGAGTTGCTACATTCTATTGACTTATGTGTCACGGTTTAAAATCACCATTTATGTACCACCATACCATTTTGTATGAAAGCATAGAGGTTTCGCTCTTTGAGTAAGGTGACAGTGACGTGACATAAAATTTCATCAAAATCGGTCCAGCCGTTTAGGAGGAGTTTAATTACAAACACACGCACAGAAGATTTATATATATAAAGAAGTCAAGGAGATGACCAACGATCAATTAATTATTTAGAACTATAGTCTTCTATAATCTCACGTCTTTATCCGCATGAAATAGGCAGAGATGTATTAAATACACCTGCATTTCGCCTGTTCAGTTACATGTAATATGGTTAAGCCTAGTGTCGTCTGCTGGGTACAGATCCAGACTTCGTGATGCTACTGAGAATTTATTGACAGAAAAATCTAATAACACTTTGCCCGGCTCGAGAACCTATCAAGCTAACACGGCACCCGCATTTATCGACCCTGCGCTACCTAGGCAGTTAAATAAAATCTTGTCCGGCTCTGGCACCGAAACCACAAGCATGCAAGCGCCATTCAGAACCGCTGCGTTACCGAGCCGTTTAAATGCCAGAAATGTTATTAGAATTAAATAAGTGTAAATTTTCACGGTCGTTTCAATTACAAATCTTTAGGAATTAATATTCGAAATTGGACGTAGGAACAGCACAGATGGGATGGTATCAATTAATGGCCGCAGTCGTCATCTGCCTCAGCTCTAATCATTTAAGTTGGACAACTTGTGCACGGTACGGAATCCTTTAATTATCATTTAATATTAGATCTCGAAATGATACATTGAATGCAGTTAGGTTAGGAAGTAATTGCGTTTTGATTTGAAGATTGTTGCTGCAGTAGGTTAAGTTATCTTACTTTTATCGATGAGTCTAGAAGGGGTCCCATGTGAGTACTAAAGTTTGTTTGAATGTTTGATCCACAAAGTGCATTTTACGAAGTGTCCGTTGTTCAATGCCTAGTCAGCGATACAAAGGTTAACCCAAGTGCATATGTACTTGTTTTGTACATTCAAAAAGAGAACACAAATAAAAGAATGAAGATATATTTTTAACTTCTATGATTTGCATTTAAAATATAGTGTTATAAAATAGTGTTGCAACAGAACTTTTTTAACCTTTTGAACGCCAGAGTATAAACGCATCGCCGTACACCCGACGCCAAGCCACTTTTTCTGTAAAATGACCTTCAAAAGTATAGGGATTCCAAAACTTTATCGAATATGAACTGTGTTTTTATTTTCATCTTAAATTTTTTAATAAACCCTGCTCATGACACTGATATTTATTTAACCTTTCACTACTTCCCACTGTAGTAATCATTACACGGCATTTTACACAGACTTTATCAATGTAAACGCAGATATTAGGAGATACAAAATAAAAACAAAATAAAATATGGTACAACACTATCTTATACCTGTTGTCTTGATATTGTGACAATGGCGTGGCCTACCAGCCAATTTTACGACATTCTCGCATCAGAATAAGGATGTAGCAGTGTACATGTCGCTTATCGATTCTATTAAGTATGGATCTATAAAGTATGCTTAATATAATAACTACTATAATACAGCATGAGGAATTTTAGTTTTATAATAAAAAGATAAATAGAAATCAGTATTTTATTTATTGTTATTAATATAAACGTAATTAACGAAGATATACATTAAAAATCAACAGTTATTTGCAATGATCATAACTACCAATCAGTCTTATAATATCACATTACTGTAATGGCAGAATAGGAATAACAAAGATGTAAGATAACAAAACATAAACATAATGATTATAATTATTGATGTAATATCACAAGCCTTCAACAAATAGCACCTGATAGTAAAAAAAAGAGAATATATATGTAAAATTAACGATGCAAATAATTATCTTAATATGATAATTATTTGCAGTTGTACATATATTATATGTACCAACTTACAAACAATAGAATGTCATATCTTTAAATATAATTATAGTAGCGATAAAATAATAAAATATCACACATAAGCAAATCGTATCACTAAGGTAATAAGTAGATGCGACATTAACCTAACTAAAGAAAAGTATAATTATAAAGCATGGTATTTTAACAGCGTAACAGATCGGCTGATGTAACTAATTTTTGGTTGAATGTATCTATGTTAAAACATTTTCAATGTACTACATACTTAATATCACCAATACTAGATAACATAATATTTACGGATTTTGCTTGATTTCAAGAACATGTTGATAAGACATTTTTTATCATAGTTTATAAAATAAAAGTTTTAAAAGTACATAACTTACCTCTAAATCATTTTCTTGCAACGATTCCGCTTCCGAGAACTCATCATCGCCTCTAACACCTTCTAATATTCGAAGAAGTTCTTCGGTACTCATAACACTCATTGCACTTGCTATTAAGTTTAACTTTAAATAAAACAAATCAATGTCACTTCACTAAAAGTGATCGCCTTCGCTTATGACGTCACTGTTTTGTCGTCTATTTGTGACCATGGCGTACAAGGGACTGCAAATCGGTGTTGCGCTAGGGATGCCCAAGAGATGCTATTAGCGAATATCGAAAATAGGCCGGCGGACATTTTGTTTTTGATTGTGTAGCTAGTGGCATGCTTGCATAAGACTCAGTTGTTATAAAAATCTATCTGGTTTATCCTGATTCCAACTGATACACAAATAATGTATTCTGAATTAATGTTTCACACTTATCTTTAAAAGTTTTTAAGGATATTACCATCATGCGTCACAACACTAGCTGTCACATATAGAAGACAATGGCGTGTGAGACACTACCTTTTTACGAATAAATCATCTCGTTTTTTATCTTCAAATTTCTCAATATTGATGGTATAATTTCATTCGTTTTATGCAATCAAATATAGATGGAAGCTTACATTTTTAAAGTATATCAATAAAACACACAAAAGTAATGGTTTTATTGTTTATTTTTATGTTATGGTGCGACGTATTTTTTGTCATGCATATGTGACGTTGGCGTTGAGGGCAAGACTTCGTTTGTCACGTATATGTGACAATGGTGTCCAAAAGGTTAAGATATGCACACCTGACTCATTGAGACAAAGAAACAAAAATATAGTAGACAACATCGATTGTCTATTTTGACATTCGTGTCGAATAAACCGGTAACTTGTTATGCAAATTTACCAATTTATTTATTCAATCAAATTTGATGCGCCATTTTGTAAGCGTGATATGGTTCAAACGGTACTTTCTTGTACGTTCGCCTGTATATAAGTATTTTTAGTATATAATGTACCGTTTATTCTTTCTAGAAAATGTGTTAATTGCTTTTGTTGTAACGCTTTATCGATGTTCTGTGCTGCATACCTTTTTATCGGGCGCAGTTTTAGTGTATATACATTTCAAGTATAAAATTTGTAATATTATTGCCACGATATAATAATAATATGACATAATTATGGCGTTTCTAAACACGGAAATCTGTTTAAACTATCCATGCATATAAGTCTCATGTCTGTTTCCCAGAGGGGTAGGCAGAGACTACGAATTTTTATTTATTACTGTCCGAGCATATATCTATTTCATACATACTTTTCGGCTAAGGAAACTTTTAACCTTGCCTTTCTTAAGAGTGCCTTTGATCGTATAGGCATAATCCGGTGAAGTTATTGATTGATTCACCGATAAAGCGTAAGCTAATTATCTTTTTTGTATGGACTTCAACGTGTATAGGTGCATACCGTGAATTCTAACCTAAAACTTCACGATTGGCAGTCATCCAAACAATCACGGTAACGCC
This sequence comes from Catocala fraxini, assembly GCA_930367265.1. Classification (NCBI taxonomy): domain Eukaryota; kingdom Metazoa; phylum Arthropoda; class Insecta; order Lepidoptera; family Erebidae; genus Catocala; species Catocala fraxini. Next base: position 19,004,498 of record OV884049.1, on the reverse strand, counting down.
ACTGGGACGTAGAGGTAGTAGTAAAAACTTTATATTAAAATTATTCGATGCTCGATCAAAAGTATGAATGAAAAATAAAATACAATGTTTACGGTTAGCCATCAAACGGGAACGCCAGATGCATTGCCGCATCTCAACGTAGTTTTATCATGTGCAAAAACTAAATAAATCACTATGATGTATTTACTTGTAATTGTTAACATCAAAGAGAATCCATACTAGATATCTAAGTCGCTGAAGCGGGGACAGATAAAAATTACCACAAATCTTTTTATTTCAATAGAGATTTGTAAGAATTTCTAAAGAACAAAAAATGAGCTGGATTAGTCAGAGATAAATCAGTGTGCGCGCGTGTACGTCTCATGTAAAACTGTGTTTTGTCAGTGCGGCTGTCTGTAGTGTTGTTGAGAGGCGATCGTTGCGCGTTTGACATTTTAGCGTGAATCACGCGCACGCACTATGCCAAGGGGGCGTGCCGTGTGTCTGTCGAAGTACGAGCCAGATAGCTCGGCGACGCCATTGGTTACTACGCGATTTATTCACTACGCCCTTTTCGATAACGACCGTGCTGCCTACGAAGGAGCTTTAAAAAATATTGCTCGTTAAAATAGTGGATTGTCTTGTTACTCATATCGAGAAAGCTCGCCCTTTGGATTTGATGCCCGGGTCAACTGCATTTTGTCAATAAATCTCAGTAGTTACTACGCCCTATAGATTCGCCTCAGAATATCGATGCCGATATATTAATGTGATAAATCTGTGCCTAAAACTTTTAGTATAATAGGCGCTATTGTATGTCACGTATAAATTGTCTAAGACTGGACTTAAGCTCCTCAACATTTATTTTCAGAGTTGCTATGTCAATAAACTGTTGGAGCGATGCCGTTCCAAATTCAAATGTGGGTTGCTTTGGATAGGCCATTGTTTTATTTTTATTTCCTTAATTTATTGGTGTGGCAATTAATTGGATTTATTTGATGAGTTCTCTACTCGAGACGAAATAATATTACAACTATTATCATTTTCAGTCTGCTCTTAACGTTTTTAATCGTATTTATATCTCAGCTTCGAAATAAAAGATCTTCAAACAGATACCTGGATATATTTCTGGTGAAGTTCCTTTTCATAATTGAATTATTAATAAAGACCAGAAACGTGCTGTTTTGATAAATAAAAGTAGTGTTGCCTCTGGTAGTTGGTAGTTGGCGCCAAAAACTAATATCCCTTTGTGTTTTTGCGATGACAATTGGTCGGTGGCTGTGCCAATATTTTAAATCATAATGTTGGAATGCGTCCTAAGTTCTTACGGAGAGAGTTATTGTCTAGGGCGCGAAAATTTTCTGGTGACTCATAGACGAGTTTAGTTTTTTTATTGGAGGTGTGTCGTTGGCTCTACTAAGTTTTTGCTCGTTAGTATTCATTATAAAAACTAGATGGGAGATGAGTGATTTACAGCAGTTATTATTTTCCGGATGTGTCTCTAAACACCTGTTAGTTTTTCTTAATTTATATACTAATTAAATGTCACCCGTGACAGTCGTATGGAATAATCAATAAAATCCAGTCATTTGACTTAAGATTAAAAAATTCTTATCATTGGAACAAGTGGATAATATTGGATTCAATTAATTATTTATTTCGTATGAGATATCTATATTAATATTATAAAGCTGAAGAGTTTGTTTGCTTGTTTGGTTCAACGGGCTAATCTCAGGCACTACTGGTTCGAATTAAAAAAATATTTTAGTGTTATATAGCCCATTTATCGAGGAAGGCTATAGGCTATATGACATCACGCTACGACTAATAGGAGCGGAGCAGCAATGAAAAATGTTGCAAAACGGGAAAAATTATCTTAAGTGAAGCAGACGAAGTTGTGCGTGTTAACCCGTGACGCAGTGACGACTTTGCAGATCGAGCGACTCGTGTGGTTAAGCAATATTGATATTCATATTTGCAGATGATGATCACAAGTAGGTATTAGTTATGGGTATACGGCAATTAAATAAAATTGGAATACAGAACACAATACACAAGACGGTACCTACTAATTTTGCATGCGCGGCGTACGCACTTATGTGTAGTGCTGTTGATCTATTCGAATACATTTAGATCGCGATTGTGATATCGCAAGATGATAGGCATCAAGGCGGCTGTGTAAACCTTAAACTTTTAATGCATAAATTACTCACTATAATTAAGGATTCCTCGCTTTGTAGGAGTACTGAATTATTAGGTTTCCTAATTTCAGCTCTAGGTTTTACGTAATCAGTATTTATTTTGCATAAAGTATTTACAAAATGAATTATGTTCTGTGAGAGATTTCGCTAGTAACGGCTTTACAAAGAGATTCAGCAAGGCTACCTAAATAAATAAAATAAAATAAAATAGGTTAATTACGTGAACTATCTATTTGAAAACTGATATATCCAGTCCAATCCGGTCGTATATTGGGGCAAACCTATTGCCGTCTACCGGGCATTGCCTAACTCCGTGCTGCTACTTGCTGCTGAGAATTTCTTGACAGAAGAACCCAATAACTCGTAGATCAAGACCTAATGCATAACAGTCGCATACACTACCGCTGTGCCACCGTAAAAATCCAAAATATGACTGCACGGATGTTGTAGTGGTTTTAGTGGTCGCTTTGCCACTGCGCCAAGTCTTGGAGTTCGAATCCCACACGAGCCAAAAATTTGTGTAATCCACTAATGGTTGTTCCGAGTCTGGGTGTTCTTTGTGTCTGTTGTTTGAATGTTTGTAAAATCCCTCGCGACACAGGAATTATTCCTAGTGCGGGAGTTGTCCTTTCTAACAAAAATAAAGTATAGTAAAACCAATACTGACGGCTGAAAAATAAAGTCGGTTTAACAGTTATCGGATTTATCGTCCCATGATGTTGATAAACGGACAATAGAGCCAATTTCTCTTACTCAAATTTCATAAATCTGTACCATATTTTCTGGCCAATTTTTTTGACTAATATTACAATTTTATTGTTTCTTTTGAATTCAATGTCTTGTGAATATTTTACGCTTTTTCTTTCATATGGCAATTTACATTGGCAGCTTGGAATCTTGTACTGTCCTGGTAGATGACAGTAATAAGAATTAAGTAACTTCTGATAGAATGCATAGAGTTTCCAATACGCGTGTCAATCAGGTTCGTCTGCCGAGCAAGTCTCAAGTAGCAGTAGTACGGGAATCTGTATTCAATAAACCATTATAGGCTGGCCCTTAATAATTTGAGTTTTAATTAGCGATGTGCACAATAGCTTCCGCATTTTATTCGAATATGTAGGCAACACTTTATGTAAGTGTGTGCGCTGTGCCATTAAACTTGCTAATTAAGTATCGCATTGTGCACAATTGTATTGAATAGTATGCTCGCAGTCTCCAATTCTCGGGTCAAATAGGTCCATCTGCTTTCAGGAGTCCGATAAGCAACAAAAGATTGGCCCGTTATTATGTTAGTCCTAATTAGCAATATGCACAATAGCTGCGTATAAAGCTATATACGTATACAGTTGTCTACATATATAGCAACAGTGTATGTAGATAACTCTATACGTAGGGGTGCGTACTGTGTTCTTAGAACATGCTACAAAGGAAACGCCTAGTGCACAATGTATTCGAAAATTATTTGAATACAATTACGCGCATCACTAGTTCTTACGGTGACGGCATCTGAGTGAGATCTTCCACACGTTGAAGGCTACACTAAGGTTAATTTCTGCCTTACCTTTCAAAGATATAACTGTGAAGTTATGGTAATATAATAAAAATAATGCTGGGCGTGGACCGTCACAGAAATATAACATTAATGGGCATCGCAAATCAGTCGCGCCCTACATTCCTGAACTGGAACATTTGATCAATAAGCTGCCCTTGAAGCGGCAATGGACATAGAAATCAAATTTTGTTTCGAATTACAGATTGTGTTGATATATTTGTAATAAAATTTATTTGCTGTCGTTTAGTGTCCTTGGTTGTTTGTATTGATTGTGTCTCTTTGGGTCATCAAATATCTATAAAAATGGCTATTTTTAGAGTTGGAATTATTATATCTATATCCTATTTGGAACACCATTGGACTGCCACGAGTTCGATCCCAAGGCAATCACGTCGGTCTTTTCGAAGTCATGTACATATTAAACAGTTAATTATCGGTTGCCGTCAAGCTGAGGAACTCTGAATATTTGAGAGTTCTCGAAGGTGTGAAGTCTTCCAACCCGCGTTAGGCTAGCGTGTAGGACAATGGTTTCACCCTTATACTGAGAGACCCCATGTACTGCAATGGCACAGTTTAAAATAGGGCTGATACATTTTATATTATTATACATCTTTCAGGGCGTAGAAATGCTAGGCATCTCTTGAAGCCTACGTCCCATATATAGAGATGTGGGTTATTAACACTATAACTAATGCGTCGATATTCGAATAGGTCCCGAGATTTCAGTCTATTTGCTTTTTCTAGTCACGATGTGCTCATAAACTGTTTTATAGAAACGTTAAAAATACTTCATGGTGAATTCTCAGATTGAATTTTATCGGATAACACATTAGCCATCAACCATTATAAAGTTGACCACTTAAATCAATGAACCATGAACTTGGGCAATAGACCATTTTTATTTCATAAATTCATTGATAGTAATTTATCGAATAATAAAAAATGAATCATATGATAAGATATCGTATACTATATTAATTTTTGAAAATATTTAGAAAAATTGAGCATGTGATTCGATTCCGTTATTTATCGATACGGTGTAATTGATAATTTATCGAAACAATTCACAATTGGGTAACTGGAACGTTCTAAACCAGCATCCCGATCAGACAATGTCTAAGTAAACCGTTGCAGCCAGAAGCTGATTGTCGCAAATAGGTCCCTATTACCTTTTCTGGTTACCCAAAGCCAAATTATTCAAAAGCTATTTTCGGTACAATACCAGACATGCTACTATCGTGTATAACAGCAATGAAGCATTGAATTGATATCACGTACTATCTAAGTGAGCGATGAACGGCATTCCACCGTATAAATTAGGCAGACAGGTAACGTCTCTGGAATTTCAGCAGTATTTAGACTTGTACCTATTGATTTAGGAGCAAACAGTAAATTTGGAAATTCTAGATTGGCGTATATACTAGATCTTGTTAAATAGGATGGTTTGACTATCGAGCTGTTTATCAGGGAACTAGGTCAAATTCTTGACAATATTTGAAAGTCTCGTGATATGTAGTTTCTTTAGAATTTTGCTTTTGGCACTGCTTTTGGCACTATAGTGCCAGCATAAAGATTTTGGGTGCAAGTGTGATTACCGAGAACTAACAATATAAATATGAAAAAAAATGTGCCCGCATATTACTTTATGAACTGAACCGCAATCATCAAGTCCTCATTTTGGCAGTGCGTGCGATGAAATAAAATGATTAGAAGTTTCATTTAATTATCTATACTTCATATTGAAACATTAAAAGCAAGAAAAACGACACTATATTCTTAAAGTTAATAAATTGTTGTCCGTCATTCATGCTTTAAACGTTTGAACTTCGTGATGAAACTCGAACGTTTAACCAAACTTACCAAATTACATTAAAGAATTTAATAAACAGTTTTGATTTGGAAAATATTGTGTACATTTTACTCTATTATGTAAAACGGTTCAGTTTGGCAGCCTCATTTGAATACAAGTCTTCGGCTTGAAGCCCTCTCGACATGCCATCGAGGTGACAAACCAACTTTACACCCAACTACCCTAAAAATAAGGTCGAGAGTTCGATGAATGCTCTTTTTTAAAATATTGTCTTATGTTCGCGCAAAATATATATTTTTAAATCCTGACAAAATAGCAGAAATAAATGTTTTATAGTAGTGGAATTTTGAAGCTTACTGTTCCGTCATGGTTTTTTGTATCATTAAAGTGAGAACACTGGTCTAATTTGCGAGCTATAAACTTGTCTTGAATTTTACTAGGAGCGGCTTGCGGTTGACCTCCAGATTATACAGTTGCTTAGCCATAAATACAACTGTGATGCATTATGCATGTAATCATAGAAAAGAGAAAGACAACCTCGCATTGTACTTTTGTAGTACAACCCTCTAAAAAGTTTTCGTGAGCCACCTGCTTCCAAAAGAAACAGATGGACATTTGTAAGTAAGATTCCCGCTATGCGGCTTGCGTCTGCTAAGTAGTATTAGGAAACGTTGTCTCATAAAACCTACCTTTATATTCTAGGTCAATTTGATGATACATATGAAGTAATCAAATATTTTCACAACAGACACAAACTGAGGTGCGTAACCAGATAGTCAGAAAATCCTTTATTACCGAGTTAAATTTCTAGCAAAATAAGTGATAACTTTGTAATTCCAATTAATTTAAGCTTTGTCATTAAAAACTCGTATTATATTATAATTGGACAAACGAAGCACTAAATGATCCTATAAGAATATCGTTTTTACTATATATTATTTATAATCTTGGTGATTTGGTGGATTTAAAATCCACCAAAGCCGTTGATTGTATTTCTGAAAAGCTCTTTGAGATTACATCAATATAATAATTTACTACGTAAAAAGTGTATCGGATATTTATATATCTTCGTGGAGCCGTCAGTTTTGTCGGCTATTTCGGTCGCACGTCTCAATTATATCCATCAGTTGGTTACTGCCAGTGAATCGTCATGTGCAATCAAAACATCGTTCATCGCTTCTTCAATAAAAATCTTATATTTCAATATAAGCTGGTTGTTACTACTGCGTTTGAAACTAGACTGGTTTATTCCTTATGGTAATAGCAGAAAATTTAGAATTTTCGAATTTAAGAATTTTCTCCTTGTGGCACAATTCTTCCAAGAAAACATACTACATTATTGCGAAACGAAGGCATCCCAAGCATGTTGTTCTCTGAGCCACAAGCTAACAAACCAATCTGTCATTTTAAATCGGTTCCGCAATTTCGGCGTTCACGAGTAACGAACAAATGTGACACTTATGTACTAATAATATTATTTGGAACGTATTTTTGTCGCGCTCTTCAGTACAGAATATCAAAATGCAACGTTTGAGGCAATTTGTCAATCCAAATGCGTCACAAAGTTGCATCTTCTTGCAACATTATAAGACGATTTAGTGACCAATACATGTAAAATTAAATAGTCTCTCGGCCGAAGACTTTTAAATGCTTATTTCGCGAATTTGCATTTACGTGACACACGATACTAAATATATTCCCACAAATTGTTGCACATAAACATTATAAAATGGCATATAAACATAAACACGCACTCTAATGACTCATAAAAGGTATGCGCGTTAAATTTAGCAGCAGTATGTCACGATGTACCGCTGAAGAATCTGGCACGGATCAGACAGTATTAGAAGACTTTAAGCTTTGATGTGTTTAGAAGCAATTGTCTCAATTTTATTGCTGGAATCAAAAGTTCCTAGAGATTTTGTGTGAAAAAAAAATAGATACAAAGCAGATGCACGGATCAGTTAAAACAGTAGTCCAAAGGTTAAGGCATGGGATTTGTGTTCAGAAGGTTGCGGGATTTCATTGTACTATTGACCTGGATTGCCCAATGCCAGTTTAATGGGATGAACTATAATATAATCATTGTGTAATTTCAATACAATGTTGAATGTTAAAATTTAGCAAAAGCTTCAATGGATGGAATCACATGGTTAATTTTTAGTCATACAGTCAAGCTTGAAATAAAGGGATACTTAATGCAGCTTAGGACCCTGTCCGATTATTATAGTTCATCCAATTATGTGTGAGAAGAAATTAAGTTTGATGCGATTAGTATTATAAGTAGTTACTTTGTGGATAATACCTTCATGATTATATTGTAACATACATTCATGGTTTTTATATAGGCGCTTTTCTTATTTTATACAATAAGTTGGCAAGCAAGCTTAAAGTCCGCCTAATGGTAAGCGGTTATTACTCGCGCTTTGCCAATTCCAGAGAAATTAATGAAGGATGTGATTTAAGGAGAAGAAAGGGACAGATAGCTGTGTTAGCCTACAGAACTTTTACTTACCGAGCTAAACGCAGTTACAGTGTTGCTCCATTAACGCCGTTTGGTGGGTGGCAGTTCCCCGGACGAGCCGACTCATTCGTACCGTCACCGAATAATTGGCAACAGTGGGCGGTCAACAACACTCAATTTACAACATATCAAAATATTAACTGGTTTAGTTCATATTGATTTATTTTTAGATTTTGAGTGATGCTAATGACCAGCAGTGAACTGCTATAGGGCTATTAATTGACTCGAAGTTTGCTTTTTAATGACCTGTTGTGTTTCGATTATTATAATCTCTCAATCTCAATAGAAGCATTTGAAATAAAACAAATCAACGGTATTATCCTATTCAGCCGCAACAGCACACCGGCAACCAGACATAATAGGTTTTAAATTATGTCTGGTATTTGCCTTGACTTGTAATACTAAATTCTAATGCCTAGTTTTCATTTTCTGAGAGCCTTAGAGACGTTAATTTATAAAAATCTGTTAATACAAATTTAATAGTTACCAGCATGGTTAGTCGATGGGTTCCACTGCTAAACATAGATCACTGGCAAAGTGCACTACTTAAACCTTATCACAATCTTAGGTCTCTTACTGGTATAGCTTAATTATCCTTTATATACCTACGTTAAAACCTAAAAAGGTATGTTATCTTCAATGACTTTGTAAGTAACTATACTATACTTGTAAGTTATTTACATGTAATTTGCGAGCGTACAATACGTTATGTACAATATTTATGGACATACACCTTAAACAGTTTGATTATATTATAGTATTACTACAATTAACCAACTCGTGAGCGATGTAACATTCATAAACCTTCCATAGAGGCTTGTTTACGAGAATGCATTTCATAAAAGCTTTGATGGTTCACTATCAAACTGTGTATTTGGGTCAATATCTACGTTATTGCCCGTCTTATGCATCCATGATTGTGTTGAATTGTACCATCAAGGTTTTGGATTTAGGTCACGGGAATATATAGGTGAATTATTATGACAATTATTGGGGAAACGATCAAGATGTTAGATAGCTTTACAATGCAGGGCTGTTTGGATTTGATAACGAAGGTAGTAGAAATTTAGGAGTGCCTAATGATATTGTGTTATGGAGGCGTGACTGGCTTGGAAAATTGCCTGTTAAGGCGAGGTAAGAAGCTGGTTTTGCGACTACTGTTAGCACGTGAAAGGAAATCGTAATCCTACATAATATTATAAATATAAAAGTTTATATATATACCAGAAACAAAATATGTCAATTTGAAGTAATATGAGTCGAAGAGCAAGGTATTTAATATATGATTCTAATTTTGGATCCATTAGTGCTTTTCCTTTAACAAAAAAACATTAAAACTATATAAATATCACATTAAGCTTGCTGTTAGCCATGGAAAGCCATCGGATCCATGAAAACAAAGGCAGGGGTTAATCTCTCGAAATACGGATTCCCTATAACGGGGGAGTTATGGCCGGAATACTAATAAAACGGCTTATCTCATAGTTTTAAAACCCAAGTCATACATTATTTTACTATTTGTATGGTGTCCTATGTGCTATAAAATTTCCGTTTATTTTGAACAGGGGTTTCGGTATTGTAACTACCGACATTGCAATTATCGATATTGTAAATCGAACATGCAAAGGCGTAATTACGAATTTTGATAATATCTTGCGAATAAGTCAATATATAAAACGTGTGTAATAGAAAATTATGTTGTATGGCTGTAACATTTATGTAATATCATCATAAAAATATGTAATTTTACATTAATGTGAGCAATTTCTACGTAGCTGACCTTAACTTTAAAGCCTAATATTTCAATCATCAGGATTTATAAATGTTATATTGTTCATGAAGATATACAAATACTAAAATATTATTTGTACTTAATACTTAACTACATATTTACTTATGTATAATATCTATTCATATTACACTCAATATTATGTATAGTCTCATGCATTGTAGCTTATGGTAAGATTATACATGTCATTAAATTAAAAGAAATTTAAACAGAATCAATGAGATTACTGGTAAATGTTTTTGTTTATATAATAAACCGTACATTTTTATGTGCTTTGCCACAATTACGACACATCATACCCTTTAAAATAATCTCGTCGTTGTCTTTGTAGTTCTGAAAATTATTAAAACTAACGCAGTACCATAAAATTAAACAGAGGTGAAGATCTATGAAAGAAACAACATTAAAAGATCAAGACTGTCACATCAACTCCCTATGAACTACTAGAAAAAGCGATTACTGGAGGAAAAATTGCAGCGATATTTTCAGTTTGCGTTAAATAATGATGCCATTACATTTCCAAATTATCATCCTGTGAAGCGTCCCATCTGTCAAATGGGGTGTCAAGCCCACCTTTAATATTTGATGGTATTAAATAAATCATTCGACAGCTCATTATTAAGCCGCCGATGTTGAATGCCAATTTTATCTTATTATTTATATCGTTTGGGTTATTTTTTGTTACCACGTGACGATTCTATATTAATAAATAAAGATTTCCACTATTCCTAGTATCTATATCATATATTTTCTAGAGGGTAATAATATATTTATCATAATAATATCTCATGCTGTGGGTGTACCGCAAGGTAATGTACTTAATCCAAATCTAAATTGTTTTATTGGTCACAGGTTTGATCTCATTTATTTTTCCTTTCGTGCAACTAGTGGGTACTCAACAGTGCTCCAATCTTCTACATTCCTTTAGCAAGTTCAAGCTTAGCTATAATTCTTTTGACAGAAACGCGGTCAGAATTTCACATGTAGTTATATTTTCGTCGCTTTTAAAATCTATTAATTATCGGTGATTGAAGGCTGAATAACGGTATTTACATGTACGCTGTAATAACTACTTTGCATAACCAATTTACGAAGCTTGTTTTAACTGTGTCCAGTAATTAGTCATCAGAAAATCATATCTTACAATATCTTTAAAATTTTCTGAAGAATTTACAATTATTTTTAAGGTTTTGTATAATATTACCGTCGAATTCAGTTTTATTTTCAAGTGGTTCTGGCTGTATGTGGTCCTTAAGATTATGATTAGGGACTATCCCTTTGATAAAGTAATAAATGTTTTGTGTGGATGTATGTCCAAAATTTTGGGTCGCAATTCTGGCACATCTAGATGATTACAAATTAGTTTTTAAACGTGAACAAACGGGACTTAAAAGCGAGGTGACCATTTGAACTACAGCACGATGCGTGCACTCATTAAAATCTTGTATTGCCAACCCTACGCTGCGTCTAAAACCGTCTGTATGCAAGTCCAAAGTAAACAGTACATGTGTAACGTCTGAACAAATTATGATGTACGAGCTTCTTATGCCAACAAATACCTGGTCAGGTCAGGTGGCTTCGAGCTCTCGGTATTCAGGGAATGGCTAGGAATCTAACTCTTGTAACCGTGTTTCTGGAACGGTTTTGATATCTTTCTTTAATCTCTTGGCCAATGATCAGCCCACGCAGGCTATATGCAATTCTATTTGCATTCCAGCTCGGCCAGCATTCTTGAAGGATTAACGATATTTCTACAGCAACATACGAGGGAATCGCGGTAGGTTGAAATGAGTAAATCTTAATACTATTGGAGAAATCAATGTCCAAATAGGAAAACAGGTGCAGGACTGTAATGGCTTCACAGAGATGAAACAGTGCGTGCTTTCTAACTCCAGACTGCGATAGAGAATTTCTTGACTGAAAACTCCAGTGACATTTTGTCGCCTGATCCGGGATTCGAAACCCATGAAGTCATTTTCAAAGACTGTACAACGTATAAACGTTGTACAATCTTTGAAAATGACTTCATTGCTTACCTTTAAATATCTTCTTAGAGATAAGCTAACAAATAGGTTTACGCCACAGTGACAGTATAGAAACCAATTACTTAATTAGGCATTCTAAAACAAAAGTTGCAATAGTATTTACAACTGAATGAGCTGGAATGGCTATATTTCGTCTTTGTTCCTATTGTAAATTTAACAACGGTTTAATAATAATTTGCAATAATACTCCTGTTCATAAACTGTCCCATTGTTGGGCAATGGCGTTCAAAAATAACGCCAGTGTGGAGACTAATGACTCATAACCTAAACCAGGCTACATTCATGGATTAACGCCTGTTTCCCGTAGGAGTCGACAGATACTACGGATATACTTGCTCTGTTCTTGGCATATCTTGTTTCATTCGCCATATATGCTGGCTAGTTTAGGGTACTCTTAGTCTAGTCAGACTATATATAGTCCAATAGCCAGCAATCCAATCATATACAAGTGGATTCAGTTGATGTACCTTCGAAAACATTGCAAAGAATCTGAAGTATATTGATAAAAGGTGATAAATATTTAATTTTGTATTAATGAATGACTTACCCGTATAACTCTCATGAAAATTAAACGCTAATCGAAAACGATTTTCCCGACGTTTGAATCAGAAATTCACGTCAAATTAAACAGGTCCCAATTACCATCGCATTCATTCATTGGACTTCATTGGAGTACGGTGAAGTTGTACGATTTAAGTTTCCACCCCATGTGGTATAGATAAAACTGTGGATTTGGAATTCTATTTGGATATGGAAGATCTGCAAAACAAAGAATAATACACATGTTTCTGCAAGAGACGAAAGTAATGCTATTACTGATGTCAAGAGATGGACGGCGTTTAGCGCAGGCTGCACCGTCAGTTCAACTATATAAGTGTCAAATTTGTATCGCCTGTATAGTTGTTACTGACACGTGGGACTTGTATTGAATATGTCATACATCTCTCTAAATTATGAATATCTATAGGTATACCAACTTATCTCGAGCTGCGTCGAATATGCGAACTAAAGTACGCATATTCCACGTTCTCTTAGCTTAGCTGTCTCAGTCAGATGTAACTTATATACTTTCTTGTTCAATATTTGGTCATCCATTATATCCACTTGTCTGTTGTCATTATATTTCTTGATACAAATTAACACACAACGCTCTCTTACCACACTATTCCGCAACTAGTGAGTTATATAATACCGGTCATCTCCTAGTAAATTGATTACACTGCTCGTAATTATTATTCCCTTTCGTCCCACTGATCACTCTAGTGGGACGTACGGGCACTTTTTATTATTTGTTAGTCCCACATTGAATTACGTAGTTAAGCCACTATCTGCAAAAACATTTAGATTTTTTGCGTCAATGTCAAGTATTATTAATATTTAAAACTATGCTAGAATTTCAATTAGGTTAAACTAATACTAATACTACTAGATAAAAATCAATTAGATGAAATAATAATTTTGTATGCATTGCTGTCGTGACGCTTATACTTACGGCTAAGCGTGTTATCCTGGATTCAATTGCCGGCAGGTAAGATTTTCTGTTTGAAAATTCTCATCTATTTAAAGCCTTATAAAGTACCCCGTAAATAGTGATAGGGAACTAGTCCCTAGTAAGTAGGACGTAAGAACCTAGATTAGACCAATACACCAATGCTTTCAACTAAATGTTTCTGCAATATATTAAATCTAATGATAATCAGTTAGACTATGTCCTAAATACAGTCTCACAACACAGGAAATCCTATCACAAGACGGCGATTATCACGCGCAGAATAATTAGAATATGCATGAAGTAATAAATACATAATTATTAGTATATACCGTCCGTTCGTTTTCCGTTAGACATGATAAGTCACAATAATAAACCGACAGTTATAACTGCTACACAGACGGTTTCATGTCAAACAGACCGTTTTTATGCGAACCATAATAATAGTAATATAATGCCAAACAAAACTTTGATCTTTATTGTATTAGTAATTTATTAATTCCGCTCAATTTGCGAGACGCAACTTTTGTTACCGCCGAAGTTTCTTTTGTCTTGGCTGCGGGACAATGGGGTTGACGAAATATAACGTTATACAAATAAATATTGCGTAATGAGTTACCGAGGTATAGCGTGCACGCTACGCACTTATTGGTTAGACTCTGGTTGGGCTAATTACTGTTGAGGACAAAGAAACTTGCTATAAACAAAAGTAATATTAAGAGTGGGTATAGTGGCATTGTCTCTTGAACACCAGAGCAGTTCGATTGAAGAAGTACTACCACCCTACAGAAGAACGCATCCAAGCAAGTACTTTGTTATGTGCCTGCGGTAGGTTTACTGTATTTTTGAAAACACATTGTGCTGTTGAGGGGTCAGTAATAATTGCTCCTTGTGCTGGATGCATAGCGTCTACTTTTTTGAAAAGTCAACAACTTGCGGGTACATCCCTGGTGTGGCATGCGTTCATAGCCTACAGTAACCGACTACCATTAAGCGAGCCATAATCTTTTCTAAACTTACTTCGCTTGCTCAGCGACCCAAAGTGGATCTTGACATTAAAGTGCGCCATTCCTTCCTATTTTATGCCATTCGAGCATGATTTTACGAAACATGAAGTAAAATTTTTTAATGGATGAACTCTTTGACGCTTATACAAACATACTTACAACAGACACGAATAACACTCAGACTCAGAACAACAATTTGTGTATCACGGATCACACAAATTTTTGTACCGAAATTGGAACCCACAACTCTCGGTGTTGTGGTACTGGCGAGGCGACCACTTAAACCACTAACTAATTAACCACTAAATAATAACTATCCGTGCAGTCGAAATTTAAACTTCACAATATGTATATACAGGCTGTCCCAGAATATGTGAATCAAAGTGTAACGGGAGATGGACGTACTTTTTTAAAAACGGATTTTTTAATTTTACACTAATGTCATAATGTTTTTTATTTTTTCATTTAACACATTTGAAAGGTCTTGACCTAAGGAATCTCTCGTTACAATTTGATTCACATACTCTGGGACATCCTGTATATTTTAGTTGGACCTTAGTTGGGCTGAAACTATTCAGACTATCGGCGAATTATTAATGCAATTTGGGAACATGCTTTGACCCAAACTTAGTTAATTAAATGTAGCTTATTGTCCATCACCCTGGCTCACCGCTAGTTAGTAACTCTCATATACCATCAGGCACATATTTTGAAGACCACTTTTGAATCTTTGTCAATCGAATTTAAAGGAAAATCCTGTGTTCCATATATCCCAAGTGTAGCCCAAACTCACGTAATGCCTTATTCGTGCAATTGATTCTGGGGAATCAAATCAAAAACATGTTTATTCATATAGGTCACAAAGCAACACGCATGAACGTTATACGTATTAACCTATTGAGTCGCAGCGGCACACTGATGGCTAGACTCAATACATCTTTAATTATGTCTGGTATTACAAGACTTGACAAGGTAATATGAATTTATCTTTACATTTACCTGTTGACATGTTCAACAAATGAAGGCCGTAGAACTATTGAAAAGAACTGGCAATAAACTCACGGCCGTTCTTTTAGGAGAAATCAAGCATGCAAGAATCTAAGAGTTCTTCTTGGTATTTATGGATTAGATAAGTGGTCGCCTCGCCACTGCCACTGCGTGGAGTGTTGTGGATTTGAATCCCACACGAGACAAAATTTTGTGTGGTCCACAAATGGTTGTTCGGAGTCTGGATGTTCTGTGTCCGTTGTTTGAATGTTTGTAAAGCTCTTCGTGACACAGGATCTACACCTAGTGCGGAATTTGTCTTTTTTAAGAGAAGATAAAAAGTTCGTCATTATTGTCGTGGCACTATCACTTTCTCGAATACTTCTTACACACAACTATATTAGAATATCATTCAAATGCAATTGTACGCATCGTTAAAACAATAGTCAGATGTTTATTACATATAAATTTCGCCAGCTATGTTTTTAGGACACTGATATCAGCAAATGCCAGCCTTCGCGCTGCTATCGAGATATTTTTAGTAAAAAATTAGTAACTCTTATTCCAGCACGGTAATTGAACCCGAGATCTAATGATGGTACAGCAGTTTGCATTCACTAGCGTTGCGCCAGTAAGGCAACTATGTAGGAGATGATACAAAAATAAACACTATTTTGATATAACTAGTGTCTGGACACATGAGGTTTCACTTACATGATACGCACAGATAATATATAGCTTCACGCTTTCTGAATCAGCGGACAATCTATAATATGAAGATACATCGTTTTAAAATTGCTTTATCATAGTAAACAGTCTTACAAGCAAGCAAAGATTATTTTCCATATTTTTAGATACGATGTGGCGTTAAATTTCGAGCCCTTTACAAACTCAATGAACGCAAAGGACACCTAAACACGATTCAATAATTTTCAAATCACACAATTTTTTCGTGTTGTATTCGAACCCAGAACACTCAACGTAGTGGCAGTGGCGAGGCGACCACTTTAACCTCTACGTCATCCGTGCAGTCATACAAATACATAACACTATATATAATTTAATATCAGCCCTGTATATAAACTATCCCAGTACTGGCCACGGGCCGCTTCTCAGTGTAAGAACGGTTAGATCTATCACGCTATCCCAGTGTGGGTTGGCAGACTTTACATATGCTCGAGAACATTATGGGAAACTTTCACGCATGCAGAATCCCTCACGATGTTTACCTTCACCGTTAAAGCTAGCAATAATTTACTGATGAATACACACTTAACATCGAAAAGTAGCAGGAGTGTGCCTTGGGATCAAACTCGACACCTCCGAGTGATAGTCCAACAGTTTCCCACTGCTATCAGGCTATCGTTGCTAGATTCATAGTTGATAAATTCTTGTCAGTGTCCAAGCTAAGCTGTCTGTCAGATGTAACTTATATACTTTCTCGATCAATCTTTTGTCATCTATATCCACTTGTATATATCTATACTAATATTATAAAAGTATAGAATATTTTAAAAGTTTTTGAGCTAAATCCTTTGTAAGTAAACAAACAAAGGATGTAAAACAAAAATTACCCACACGTTTTTAAAAAATATTTTACCATTAGAAACCTTATTCTATTATAACCAAATAACATAGGCTTTAATTTATTTTAATAAAATAGAGATTTCTACCTAAATTACAATAAGTTAACCCAAGTTATCAAAATTTTGCCTATAAATACGGGTGGAATCGGAATTGCATCCGTGCGAAGCCGGTGCGGGTTGCTAGTCTAAAATATTTTGGAACAATCTTGATCGAACTCGAGTCATCTGCGTGGCAGTCCAACAGTTTCTCCCACTAGGCTATCGCTGCTATAACACTAAACTTATATATGTATATGTACTCCAGAAGTTGAACGGTACGTTGCCTTCATCGTATAATCGCCACTTACAGACCTCCGGGAAAACATCAGGGTAACGGGGTAACCTAGATAAATTGATTGATTTAGGGTTAACTATAAATTCAATTAACCTTCCCGTGCTTACTCGCCGGGTCCTGGATCCATTTTCTGGAATTGAGTTATGGTAGTAATAGTGTTACTGGTGTTTTAGTAAGGATCGACTTGTTAAGACTTTATTTTATATAGTGTTGTGTTCAGCTTGTAATATGAAGTTGTGGTCGTAAAGTAATGGTGATGAATGGCATCGTGAGATGAAAGGATTTTTGTGAATGGTCATGAAATAAAATAATAGCTCTGTCTATATTTGTTTATTTTTGGAGAAATCGCCAATATTGTCTTGCCAATTTTATATTACCGAGTAGAATTTATTATATTTGCATGATAATATAAATAATTTAGCGTACTAATTTGTGTTTGGTTTTTCGTATAATTTCGTAATTGTCATAAGGGTCTTTGAGTAATCACTTAAAGACCCTTATGACTGATATGATTTAAGTAAAGGGAATCCCCTTATTTAAATCAAATCAGTTCATCCATCTGGTGATAAATTCACTGTATTTTCTTATCTAAAATATTTACTTGAATTAAAAAATTATGATTTTATAAAATTTTGCGAATTTTACGTTACACTTCATCTTTACACGCTGTTTAATATTTTAGCAAATCGTATTTCTAGTTCCGAAGGCTAGCCTTATACGTACGTTCAGATATGAAACAGACCAACACGAACTTTATAATATTAATATGTTATTTTATTGTATTTCTGAGCATAGTGTTAAGCTTCTTATATAACTGGTGTATAATACACAGTACATTTAACACATCAGCAGCTCCTTAAGAAATGAACCAGTAATGTGTGAGCCGTCTACAGCTTAAGCTGTTAGACTTAGTTCCACAGTTCTGAGTCCTCATTTCTGTCGAGTGATTATTTATAAAACTACTTAGAATCTCACAATTGACTATTGTGTGTTCGGTCACGTTTATGCTACTAGCTTAACGGGACAGGCTCATCCAAGTGGTCTAACAAAATTTTTCCTGCGGCTTCGCTCGTGTTTAAATAGATTTTGTCAATAAATTTGTATATCTCGAGAATACTTTCTCCTTCTGGAAAAAAAAACGGTACCATATGTCTTTTTCTGTACCCTAGACAACCTGATGCTACATTTTATAACGATCGGTGGAGTAGCTTAAGTGTGAAATCATAACAAACAAAAATACTTAGCAGCATTATATTAACTTAGCATTAATAATATCAATTAGGATTAGGATGTAAGGCTTTCCATGACGTAACATACATACATACCCTACGTCTATATCCTCGAAGGGTTATGGGCGGCGTGAAGCACCAAAATTTCGCCAGATATGGTTTTGATCGTTTACGGAAATCAGGTCGAGGCTTCTTGCAATTACTAGAATTACCTTGGCAGAAAAACTAATAGCACTTCGCCCTGGGATTCATGCACCACAGTTGCATTCACTACCTACGTGGAGTTGGAGTTATAGTTGTTGAGGAGCTGGATTTATGATTTTACGTCTCATATGCTTTAAAGTCTATTTACACGATGACATGTAGCAAGTAGCATGCTATTTTGAACTTTGCAAGAAAAAAAAAAAATATGATAGCATGACATCTGCTTCAAGAAACATGCCTCGAGTAACCACTATCTATACTGGATGGTCAGGCATACCTTTCCATTTAAACTGACGACTTATGTAATTATAGGGTAATACAGCAGTAACGTGTTACTAAGTAACGGTAAATAATTAATTGTGAACAGGAAGTTAACACGATATGTTCATACCTATATACTTTATACATATATTATGTAGGCAAAGTATCGGCTTATCACGCCCCGACGTTGTATTGAACTCCAATAATAATATAATCGTGACTCATGTGCTTCGTTTCGCTTTATTTTCTGCTAGTTAATATAGTTTATAGACGGTGTAATATAACTGTATTTCGTATGCTTTTGTAATCTTTAATATATTGACCTGGTGCTGCAATCATTTCTCAAGTTACGGTAACTTAGTTTCGAGAAGGCTAATCAACGGCGTTTCGATATCAATCTCAAGTGCTTTGATTAGCTGTTGATAATTCAGCCAGACAATCACAGCAGTTGAGATATGTTTTACTACTTATAAACATTAATTTTTTTATATTTTATTATTAACGATTATGAATCATTCAACTTTATGTTCCAAAATCATCTTCGATTCTTGGTGTATTAGATTGCTAATGCATGTCTATGTCCATTGACCCATTCAAACCATCCGTACAACCACCACACCATGAAGATGATAGGTAAAGAACCTGGGCTCCACCCAGCAGTGACAAACAACCGCAGTAATTGAATTGACACCTAACCGATATGATCCGAAACCTGAGTCGACCATCTCTTTCTTAAGTTATCTATGATTGTACTGTGGCATTAAAAATTACGTTTTGTTAAAAAAATGTTTAATAAATCAATAAGCAATATTACAAAAGATAACAACAACGAGCTTAAACACTATGATAATAATAAGAATTGGATTACTCTTGAATTTATTGTATGAGACCCAAATATGAATTTCTACAAGGCTTACAAATAGATAAGATTTTATTTATATTAACCATATAAATGAACAACAATTGAGTGGCAGTGGCACACCGGCGGCCAGAAACAATAGATTTTCAACTATGACTGGCATTCCACCAATTGTCAGATTAATAATAACTTTAGAGTGAATAAACGTAATATCATCGGAATAACAGTCTTGTCATACGTAAAATAAAGTATTCATTAACAATAAACACATACATTTATTAACGATAAAACACCAGCTCGGTCTAGATAGCCCGCAGCCCTCTTAACACTAACAGTTTCATGTTTTATCATGTGCAAAGCAAGTGGAACAGATGTTCTCTGTCTATCACGACGTACTAAAAGCCTAGTTTGACATTAAGAATGTAAAGATTTTAATAGTTCCTTATGATTTACGATCATATGATTCTTTCGAAAGATTTACGGGGTCCTATTTATTATTTTTAGTCAGCCGTTTGCTTATGACAGATGTTGGATCCAAATCTGCTCTTAGATATGTTGTCGTCGTAATTTAGACAAATCGCGTATGTCCTTTTATTGTTAGAAAAGAAGCTCTTTCTGTCTCTTTGTTTCGTGTCTCGCTGCTTACTCGCTTTATCCCGGATTATGTGTCAAATCTACTTTATACGTAGTGTTGTGATTTATGACGGCTATTTTCATAACGCCAGCATTTTTGTTCCGTTTTACTTCTTTGTGTGCAAATTATACTCTATGTTAAAAGGAGCTATTTATTAGATTCGTCTTAATGATTGCATAGCTTTAAATTACGTCTGCTGTAATTTATGTGTGATGTAATAAAAGTATTATGACGTTTGTGGCGCCGGATTCTAGCATATGGACTGTTCGGAAAAACATTAAGACTGAAATAAGTTTCGAATAAATTAAATGCTTCCTAAATGATATATTAATTCTTGGCTTTTGCCTTCGAGACTATGTCAGTATGAAACTTTGAAACGATAAAATGCTTGGTTAGTTTTTAACTTTGAATAACCTAATTCTTTAATTGCAAGCTGGTTTACCTGGGTGTTTAGTTTAATTTTAATCAGTCAACCAAACCGATAGTTAAATGATTCGAAAATTGTCGTTTATATTGGTGTAAGGTGCGAATAGCCGTTTGGACGTAAAATGTATTAATCTGGATATTTCGTATACCTTTACCACTTTGATTATATTTATATATATGTATGTAGAGATCCAAAATTACATCGAAGCACAAATCTTATTCAGTGAATAAGTGGACTCTTAAAAGACAATAAAAAACACAGAATGCTGCCAATCACGTACTTAATAATACCGAGGTATATTGTTCACACAATATTAACATTCATTAGCAGATCGTATTCTTCTACGTCGTTAAATTATAACTATAAAAATATCTACACGTTCATATTTTTTATATAATCACTGTTGTGATTATTACAGGTGTATCCGATCCCGGTGCCAATTTGGTTTATTTCTAGATAACAATATAATTCTCTGGCGTTCTCAGTCTATCTGTCATCGTCCATTATAGATGATTGAACTTTCATACGTTTTGTAACATCCACTAATGACTAACATCTATCAGCTATTTCGGTCTGGATCGATGTCGTGTAGACGGTTCGTTTACTACATAGCTGAATGTAATTTCGGATTAAAATATATATTTTAGGTTCGTGAAACTGAGAAGTATTAGATGGATGTTGAAATAAATCATACAGATTGGTTAAATGTAGCCTACTGCTATGCAACTTAATATTATAGATACGATTGTGAGTTTGTTTGTTACGCTTTCACACCTTAACTTCTCCACCGATCATAATGAAATTTCGCGTACACGATGTCAGGGGTACAGTTATGGACATATGGTACCTTTCATCCAGAAATAAAGTACTGCTTCCAAGGGATATAAATTTATTTTCAAGATCTTCATTACCGCGAACAAAGCTGTGGGCAGAATCTAGTACATAATATACTTTAATGCATAGGTATATGTAAATACATACATCATTTTTTATTATTGACTATGTGTATGATATTTGATTTTCCTTTTGTGGTTAGAATAGCCTGCCTGCCTGTAAAGACATAAGGTATGTGTGAGAATAAATAAACATAAAACTGTAAGGCAAATGTAATGTCATCCCAGGTTCCTTGTTTTGATAGATTATATAACGTTCGGTTAGTTTAAAGGTCACCGATACTACGCCATCGCCTATATGAAAGGATGATCTTATTGTCGTTTAACGGCCACAGGTTCAGACTTCTTTGTGATGTCCCTTTAATTGAATCCAAAAGCGGGAGATACGCATTTGCATTTGTACAATAAAATATATGTGTAGAATTTGTTGGCTTAGTTTGTTTATTATCTATAACCACTTACTTGTTGAAATTAATTGTAACTTGTCAAAGATAATGTAAAAGAAGGTAATGATAATGAATAAATACCATTTGAAGATGATAACGTCATCTAGGTAGGACATTAGTTTTATTAGATCGCGTGACTACGGGGGTTGAAAGAAATGAATTATTATCTTATTGGACGAACCGAGGCGTATTGTAAATACCCCGCGTTTGTCGCGGGAAGTCCGCCATTATGCTTACAATGCCAGCCTAACACGATATTTCGTCACGCTAGGGACTTGCCGAAACTCGGCGCCCCGATCCATCGGGACAAGTGTTTTGTAGATGTAACGAAAATACACGTGGCAGCTATATAAAAATCTATTCTGAATTGTAATGCTTTCGAATTTGTAGACATCAATATAAATATAATAGACGAATAGGTTAGTGTATCATGATATAGGAGGCCTGTATTCGGTTTCTGATTACAAATCATAAAATATCACTTGATACTTCTACTTTTCGTATAGATTGTATCGCGGTTTATTTCGTTACACTTCTATACCTACCTGAACGTTTGTAATATTTTTCGGTAGTCATGACGATAGGTAGACTGTTGAATGTATGATCATAATACGTAGTCGTTCATTAGCATGTACGCAGGCGTTGCCTCGATATGGTTAAGCTGATAAGTAATTTTCAATTATATTAATGTAACGTAACATAATGATAATATTTATACACAGTACTTTGTTAGTTCTCCAAATTATTATTTTTTTATTACCATAACTGGTAGTTTTTGTCGAATGTATATTTGAATTGACAAAAGGTAACAACCTTGGGGCCAGCTACCAAAATAAACAATTCATCTATTACAAACATGTCCGCCTCGGTGCATAACTTTTCGGTCGATCGTGAAGTCTCGGGATCTATTCCTGGGTAAGGCAAAGCATTGTTTAGGTGTAATGGGAATTTTCAGCACCAGCTTAGAGTAGACGGCGATAGACTGGTCTCGTATCACGTGGACCTCAAAATAGCTGGAGAAGTGTGGGTGTAAAACACTTCTGCTTATTCTGCAAGATATATGTAAATGCTTGAATCGTAAGTCAGCAAAAATGAACTTGTATAGCAAGCATCTAGTAAGAACACAGTATTTGTATACCATACCATATAATAAAAGCTCTGCGCAAGTGCAATTTGCGACAATGCGATATCTTATTTATTAAATTTTGTATTTAAACTTGTGCGATCTTATTCACTGAATAAAGAGGATACATATCATTTCATTGCCTACGCTTGATAAAGCAGAATTTATTAAACTTGTTAAATGGCGTTTTTTTTCGACCGAATTAGTATTTACTTAAAAGATATAGATAGCCGTACGATTAAAGTAGAATGTATTACACGTTGGCGTATTGCGATAGTACGACGCATGTTGCATTATCGTTATACTTCAATAGTTCAGCATTTATATTATTTTAAGAATACTTAAATTGTAAGTTTGAGGTCTGTTCTTATATTTTGTGATATCCTAGTAGGTATATAGCAGCAATAGCCTAGGTACTGAAAGACCGTTGGACTGCTACGTAGACGTCTTGAGTTCGATCCCACACACCTCTGACATTTTGAAGTTATGTATTAGTTAATTATCGCTAGCATTAATAGTGAAGAAAATCATCGTGAGGAAATCTGAATGAGAGTTCTCCATAATGTTCTCGATGATATGTGAGGTTTGCCAACCTGCATTGAATCAGTGTGGTGGACTTTAGTCTTACCCTTCTCACTTCCTCAAGAGGCAGTGGGACAGTTTATATACAAAACTGATATCATTATTATATTATATACATATATGATATCTAAATTCTAAATTATACTACAAATATATTTATAATAATAAAAATAATAATAATATACTACCACATACACACAAGCATCACAAGCATCTAGCCCAAACTAAGCAGACCTTGTACTATGGGTACCTACTAGACAATGGATAAACATACATATATACTTTTTTTTGTAAATACGTACATATTAACACAGAAACACCCATTTTAATGCATTTAGATACCTATACGATACACGCGGGAAACAACAGGCAGATGCATTAAACGATAAATAATCATTATTGTTAACTCGTTTGACCTAATATACATCGGATTGCGATAATGTCAGTCTTTACACGAGCCATCTGTGTGTGACGGCCTTTATCCTACATTTACATTCTACCCACATCCGCTTACACGTCTCCCTAACAATCGTATTGATTATACAATTTGGGCAACAACTTTGTGAGTTATTCAGTTGATGGATTGATTAATAACTCGCTTCTTACTCATTTCTGTTGGTTGATGATGTTTGAAGTACAAAATTGGTGCGTGTGACCGGGAAATAGCATTTATTTATGCATGAAAACAATTTATTATGAGTTCTAACAGTCTTTTTCATTTCTTTACAGGTAATTATTTTCTTCGTATATTCGGCGTGGATGGTGCATCGAGAGCAGTACCAGGTTTATACAGCCCACGCGTATACCTAAGACGCTGACTTGAAATACATATTGTCCGTATCGTGAGTATACGCTAGGGATGTATACAAACGCAGCACTCATTGTATCAAGATAATTCAGTACTATTGGACCATATTTGGCGCCATCGGCCTCATGCTTACCTATGCTATCTATCAATAGAAATATAGGTACACATAGAGCAAAACACGTAAGAGAGAATTAAATCAGCGTTTTTTGTAGCTTTGCATCTATAGCAAAGTTGTACCACATTTATATTGCGCCATTTATATTCCTTACGGCTATAAAATTGTATGATGCTATGGGACGATTGAGTCATTTTTAGCGTAAGCTACATAGAAAATAATCTACCTTTAAATCTTGCATCTTTAAGATACAGTACGAATTTAATGTAATAAAGTTGTAGTAGTAAATATATATGTACATTAGGAATAATTTAACAACACGCCCTGGCATGCTGTAATGAGGTTGATTATATTACATTTCGTGCTTTTGAATATTATTGATACTGTTATTTGCGTTTCGAAATTTGACGAAGCACCATATAATTGTGGTCGTTCTGTGTCATCAACCCAAATTTGAGTTCTTTTTGTGATAATCAACGATATTACAGTGGTATTATGTCATTCGTTATGCTCAAACGACTAAGTTTATTGAATATTAGGGTCACGTAATAACACATCAAGGGTAAATTGTTCATATTATTAAGCTCCTTGTAAGTTTGCTAGTAGGGTTGAATTATACATAAGAATATTAGTGACATATCTTTATAATATACATAAACTAGTGTTATATCCAAATCTATACAAATAAATAAAATTGAATGTCTGTTTGTAATGTCAAACTAACAGCATTTTTACTAAATGCTCATGAAATTACCTAAGTAACGGAATTATTAAAAAAAAAAATTTTTGCTGCTTATTCCAACTAATCTCTGATACGTTTGTACCAATTTTATCGGGACTTTCACTGGCAGATAGCTGATGTTATAAGTTGTAACTTAGGCTACTTTTATTTTAGATGTTTTTTATTAAATTCCACGCGGACGTAGTCGCGAGTAACGGCTAGTACATACGTTCATAAGGCTCTCAGAAGCCTTAATAAGTCTATCTCCATGATTTGTTTCTGTTTTTCTTTTTCTGTCTGTCATATCCCCCGAATCGTAGAAAGGTGTTTTACATCTACTCACATTTGACCAGTTTCAGGGTAATGGAAGGTTAGATTATCGACAACTGACGGACACATTTCCAGACTTGTTGCTGCAATTGACAATTATAACAGAAAAACTAAAGACACTCTATCTGATTTAGGAATAGAATCCGGTGCAAACCGCCATGGGACCAACGAGGCAGCCCTACTCTGATCGGAACTAATATAAATGAGAATCGTATATCAAAATAATAATTTACTGACAATTTGAACATTCGATTCGAAAAACCAATGTCTATTATTATCACATCGTTAAAAGAAAATTATCGATATCCAACACTGAACTTTATTTTACTGACAGTTTAACGAAAATTTGAAGTATAATTATTATTATAGACGATAACGTTTCAATTAAAATTTTATATTTGTGTTGTACAATTCCTAGTTATTTCTATTGTTTTAAATAATTAGTTTATGAACCTGACCAGTATCCTAATTAACATTATGACAAGTGAGAATCGGCAATGAATTGCGGTAAATCTTAGAGTTCGAAAAAATGGTTCAAGTAATATGCAAGGTCACGTGATACCATGTGACCTTGAGGTCAGACGTCAAAGGTCATAGTCATTTCGAGGGTAAATCGACTGTGCTGAGTCGAATGGCGTTGACCGCGAGTCTCTAGCTCTTACGGTTCTTAAGTTGAAAGTTGTATAACAGACAGACGGAAGCTGTTGTATAAGAGTTTTTTCGAACTCTAAAAGTGAATGTGAGTTTGTTTGTTTGTTACGCTTTCACGCCTTAACGACTCAACCGATCATCATATAATTATCATACACGTTATCAGGGGTACAGAAAAGGACACCGGATACCCTTGATCCAGAAGAAAGTACTGTTTTCAAGAGAGAAATTTATTGAAAAAGTCTACATTAACGCGAGCGAAGCCGCGGACAAAATCTAGCTTTTATATGCATGATTCTTCTGTACGTGTGTATGTCACTGAACTCCTCCTAAATAGATAGATCTATTTTGATAAAATTGTTTGTTTGAGTTTGAGTAAATGTCCCTAGATGGTTTAGATTCATAATATGACCAGGTGGAATAGGTGGCGTTGCGATCGGGTTCCCGGATATTTTATTTATTTTAAGCCTCCTTTCGGGTAGTACGGTCGTCAACACTGCTAGTCTAAAAATATAATGTTATCTGATTATCCATTATAAGTCTAGTAATAAAATTAACAGTAGGGCGTAACGTCGCCTCGCCCCTGTGCTACGTGTTATGAGTTCGAACCCCATACGGTACAAAAAACCACTTCACTGTAGAGTTTAGAATGATTAAAGCGGTACTTTATGTGTTTCATGGTACTAATAGTGTACCAAACATGGACTCTAAATTACGGCATTTATGTTTAAAGCTAGTACGTACTACAGATACAGGCAATAAACCATCTATTTAAGTAAATTTACGAATCCTTGCCGTATGTAGGACGATTTCCCGTGAACTGCTCTATTTTCTCATTTCTTCATTAATGGTCACCCATTCATTCCAATAATCCGCACAAACATCCGAGTAAAAATAAACAACGACGAGTTATAATAACCTACTGAGAAACCGCGGAAGGGATCACATTATGTCCCCATTCGTTCACCCATCCCTTACGCGACCGGACGGTGTATCTCACTCTGTAATTGCATGGTGTCACGCGATACTCATGACCTAAATATAAAAGGGTAACAAATAGCTGTGACACTATGTCATTAAGCCGCGTTTTTGTTTTTACGTATATTACATACTATATTTTGATCGCGGCTTCCCTCATGTAAATGAAGATTAGAAATAGTAGTGTTTTCTGGTTGAAAGGTACCTTATGTCCTTTTCTGGTCCACTGACAACGTGTATGCGAAATTTCATGATAATCGGTCGAGTAGTAAAGTTATGAAAGCGTAACATACTTATAATAAACAAACAAACAAAACCAAATTCTTATTTATAATACTAGATTTTGCCCGTGGATTCGCTCGCATAAATGTACGTAGGTTAGTAACAGTACTTTTATTCTGAATGAAAGGTACTCTATCCTATTCAGTTCGCCTGACAACGTCTATGCGAAATTACATAAAGATCGGTCGAGTTGTTAAGGTGTGAAAGCGTAACAAACAAACTCACATTTCTATTTATAATAATAGACTAGATTTTGCCCGTGGCTTCACTCGCGTAAATATAGTTTAGGTTAGTAACGGTACTTTTTTCTGGATCAAGATCGGTCGAGTTGTTAAGGTATGAAAGCGTAACAAACAAACTCATATTCCCATTTATAATATTAAGTTAGGATATAGTATCACGTCTATATTCCAAAGGAGTAAGCAGAGGTGTAATATGAGGTAGGATAAGTGACTCCCGTGCTTCTAGTTCAGAGTGTGACTTCCCAGTCAGATTTATCTGTTCAGAAATTCTCAGTATCCGGTTATAAGCTACGCTTTTCTGTTATGTAGTAATATGTGGTAAGTGTAATATAACTCTGCCTACCTCTCCGGGGATATAGGCGTAAAACTCTATATATGTGACCATACCTGAATGTAGAACTATGCCCGGTAAACGGCCATAAGTTCCCCCCCCCTATCACGTGCATTTACTTTGGGATACCTTTGTTTCTCTTGTTCTCCTTAGCTTTTATTATTCCCAGGTCACTTGGGGTCGGCTTTTCTAGTCTAACCGGGTTTGACTGGATATCAGTTTTACACGGAGCGGCTGCCACCTGACCTCCGCAACCCGAAGGCTAACGATACCCTAAGGCTAGACCAGTGTCAGGATATTAGAGGGTACTGACTTTCCCAATAACGACTGCAATAGATGTTCATGGCAGCCGGGACCGATGGCTTAACGTGCTCTCCGAGGCACGGAGCAAGCGATAATTGTCAATCAATACGCACATAATTTCGAAAAGTCATATAACTTCCGAAAGTCAGAGGTGCGCGACGTGGGTTCGAACCAGAGACCCACTGCTTTGCAGTCTGTTGGTCTCCCCACTGAGCTATCGCTGCTATTTGGGATACCTTTGTTTAAAAAGTTTTAAATATTTTAATATATTGAAATTAAAACTACTATATACGGCTTTTATCGCGTTGTAAACAGAAGACAATAATATTTTAATATATTTTTTTAATCACCCTCACATTTTTCTTTACTTAATATTGTTTTTATGACTAACTAACTAATGCCCCTGCTTGCCGTGAGGTGAGGACCTGGTGATCTGTAATACAGGCATTTTTTATGCCTTACTCAGACACCAGCTCCTCAAATATTGTAGACTAAGTTTTAATTGTACCTCAATAGATATAAGTAAATCTGTAATTATGTTAGTCTGTTTGTGAGGAGGAAATAAATATATGTTATTATTATTATTATTGCGTGGGATCTAAAATTGTAGTTGGTGAAGTATTGCTGTGATTTATGTACTTCTGCCTACCCCTTTGGTATTATAGGCTTGAGGCTATGTAGGTATGTGAGATAAACCTAAACTTATCGGGTTTGTTATTCATAGTACTTGTAACACCTTGATTGTATACCATGTCTCAAGCGAATCAAGTTTCTACTTCTATTTTCACAATTACATCCTTCTTGGCAAGAATGTAGAGCAGAGTGTATTAACAAATGCAAACACTGTGGTGGATTTTGGAAGCGAAATAATCCAACTCTCTTACCCCAGGAGTAGGGTATAGCAGGTAGGTAGCAAGAAAATAAATAACATAAAGTTTATAACAAGACGAATGAAATAGGAAAACAAGAATGTTGGTAGAACAAAAACAAGAAAAGATTAATTAAAATCAAGAGATTCATTAAATAAATAAGAAAATCTAATTTAGAAGTAAGATCTATGAAAAAATGGTATTGGTCAAGGTTCTCAAGTCATAAACAAAAAACAAATGTTAATTTATGTTAATTGATTTTAAGCGTGCCACAGATGACTGGTGGCCCAATGGTTAAAACACACTACTTGCAATCAACATGTTTTAGATTCAGTCTATCCATTACACTACCGAGTCAAATGCACGGATGGCAAAGTGGTTCAGGTGGTCGCCTCGCCACTACCACTGCGCCAATTGTTGTACACAAAATGACTAACACAATCGGATTCGAATCCCACACGGGACAAAACTTTATGTGATCCACAAATGCCTGTTCCGAGTCTGGGTGTTCTTTGTGTCCGTTGTTTGAATGTTTGTTAGGAGGGAGGGACTCGCGAAACAGGAAATAAAAGACGAATAAAGAAGAAGAATAATAATATAGAAGAATAAAGATTTAAAATATAACCATTACGCTTATGATAATATTTGACTTAATCCGCTTAAAGTATACTTTACTCGCGACATCATTAACGGTCACATATCTCCGGTCCTCCTCAATAGAATTAGGGGAAACATGGATTAGATTTTAGGTTGAAACTTTTCCAACTGTGAAAACCGCATCAAAATTCGTGCTGTAGATTTACGCGATGCTGGAACAAACACAAAATGACTAACACAATCGCATATAGATAATAAGAAATAAGAAAAGGGACACAGCCCCACTAAAATTTTAAAATTGTAGTTTAGATTCATTCAATACCTACTTTAAAACTTATTGCCTTAGTATTAATTAATTAAAATCCCATAGAAATGTTTCATACTGATTAAACTTCAAACTATATTCGAAATAAATCCAACTGCAATAACATCTGCGCGTACTATTAAATAGATTAAATTAAATTAACATAAAATTCACAATCAAATAAGCGATGTCCCCTTCACTATTTATACGATCGCCGGCGTCCCACTCAAAACGAATATAGATTTGATACGGGACGGTCCATAATTATGTTGTAACTACCGCTAGATGTCACTGCTCAAGTATTAATATTTCTAGCGGAATTGAGTTTTGTACAATTTGTTGATAGGGCTGTCAAATGTGACTAACAAATCCAATTAGGAACTTGTCTTATTGTTGCAAATGAAAATACATGAGCTAAGGCATGTATATCCTCGACGGTTAAGCAGATAAAATATATATGCTTACAGATATAGTGTACTCACATTTAGGTTTAATATTTAGGTTTAACATAATAGTTACCAATCTTTTGTTCGGTACCAGACATATTTCCCTCCTGTTACTAAGAATTGCCTATCAAAAAGTCTCTGTAATACTTAGTTGGATTCAGGAACGCATTACAGCAGCTTATAAAACAAATTGATACGGCAATTGACGAATCCAACCCGAATGAGTCACTTGATAAATGAGTTGCTACTCATTGATCATCGTGTGAAATCTAAGAACAGCATTTAATCGTTCGGCAACGCGCAAGTGATGCCTCTAGTGTTGCAGGTGTCCATAGGCTATGGTGACCACTTACCATCAGGTGGGCCGTATGATTATTTGCCACATTAGTAGTATAAAAAGAAAAATCTGTATCCTAGATGACAGTTGATGGTAAACTTATACTTGATCAAGCCGAACTAAATAAGAATCTCACCTAAAGTTAATTGGCAACCATACGATAACGCGTCAAGCTTTGGTATATTGCGTTAACCAGCTATTCGTCGTTAATGACTTGAGTAATATTTACTAAAATAGATGCAGATAGCTTTTTATCTAACGTTGTGGTCATATCGTCACTGTCTAGATAAATAACTGCCTCTTTCAGCAGGCAAATTAAAAACTGCAGGAAACTTATGCAACTAAACATATTTTACCAGGATACGCCCAGATTGAGACAAGTTAGGCTAGAAAGGAGTAGTTACTCGTCATAGCCTGTGTTGATTACTGCGGTAAATTAGCTCAGACTTAGGAACTTATTGACCTAGTTTGCCTGACAACCCTAAAGACAGGACGTTGCTACTAATTAGCGTGAAACGCTAGCGCTTGCTTGCATTATGTTACTAAAAAGGAAATTGGTTTCGGAGTATTTGCAATAGTGGTGTCGCCTTTCTGTTTATGCACTATGATACTTGACCGCTGCTAATAGTGCAACGCCCACCTTTTAAATATTCCTGTTTCTACGTTAAGAGTAATTTTAGCCGCCGGACTTGGCTTTATGATCGATATTGACGTGAACTTTTGAGCATAGATGCGATTATATAAAATATTATAAATAAAATTATCCATTGTTGCTGTTTATTTTAAGCAGATGTTACAACTATGTAAGGCCAAAAGTAAGTTATTTTGAATATCGTTAGGCTTGTACAAAATACGTAGATACAGAAGCTCGACCCAAATCACGATTGATGAACTCACACATTGGCCTAACGAGATATGTACATTATCATTTGGGTGATTTAATCCCAAATCGTGACACATATGTATGTGTATTTGTATGTCTGGGTACAACAATGTGTGTATATTGTTTAGTTTGACATCGAATAGTCGTTTGATACGCAATCCTTCGCTACCGTGATTTCTTTCTATTTATGGTTTCAATGTTTGTAAAGTCCGGGCGAGCAATGTCTTTAAAATATGTTGACTAACATTTGTTGTTGACGCCTCACAAAAGGATTTGTGGCAAAAGACGAAGTGCTGTCAACAGTGGACTAGTAAGGTACACTGCTCCACCGCGCAGAGCCTCCTTGAGGAGTATCGGAATTCTCCTCATCACAGAAACATAACACACGGTTTTTTTAATGCTATCTTCCGAAGACCGGCGGTCTTTACCTTGTCCATGTGTTCTTCAGTCTTCCTATGTATCCATACTACATTCCGTTATCTGTTCTAGAGATTTGCTCCATCTGCAGTCGGCATCATCAAACCAAGTAAACTGTTCTGCCCAATTTAGTTACACGGTCGCCAATATCTTCCATTTTGGTCTTCAAATCCAAAATAACTTTCACTTCTAACATTAAAAATAAAATATATTACAAGTCGAGATCTCCACGTCCGATCTTAAATGAACGCTAAATCCGTAAATAACATCATAAAAATATAAGTAAATAAACAAATGTGACTAATAATACTAATTCATGGTTGGTATTTGCATCCGTGGGAAGATGAAAGGGACATGTTGTTTTTCAGTAATACCTACATTAGTCACCTCTGACGGTTAATTCGGTTCGTGTATTAAGTCGAACGTGTACCGTATAAGTTCGTGTATTAAAATTTGTGTGTGCCTTTTGATCGGTCGGATTTAGTAAGCAATGAATGCCAAAATGGATGGGTCGTGTCTTTAAGTTTTTGGAAATAATTGCGCTACGGCCGTTTGATGTTTACGTGGCTTTACGGATTGGTTGCGTTTTGGAAACAGTTTTGATGGTTGGGATTATGTTTTGTCATTTGCTCTTCCCGTGTCTTTTCTTACTAATTCTGGATATTTGGCTCTTTTAATGCTAATAAAGCCAATTTGACTTGGAACTCTTGTATAAACAAACCCTCTAAACTTAACATAAAGTTATAAATAAATAAATGATTTATTAGCATAGGTCATAATAGAAAATACAAGTGGTTAATAGCTCTATCCGCTTACTTAACGCGTGGTAGTTTCGCTTATAGAACAGATTAAAAGAAAACAGTAAAAATAATTGCAAGCAAGAAGTGATTTATATGTTTTCCAATCTGCATTAGCGCAAAGACTTGCAATCT
This sequence comes from Catocala fraxini, assembly GCA_930367265.1. Taxonomy (NCBI): domain Eukaryota; kingdom Metazoa; phylum Arthropoda; class Insecta; order Lepidoptera; family Erebidae; genus Catocala; species Catocala fraxini. The sequence goes on along the minus strand of OV884049.1, from coordinate 18,970,991 downwards.
ATCCTTTGTTCCTTGCTACTACTAAAGTATCCAAACAGAAAATTCAGTAACACTTCACGACCTGAGAATGAATCTCACACAAACAACTGGCAACGAACTAAATATGACGATGTCCAGACCGGTGTCTTGCAACACACGTAGAAGACTATCGAAGGTTAATATTAAACATGTTTAAGTGCTTGAGATTGCACCGGTAACTAAAGAGCATACATAAATAGATTGCAGTATCTGTAATGAAACGGTTGCTTGGTTAGTACTTCATGCATATAGTGTTTAGTATGCGGTTATTTGAGTGACTGTTTAATTTATACCTCCAGTTTTGAAGACAACAAATTTAAGAGTGAGCTCACTGACGTAAATAAGGTGAGAGCGGCAAGTGATCTGTGGCTAGAAGTTACTGGTGCCCACCACGTTTTAGATTTCGTCTCAAGATTCTTTAGTTTTTTATGAGCCATCGATGACTACATCTAGAAATGAACCGACATTTCTAGATGTAGGCAATAGATAGCAGCAAAACCTTGTTTTGGTGATTCGGCTTTCCAGACGCCCTAAAGAAGTCGAAGAAGGATTGGTGTGATTATGACACTTAAGCTGGCAGCACAGCATTTCTTTTCTTGAACGTTCGACAGCCTGCTAGTTTCTCTTGGCTGCGGCCCTAACTTAAGATAAGTCAATTCAAAGATAGTTTTAAAGCTATCGCTGCCATTAACTGAAAATGTTAATATGCCTTTAGTCACATCTTCTATCGGCCATTATGTGTGTTTGCATAAGAGGTTATTCAGAAGACAAATATTACGGTTAAAGACATTTATTGAAATTTATTAAAAATATACATGAAATTGGCCTAGAAGGGGATATCACTCTATATGCAGATGATACCAGCTTGTTCTGTTTTGGTTTTTTAATAGATACAATTATTACACAAGCACAACGCGATCTTAATATTTTACACACACTTGGCTGCAATCAAATTTGCTAACCAAAATTATTTTCCCAGCCAAAAACAAAAAAATAGGAAGCTATAGTCCCCTTACGATAAATGGTCAAGCAATATATAGAGTAAAGGAAGAAAAATATCTAGGCTTAATACTTGACAATCAACTTACATGGAAATCACACATCGAAAAAGTTCGCAATAAAGTAACTTCTCTTAACGGTGCCCTTAGAGGAATAGTTCGATGCCTACCGAAATACATACGTTACACCATATACAACTCCTTGGTTAAGTCTCATATACATTATGTGATTGAAGTCTGGGGATCAGTTGCTAGGACGAATTTACAACGTTTACAAGTTGCACAAAACAAAATAATTAATACTTTATTTGGTTACCACTATTTGACACCTACAGATGAGATATATAAAGAAACTAAGCTATTGAATCTTGTTCATTTGCATATTGGTTATGAAAATCCTGTCAACATATACACACTCGCACATAACTTTCACAAAAAGAATACACTACCTCAAACGAATGACTAGACAAGCAAACAACATCTACTTAAGAATACCAAGGACCAATTACCGTGAAAAAGTATACTATATGAAGGAGCCCAAATGTATAATAAATATAATATAATATAATATAATATTCTACCACATACACACAACACCATCTAGCCCAAACTAAGCAGAGCTTGTACTATGGGTACTAGACAATGGATAAACATACTTATATACTTTTTTTTTTTGTAAATACATACATATTATACATAGAAACACCCAGACCAAGACAAACATCCATGTTCATGCACACAAATATTTGACTTGTGCGGGAATCGAACCCGCGACCTCAAGCGTGGCGTTCGGTTACACTAACCACTACGCCATCGAGGCCCCGTTTTAAAGGATTTTTCATAACTAATCAAAAATCTACACTACCTTTTTTTTTTTTTTTTTTTTCTAACCCACACTAAGACATAAAATAACACAATAATATAAATAACTACATATAATTATGTAACGTGCATAATACACATCATATATTAGGTGCATAATACCATACTCATGTAGTGAATATATTATTGTTTTACCAGTAAATGTTACACATTAACTGCTATGTTATAATTATAATATACTACACCTAATATACCCGTATCTTGTTGCGCAAACTATACACCAAATTAGTTTTTTCATAATGATAACTAGATAACCACTAAAAACAAAGAAAATATATATCGTTAATAATTCATGCTAAGTGCATACTATTTGTCACTGTGTCATAGGCCTTAATAAACATGTGTTGTATATATCTGTATTGTACTAACAGATGTTTACCTGAGTCCCGATGCGTGGTTGCGCTAATATTAACACTTTTTCTAATATACAGAATACCTACATATTCTCATTTTTATTATTAACAATACGATGATCGGCCTGTAGCTTTTAGTAATTACATTTGTAATTCTTTATTGTATTTTCTCTGCAAGTGATTGTAAATCTTTTGAGAAAATAAATGTCATTAACCGTAAATATTAAAAACTTTATTATATGCCTTGTAATTAATGAGTAGGTCCGTATGTGATCAGGTGATTACCGTTTACGGACTTGTCTCATCGTCGCACGTCGGCGAGACAACTTAGTGTCGTCGACTTTCTCTCGAGAGAAACCAATAAGCACTTTCGATAACATATCGCACCCTTAATAAAACAGAGACTTATCTCAGTATTTTGGATTAAACAAATTTGAACTTGCAAAGATTTAACACAAATATAATATTAGAATTTAACATATACAGTTAGAGTTCAAATTGCCTTACTTTCAAATTTCGAGTTAAGTCGCTGTTTTATTAAGAGTGCGATATGCTCTAAGCAGCTTACGGTGAGTTCTTAGTCACCAATAATTTATTTATTTAACTGCAATGTTTTTTGTTATCAAGCGAAAATTATTGCTCAACGCTTGTTGGGTACTAGGCTGGCTAGGTTTACCTGGTTTTTAATGGTTCTCTCATATAGAACGTAGTACATAAATTAATTCAATGGGTAAAGTAGGTATGCTTTTGTCTTGATTTTATCCTCAATCAAGGAAGTTTTTATATTTTATAACCTAACCAGATTTCTTTTGAATGAACTGGGCTGATGTCATGAGTTATTTCACCATTTTTCCTCATTCAGTGACTATGCCGAAATTTCCTGTCAAGAACATGTGTTGTCCAGTCAGTTGTTGTCCTGGAACTATGCCCGGTAGGCATATCCATATTACATAGGACTTAAAACCTTAGCTGGACAAATGTGGGTGTGTGGTACATCTGCCTGCCTCTTCAGAGATATTATTATAAGTATGTACTAGCGGTTGCCTAGTGGTCAAAATTCGACCATAATTGATTTAAATTTTAAGTTTGGTAGTTATTAAGGTTTTATTGTCTAGAACTATACTCTTATAATCACATTAACATACCCATATTTTTCAATCAAATAATTATTTACTTAACTACTCTTTAATTGACGATATTCCTAAGCTTACTACTTTGTTTCTCTTTATTACATATAAATTCGTAATTATATTATAATATAAATAGCGTATATCATTCCAATCCGGCCAAAATTTGTCTGTAAGATATTGCTGATATATATATTAGATATTGCTATAATATATATTAGATATTGCTATAATATATATTGATATATGTAACTATAGTTTCGAAGAATAGTACTACATCAGCCGAACAATGTCGAAATACTACAAACGCGATTCGACTGCGTGTGTCAAATGCATGGCATTATGCATGCATGCATGTGTGCGTGTAGTGTTTTTTCATTATTTTAATGTATTTCTAATGCATATTTTATATAAATATTAGGATTCGGCCCTCCTTCTCCATATAATTTTTAACGGTGCCAAATTTCATACTCCTCCGCCCGCGCAATTTTTGGTAAAAAGGGGTACACAGTTTTTGCTTCACGTATTAATATATAGATGCGAATTTGTATGTATAGCGACAAGCCGCTTACTAGCTTTTCGCTTGCAGTCGAACAGATACCTAAATCGTTTAGATCATCAGCTTATAACAAACTTTCACTGGTAGTGTAAATATTAGAAGAAATAATGGATATCTGTTTGATATACTGGTAGTTTAAATAGATATATCACCAGAAGATTGATTGATCCCTAAAATAAATAAAAGACTTATTTATTTTGACGGTGCGTCACCTTGGCCTCCCCTCGTCCCACGTCTCTCGCCGGGGGGAAGACAGCTCCATTAACCATTGTATGTCACAAGTTACCATTATAGATTTTGCTGGTAGAATTTTTTCGGTCTATTAGTTGGAAATAATTAGAATTATGTTAGCGTTCGTGGAATTTTATTGTCTTTTTCATATCTGTCTACCGTACCTGTCCCATAAGAGAGACGTTTATTTTTTATAACAGAAATATTATTTTCGTAAATATTCAAACACTTTTACTATAGTCGATTATTTTGTTTGTTTATATAATAAAACGATAAAACTTATGATACTGCAAATCTTGTTGACCCGAAATCAATGCCCGGCTCAATCAAATTCACTTTAGATTTTTCTGTCAGAACATTCTACGGCTGAGATTGGCACAAGAGAGTTTATTTTAGGACCACTCTTGCCCTTGGAATAATTCCTGTATCGCGAGGGACTTTACAACCATTCAAACAACAGATATAAAGATTACCCAGACTCAAGACAACTATTTGTATCCTTATATATCCAGTGAGTCATAAATAAGGCTTTTCTAATTCACATCAATTCGGCAAAAGGTAATAAGTATAGCTGAACTGCAAGCAACAAGCAATACCTTTGCTATTTACTGAAAGCTTTTTGCTCTTGATAAGCTCTTCAAGCTCAATTTACAGAAAAAATCTCGGTAGTAGAAGCGCATCTTTAAACATGTATCGGGTATAAGAAAATAAACTCATCCTTATAACATACAACATAAGTACTTAGTGTCTTTTTACTAAAGACATAAATAATAATAGACGTAATACACCTCCGCCTACCCCTTCAATATGATTTCTTTTCTTCACAATATCTCAAAAAACGAACTCAAAGAACACCCAGACCCGAAAAAAAATATTTTTAGGTCACAAAGTTGTGTCCCGTGTGGGGATCTAACCCACAACTCGGCGCGGCGGCACTTAAACCACAATGCCAATCGTGCAGTCACATAGATAGTCTCATAACTATATCTCACTCGTCACCCTATGGTCCTATAGCTGCTTACCGTGAACGTACCTAGCCAAAAGCTCTTTTGCCGCCTTTGTTATATAAAAATAAGCGCATTATACCACCTCAACAGTCTGCTCAAAATACCTTACACTATAACAGCTTCATTTAAAAAGAATAAGCGAGTTGTCATAAGAATAGGAGCTGCAATCATTTGCCTGGCGGTGTGACGTTTGCATTTACACCGTCTCCGAGTGGTTCTGTGGTTAGATCTGAATTTATTGCTCGCATAAATCCATTAAAAGGCAAGTTTGAATTTATGCTTTGATATCGGAGTATGTTGGTTGTAGTCAGAACTTTAAGGGGAAATTCATACAAAATTGTAGTTGTTTCAGCTATTGCGTAGCAGCGATAGTCTATTGGAAGATATCTAGACTGCAACACAGAGGTCTTGAGTTCGGATAAAAGGCTCTCTGACATTTCGAAGTTATGTGCGTATTAAATAGCAAATAATCGCTCGTTTTATAGGTGAAAAAAAAAAACTTCTTGCGGAATCTTGTATGTCTGACCGTTCCTGAAGATTTGTGAAATCCGCCAACCCGCACTGGGTCAGCGTGATGGACTGTGGCCTAACTAGAACTAGACAAAACTGAGAAGAGGCCCGAGCCCAACAGTGGGATATTTTAATACAGGTCTTACATAATATAGACCGAGATTCCACACACTTGCGTCATTTAAGTGCATCAGTTTTTTTTTTACAGTAAATGTTTAATAGGTAGTTAAACAATGTATACATACTTGCTGTTTGAAAGCGGAGCTAAATAAACCTGCTGAGGGGAGACAATAAAATAAATGTATTAGTTTATTTAATTTTCTCCCCTCAAAGTTGATAGACTTCTTAAATCAATCTATCCGCTTACTAATAGGCTTAAATTCATCTGAGTCACACGAATTTAATATTTCTTTAAAACAGGTAAATGTCTTGGAATGCCAGATATAATTAAAAGTGTTGTTTCTGGCCGCCAGTGTGCCTCAATAGGTTTAAAATGTACTAGTATTTTGAGTAATAATTTACACTCACCGGCACGGAAACTTGGGCATACGTAAAATTGACAGTAATTTGTAATCTCATGTTTTTCAAACAGAAACAGGGGTAGATGCACTCAATAGGTGTTTATAAATAAGGCTTTAAGATCAATAAAATGAACACAAAACTGCACCAATGTGAATGCTTTTAAAATTAAGCACTTTTACAAAAAATACGATTTTTACTTTATTCGTTTCAAAAAGGTAAAAAAATAAGAAAAAATAAATACTGTTTTTATTGTCTCTGCTTTTTAATATCGAGTGTTTCCTCATCTAGTTCTAATTACCGCTTGCATTCGATCTGGCATGCTTTGAATGATGTTTTTCACATCAACTTGTGCAATACTTTCCCAAGCAACCAGTGCTGCGTTTCGGAGTTGGTTAAGAATTTGTGGCACACTCATCTGCATACACTCATCTGTGAACAGCACTCGAGCCCATTGCTCGTGAGTCCAGTAAGCGTGTTCACGTGCAAATTGAAGTCGGGCTACTCGGTGGTGTCTGAGAAGTTATGGACCGCGTGATGTTCTACCAGCTTTTAAATTTACTTCTTCCATACGTGTTCTCACCGTACGCTCGCTAACATTGACGCCTCTTATGATTTGAAGCCGATTACGTATCTCAACAGCTGTCAAGTAGCGATTTCTTAAAATTTCGAGCACAATAAAGCGATCGTCTCGGGCAGATGTGCATCTGACGCCTCCACTGCCTGGTCTGCAGGAGTATTGACCTTTCTCCTGGTACCGACGAACGTGGTACGTCAAGCAATACAGCGACTTCACGCACATATAATAAGCACAATACCACAATGATTGAATAACCTAACCGAAATCTCTCACAATACACAAATTTCAATTTGCAACTTAACGGGTCAAATGACGCTATTCAACTAAAAGTTAAGAGTTACACCACAGTGCACTTAAATGTAATGAATTACCCTCTTGAACTAAGGGTAATCACATTTTAGAGCTACCTTCATCACAAATAATCATTGGAAACACTTAAAATTTCTGTTATCGCATAAATCGCGCTTGGCCAAGATTCCGTGCCGCCGAGTGTAGTAGTGTTCTTGTTAACTTGCCCGCTAAGCTAGAATGCGTGTGGTAGAAGTACATATGTTCACGTCGGTAGTGCAATGAATAGGATTCAAACTTACGACCTCTCTTTCAATCGTAAAAATAATCGCCTTATCCATTGTGCTATCGCCACTTTAACGCTAATTACATATAAATTTCAAATTAATAATAAATATATTTATTTATATATATCATATATTGTTTGTTCGAGTGTCCAGATTATCGCCAACGATTGGAAAGATAAATGTTATGTATGTAATTATACATTATGCTATGAGATATAGATAATAGCTATATTTGTACTATTATATCAATACAAGATAATTATTCTACCAATTTATAACTGCCTCCGTGGCGCAGCGGTAGTGAATAATATAGTTAAGCATGCGGTCGCGGGTTCGATTCCTGCCAAGTCAGGATTTATTATTTATTTATATATTCAGGGTTAACTTCAAGTTATTTACGACTAAGAGACAAATAGATCTAGCGTATAATCATCAAACGCCTAGATAAAAAGATGACAAGAAAAAGGCACCGTAATACAGGATGAGAGAATCAAATATTAGTAAACAGTAAATTGATTGTAGATAGATGGACAAATTATATAGAAAAGCTGTACGATGGACAAGGCTTAGGTGATACAAGCGTGAGAGTATGATTGTGTAGTTGTTGAGAAGTGCAGGGATGCTAGTGTGAGATGCTAGATGCACTATTCAGCCAAAAGTCTCGAATTCGAATCTATTACGCGCATCTCCAACTATTCCTAGTTATGAACATGTTACCACTCAACGCCATCTGAGTCACAGCTGAACCAGAACAATAGAATATCTGTTTTATGGCGTTCCAAGTGTTGAACGATTATTTATTGCTTGCTTAAACTGTGAAGGATACTTTGAAAGGAGACCTGAACGTTTGTTAGTTCTCCATAACGTTCACTAAGATGTATAAAATATGTCGAATGTCGGTCATGGTGATCAATCTTAACGGAGACTGACCATTTGCGCAGGCGATATAATAGTGCACAATTGTGTGCGCAAACACAGGTGTACTCTCTGTTCCCTCACTCTCATAGTCCGATAGAACGGCAATCTGATGCGACCGGAGACAGATCAGGCGTAACGGCTTCACGTGCTTGCCGATGCACAGACGCTTTATGCTACTGTGCATCATATTCATAGTAGAATGGAGACAGTAATTGTGCTTGAAAGACTAAAATCGGCTTGGACCTAAAACAGAACTACTTTTATTCTTTATGGTGACCAATCTCAACGGAGACTGACCATCTGCGCCGGAGATATTATGGTGCACAAGTATGTGCGCAAAAATGTGTTTTCTGTTCTCTAACTCTCATAGTGCGATAGAACGGCAATCTGACACGACCGGAGACAGATCAGTCGCAACGGCTTTATGCGCTTGGCGATGCACAGGGATGTGCAACAAATTCTCATTAAAATGGGACGACAATTGTGCTTGAGCGACGAAAACATTACAACTTTTATTTGTTGTTAGTAAAATATAGATATAGCCTGCTTAGTTACATTGTATTGCTTTAATACTGACGGCTGAATCTACTGTCACGAAATCTATACCAGTTTCGAGCGAAGTAATATTAGATATTTTTGTTAAGAAATTATCAGTAGAACAAAAACTGCAATTGTGCTCGGCCGAAGGTAACTAGCACTCTATTAGATAGAAGCAATACATACATATTAAATAGTTAATTATCGCTCACTTTAACGGTGAAGGAACACATCGTGAGGAAACCTGCATGGCTGAGGGTTCGCCATAATGTTTTCGAAGATATTCTAATCCGCACTGGGCCAACGTGGTGGACTATGGCCTAACCCTTCTCACACTCAGAAGAAGCCCGTGCGCAGCAGTGGGACAGTTTAATACAGGGCTGATATTACTAATACATAACTAACTAAACACAGGTGCTTTACATCTCTGCCTAGTCCTTTCGGATAATGAAGCGTATACTTTATTATCAATACGAGATCATTTGTTGAATACTACGTAGGAATGTATTGGAATTTCAATCTGTTGAGAATTGGCTAACGTGTTCAATATAGTCTTGTTTGAGTGGCCTTGGAATGCTAGGAGGTTAGGGATACTGTATTTTGTAAGTTATCGATATTAATTGACGTCATTTAGTGACCAACAACTTCTATTTAAATGAGTAATTATGTATAACAACTAGAGTAGCAAACTTACAGCCTTATAGACTACTTTAAAATATTTATGAGGAAGCTAAATATTAAATAGCGGCTAATAAATAAATAAACATCTGTAAACATTATTAGACGTTGAGTTTTAGTTGAATAATAGTTACTTTCCTTTCTTTCTATATTTAGTTTCGCATTTACCATGAAAATAGTAGCTGCGCTAAAATAAAGTCGGTCTGGCGGCTCTGGGATGTTGTACTATTATAGTATTGTAATCTTATATTAAAATGATATATAATAATAACATCAGCCCTGTATATGACATGTCATGTCACTGCGGGGGACGAACCTCAGTGTAAGAAGGCTTCGGCCATGGTCCAACACGCTGGCCCAGTGCAGGTTGGCAAACTTCACACATCTTCCATTGAAATTAAACTGCTTTATTTTATGAGATTGTATTATTAATACTAAAGTTTAGTAACTAAACCGTATCATCATCCTCTTGCCCTGGTCCCAATTTGGGGTCGGCGCAGTATGTCCTTCGCTTCCATACTTCTCTGTCACCCGTCATCTGATCATTTACCCCTTTTTCTTTCATATCCATCCTCACACAGTCCATCCATCTTTTCCTTGGTATGAAGCATAAAGCAGTTTAATTCCAATGTATAACATTCGCGTAAACATAAAACAATATTATCTTCGAGATCATTATGGAGAACTCTCAGACATGCGGGTTGCCTTACAATGTTTTCCTGTATCGTTAAAGCGAGCTACAATTAACTATTTAATACGCACATAACTTTGAAAAGTCAGAGGTCTATTGGCATCGAACTCGAGACTTGCTTGGCAGTCCAACTTGTAATAGCAGTGATAGTCTGGTCGTTCTCCCACTGGGCTATCACTGTTATTAAAAGTATACAAAAATAATAATATTGGGAAAAGTAAAATAGAATTAGCAGCAACATTCCCACAGAAGTGGCTAAGGGCGTCGCTTTACCGGTCATAAATCACCTGACGACACAACTGACTGATGTCTAGCAGCGCACGAAGCGTACCGATACTAATGTACATTGTTTAAATATATTTCTTGTTTAAATGTTTTCACATACAACTTTATATAACGGTTACATTTCTACCGAGAAGACAGAAGAATAACACGTAAAAATGTTTGCAGTGCGAACGAAACAAATTCTGACTATGGATATATATGCTACCTATGCTAAGGTGACGTTATCATCGCATATGATTCCATGTAATAAAAATAAATAAAATTAATGAAAGAAAAGGTATTTAAGATGCGATGAAAGGTACTTTATTGTGACTTCCGTAATAGACCTATAGTTTGCAAATGAGAGCACAGACCTCTACTCAGTATGAAGGAATAGACCACTGGTCACCACGCTAGCCCAGTGCGAGTTATCAGATATCACTCTTCTTCAACATTGATGTAAAGAAGTCGCAGACGAACCAACTCTCGTTGGGCTAGCGTAGTGAATGCCAACCTTCAAACAGGACTTATACACATCTTAAGTAATCGATTAAATAAATCAAGCAACATTGGAATGTAGCTCATCCTTGTTAAAAGGTTGCGGAAACTTTGACAACAACCAAAATATTTTTAATGAACCCATTTGTATTAAAATCGGTTACAATTTGAATAAAATATGGAGCGATTCAATTTTGATTCGACTATTATAATGATTGTCCAATTCGATTCAATCACAATAATGTTTTGTTATTTAATATATTCATTTTTTTAATTAATCTAGATCAGTCGTAAAACATTTAGGTCAATGAAACTAGAATAATATAGTATATGTTTATATGGGACCGGTTTTAAGTTAACTATGCGACATTAGAACCAAGTGTGTTAGAAATAGAAAATAATTTATGAACGTGTGATAAAACGTCTTTGTTCTTTATAGGGTCATTTGTTTGGTGCCGAAATAATATGTTAGAAACTTGTTTTCCTTTCGACTGAATAATGTATATTTATAGATCTTAATGGTTCCACCGCTGATGTGGCATAGACTAAGCAAATACAGATGGAAAGCTTGATCACAGAAGCACTATGATATAGACGCATATAGATACAAGTTATATACGGTGGTTGTATGATGCAAGTAGCTGGTGATGCTTAATGATACGGATTACTTGTGCGGCAATAATAGCCCAGTTGAAAACCGTTAAACTGCCGCGCAAAGATCTCAGGTTCGATCCAAAGACACACTTCTCCGACTTTTCAAAGTTATGTACGTATTAAATAGTCAGTTATAGATCGCTTTAAACGTGAAGGAAACAATCTGAGGAACCTGCATGTCTAAGAGTCCTACGTAATATTTTCCAAGATATGTGAAGTCTGCCAACACGCACTGGGTCAGTGTGGTGGATTTTAACCTAACCCTTCTCATACTGAGACTGACTGATTCACAGTGAGTTTAGATGACGTAGATTGTGCACTACCAAGCGATTGCCTAAAACGTAGTAGTTTATGTAATTTGCGAGTATGCTAGGAATCCAATTTGTTCGAAGTCTCGCATTTGTAGCCCAAAGACGAGCTAGAGGTCTAGTTCTAATGTTGTTGACGTTATGTTTAATTAAATACCTTGTTCCGTTTGTCCATGGTATGTTTAGTTGAATATAGACTTGGGTTATAACAGGTCAACAGACACCACATCTGTTATTTCTGTTACTGTCAAGCAAAAATAAAAGATCGAAATATCTGTTATTAAATAGCAGCCTGCTACTTTTATCAAACGTTATCAATGCAAACAAAAACGTTCGGATACGCACTTCATTATTTTTATGGTTTGCTAGAAATAATTTCGCCTCTATCTATAATGCCATAAATATATTGTCATTATTTTGATTTTGTATTATGACAAATGCATGCATGTAATATATATTATAGTTTTATATTAATACTTACAGACGTAATACTTCAAGATTCTAATATAATATAATATTATAAATAATTAAGAAGAAATATTAACATTATTGTTGCAGTGCTTCCAAATAGAAAATCAGGAACAGGAACAGATAACACGACCAGAAACAAATGCAATTTTTCTAGGATGATTTCTTCTTGAAAAACTATTAATTGTATTTTTCGGATAGTAATACTAGGTGGTTCTCGTTTTAGCAAGGATCAATTCACTTGATATGAGCGTGATAGAGTAATAAATGCTAAATAATACAGATAACACGATCTAATTTAGAAGACACTTCACAGAGATGATTTGTTCTTGTGAAACAACAAACTGTATTTTTGGGATAGGCAATACTAGATGCTTCTCGTTTTAGCAAGCGCCAGTAATCATAAGTACATACATATAACAGAGACAGGTAATAAGAACTAAAGATCTGTAGTTTTGTATTGGCTGTTACGTTAAGCGGTTGTTATTGAGTATTGACTATTTGACTGTGATTGTAACAGTTGCCAGTAGATACGCATGATATTTTTAACAACAGATAAATCTCAATCGTGGGTACAACTTGTCTGTTATTTTTTAATACCTGTGATATTTATCTGTTACGGTAAACATGCCTCACTCCTAGTGGAATATCGTTTTACTCGATTTAATGCTAGGTAACGGGTATTACTAGTGATAAAGTATTTTAAAGGTTTTAAATACCTATTGACTTTATCGTGACTCAGACCCGTTATCTAGCATTATATTGAGAAGGCATGTGTATAGCACTACGTCGTTGGTCCTTTCTATTACTATATAGACATGTAAGTTGCCTTAGGATGTTTGCCTTCAACGTTAAAGCGTGCGATATTGAACTGTTAAAACTGACAATTCTTAAAATGCTAGATAAGTTTAATAATATATAGTGTCCGGACGCCGGTGTGCTTTTACGACGCAACCGCTTAATATCATAGCTTCGAAAAGTCATAGATGCGTGAACTCTCGCACTAGGCATAACCTGTGTTACGGAGGACTTTACAAACATTCAAACAACGGGACAAACATTTATGTATCGCACAAATGTTTGTCCCGTGTGGAAATTGAACCCATAACACTCGGCGCAGTGGCAGTGGCAAAGCCCTTAAACCACTACGCCATCCATCAAAAATATAAATCAAAGTATAGCACTAGATCTACACATTCTTCTTGATACTCTATGATAGTAAATATTAATTTCTCGCCTTGTCTCTCTCAACTGATCCTTTGTAAACTAACAAGCTTGAACATATGTATGTGTATCGAGTCAACACAAAGTACTAATTATTAGTGTAATATTCGTCGAAGCAAACCGTTCGTGTGTGCGGAAATCGAGCGATAATGCGTTCGCCGAAACTGTTAGCTCGTACTTTAGACAGTATCGGTTTTAAATGGTCCGATGTTAAATATGTTAGAGGGTAATAAATCTTGAGCTAACTCATGCTTTACGACTGTATATGTTTGAAGGGATAAGCAGAGGTGTGGTTACCATATTTCGCTAGCTATAATTTTAGAGTCCACATAAAAGAATGCTAGCCGGACACCGTGAGATTACTGACTGCGTGCTGCAATTGAAAATTTATACCTTGCCCGCCCTGTGAACTGAACCTGAGACCTCATGCATAGTATTCGCATTCAGTACTGCCACGCCACTGTTGCAAACAGTGGCGTGGATTCTATTCTCAAATCATTTTATGCTATTCTAATCAGAATTTTTGGTTAATAAAGACTTGGCGTTAAGAGATATGTATGTAAAAATAATGTTATAGAAGATATGTATATTTCTATGATCCACAAATAATTGTTTCGAGTCTGGGTGTTTCTTGTGCCCGATGTTTGAATGTTTGTAAATTCCCCAGCGGCACGGGCATTATTCATAGTGCTTGAGGTATTATTTAGACATTAACATGTTTAAGCATCCGTGTTTGCTTACGTAAGTTTTAGGGCGATAAAGGCGCTGCTGCACAGTAGTAGTACGAAACGGTTAATTATTATTACGTGAATTTAACTAGAAGTAGTTAAGACTGCGCCGAGCGAAATGTGCCAAAACAGGCGGTCACAGTTAAGTGAATAAAATCAATAATTTTTGTTTAATACAAATATAAAATATACATTTATCATACAAAGAATGTGTTTACAATTACTCCGTGTAAAAAACTTAAAATAATTCATATTTTCGCCTACAAAATTACGTAAATTTGCAAAAACGTAAGCTCGTGTTACGTGATTTTTAGATTATAACAGTAGAAATCTATACTATTTTACAGCTTAAACGAAACATAAATAGTTATATTATAATTTGTCAGTCCCATATATTTAAGTTATTGGTTGACAATAAAGATACATATTTATCAAAAAAGCACTTCAAATCCTCCATACAATTTTACCATGGCGGCCGCGCGCTGATTTGAACATGCGCCGCACGAACTCTGTGATTATCTGACTTACGCTCGGCGCTGTCTTAAGTCTTAGTGGACGTCCTAACCGACCTGAGTTATGGGCGAGTGTTAAATATTTTACGAAGGTAATTTACATTAATTATTGTGTACTCTTGTGGTACGGATAGAGTAGAGGTTGTAATGGACACATTTCCAATACTAGTACGCTAAATGTTGAGTTTGACATCCACAGGGACTTTTTGGTGTGATCTGAGAATTCTTGTGCCCGTTGTTGCAATGTTAAGGACTTACTATTGAACATGGTATTACTACATATGTACATAACTGATGAGTAGGCAGAGGTGTGATACATGTCAGCTATATTTGAAGTGTGCCAAAACTATACATTCGTCTACCAAGCATATTTCTAGACACCTATTAAGAATTGTTGAAATAAAAAGCTTGTACCATTTTACCCTACCGAAAATCGAGACCTGGTATTCAAGATCGTTTAATGTGTTTTATTTAGCCTTCTGGCTTTGCTTGTCTTCACCCAAAGCTATGCCGCAAAACATAGCCTACACAAACAAAACTTCAAAAACACACAATCGTAATATTCCTTTATACGATTGTGTGTTTGATACGTATATATTGCTATCTCTTAAATAATACCCAAAGAAACATCCTCATACTTTTTATAACAGTGCTCTATTTTATCATATGACGATACCTAACCTAACCTAGGGTTAACTTTAAGACCTATAAATCAAGGCTGTTAATCCTAAACCTTCTCATCCTAGAAATATGAATACGTTCCCGGTAAAGAATGGCGGGCGATAGCACTTAATCATAGTTTACTACTACAGGCGTTTTGTTCTAGATAAAGAGATTATTTTGTATATTGTTTCGTTATTTTCCTTTTTATAAAACACTAGCATATGCCCGCGGCTTCACTCGCGTCAAAATAGGTTAGGGTAGTAACAGAACTTCAAAAAATTAAAGTTACTCGTGATAATATAGCTTTCTAATGTTGAAAGATTTTTTAAAATAGGTTGAATAGTTTGTGATTTAAAGCATTACAAACTAACAAACAGATAATCGAATCTTACCTTTTTATAATATTACTAAGTAAATAATAGCCTGAAAGTGGTACATATCCATAGACGAGAAGGTGAAAGGAAATCGTTTGGCTTGGTATGGACATGTTATGCGAAGAGATGATACGTATGTAAGCAAGTGATGAATATGAGGGTGGGCTAGAGTCCGTTGGACAGCCACTGACGTCCATATACGAAACTATAATTTTTGCTGCTTTGAATCGAACTTACATCATTATATATTTAACTGCTACGTCTTAAGTATCTAAGACCTATATTTTAAATTAAATCTAATAAGATTTTAAAATGGCTTCGTTGATCTTGTTGCATGCAATGTCGAGTTTGATTTCAAAGTGTTGATGAACATGTTTTGGTCTAGAACTTCTCAGTCACAGCACGAGAACAGACTTGACTGCACAGATAGCGTAGTGGTTTAAGTGATCGCCTCGCCACTGCCAACGCGCCGTGTGTTGTAGGTTCAAATCGCACCCGGAACAAAAAATTGTGTGATACATATTAAATTATTGTTCCGAATCTGGATGTTTTTTGTGTTGTAGTGTAATACAGCTCTGCTTACCCCTTCAGGGATATAGATGTGAGATCATTCATTCATCACTTATTGTAAGTGGTAAAAACCGTTAGACTGCCATGCAGAGGTCTCGAGTTCAATCCCAAGGCGCGCATCTCTGACCTATCGGAATTATGTGCGTATTAAACGAGATGGGTGTAAAAACCCAGGATTCAACCTTTTCGTTTTAAATAGGTGTCTGCACACCAAGTTAAAAGTCAATATTTTGCCATTTAAAATACATGTGACCTTGTGACCCCTATACCTCGGGGGTCTTTTGACCCACAGGGCCTATATTCAAACTCGACCGAGGTATGAACTTAAGGTGTCTGCACACCAAGTTACAAGTCAATCGGTCTAGTGGTTCCAGAGTTATGCCTGTCACTAACACCAATCTGTCACTAACACACAGACACACAGACCCACATAGTGAAGGAGAAGGAGAAATCTGAAGAAGAATCAGAGGTTAATAATTAACTATCGCTTGCTATAACGATGACAAAAACATCGTGAGGAAACCTGTATGTCTATGATTTTTAATAATGTTCTCAAAGATTGTGTCTATGATATGTGTCTGTAAATCTGCCTACCCGCACTGGGCCAGCGTGATGGACTATGGCCTAACCCTTTTCATACTGAGAAGATGCCCGTGCCCAGCAGTGGGACTGTTTAATACATGACTGATATTATTATTAATTGTTGTTACTTAATGTTTCACACAATGTAAGACTTCAACCCAGTTTTCTTTTCTAAACTCGATAACATTTCGCAATTGGCAGAATAGTACTGCGATATAACGTGAGAATTCCGACGTTTTCTTTGTTTCCTTGAAGTAAGAATGAAGCGTTGCTACGTTTTCTTAAACAACAAATTAAATTGTTTTCTAACATTTATAATATTAGCCCTATACACTGTACCAGTTTTCTCATGAGTCCTTCAGTATGAGGAAGGGTTAGGCTTCAGTTTCAGCATAAGGACTAACATAACCCATATTAGTCCACCACGCTGGCTTAGTGCAGGTCGGCAGATTTTACATATCTTCGAGAACACTATGGATGACTCTTAGACATGCAGTATTTTCACGACGTTTTCCTTTACCGATAAAATGTGTGGTAATTAACATTTTTCTACCACTTACAAGGATTATATTGCATTTTGATCAACTCATTTAAATTGATTTACATACATAGGTACATAGTGCCATGCCTATGTCTCCGAAGTAAGAGTAAGAGTAGGCGGAGTAGTATATAGCCACATTTCGGTAACTATGATTTTTTTGCCCGCATAATAAGAGTTGAGCGTTGACGTCAACCGGCACAGTTCCACACATCGTACGAAGAGTTTCATAGGCAAAAATCCCCATTAAAATTTCCCCAATCCGGTAATTAAAGCCAAGGTCTTATGCATTTCATGTCATTAAATCCCAGTAACACTTTGTTGGTCCCGGAAATCGAGTCAGAGACCTCATACACAACTGTTGTATTCACCAGTATTCACTACCGCTACGTCATAAAGACACTCAGTTATTGTATTATCTACTATTCCTGCACTACATGTAATGTATATGATCTGTGAGTTAAACAAACAATATGGGAAACGAATCCAATACAGGTGGCGTTAAGAGCAAATAATATAATTCTGCAAGATACCTTTGATTGATTGCCTGCAGCGTTAAGCAATCAAAGCTGACACAGGAACTGTGATTGGAGTTACGTGATGCATGTGACGGTAAATTCTAACTATCGTTCCCAATCTAACTAACTCATAACATTAAACGTTTACTTAGCGACTGTTTTCCTGCACGGATGGCAAAGTGGTTTAAGTGGTCGCCTGGCCACTGCCACTGCGCCGAGTGGGTTCAAACCCACAGGGGACAAAAAATTGTGTGATCCACAAATAATTGTTCCGAGTCTGATGTTCTTTGTGTCCATTGTTTGAATGTTTAGTCGACCAGTCATTATAAAATACGCTAGCACGTTAACAGAAAAAGTTACCAGAAAATGATATGGAGTACCTTTCATCCAGGAAAACGTTCTGTTTCTGATGAATAGAAAATTGTTAAAACCTACATTTATGTAAAGCTGCGAGGAATCTAGTTCATTATTAAATCATTCAGTTCCTGCTTTCAGGCTTTGTTATATATCGGTCTACTAGGCATAGCTCTGGAATCCGTTGTAGGTACAAAAATCCTTGACAGTAAAACCTTGCAACATTTTATCTCGACCCTTAACTCAATTCCAAGACCTTATGCAAGTATCACCTCACACAATAAGTTGTTAGCAAGTTAATTATAGTCACACCCGCGATTGATGGAAGCACACATAAACTGCCAAATAAAACTAATAACGCTTAAAAGCCTTACACGATAATTATCCGTGAAAAATAAGCAGATTAGGCACGAGTAATTGTTTTATTGCTACTATCATATGGTAGCTGCGTAGCTACCTCAAATAATTATCGCTTTCTATCAATAAATTAATTGATATACTATTAAGGTCATCATCGATTGAGTTTATATGAAAGTCTGAGTTTGGGAGAGGGAATGTAAACATAAAAACTGATAAGTGTCTTACGGTATTTGCTTAAAAACAAACAAGTACGTCGTGCAGACTTAGCATTTAGATTATAGGATCAGGAATTAGGAATGCAGACTTCTGCGAGAGACCATTATAAATATTTCTTTGGAATCAGTTAAACACCATGGCCTAGAACACTGATTACGAATGCTTTCGTTTTTAAAAATGGCACGTCATCCACATTCGGACTTAAGCGCTGTGTTCAGGACGCTTTAATCAACGTACGAATACTAAATAAATACATACAAAGTAAATTCGGACTTGGAACAATCCTTTGTGTATCACACAGATACCATGATTAACCTAGTGCGTTCTCCTTCACCGTTAAAGCTAGCGATAAATAACTATCTAATACGCATATCACTTCGAAAAGTTAGAGATGGCCTTCGGATCAAAGACCGACACCCTTGCATGGCAGTCCAACGGTCTTCCATTAGGCTATCATCAGTAAGTAAATTACTAAAGAAAAATAATTAAATTGCGTCCCGCGTAGAACAGTTAACGAGTGTCTGAAATAGCGTCTACCTTAATGAATAATACTTTAATCAATCATCCTAGTGTGTGTACTCCCAAGCGAATTGAGTCGGATTGTAGTCTAAACATACACGTCTGTATACTTCTAGGTCGAATGGAATTATTTATTCAATTTAATTAAATAGTTACATGACACACATACAGCCTTACGCCTATATCCTTAAAAGGATGGACAGAGGTATACTACAGCCACATTACCCAATTATTTCTGGACATTTGTAATAAGGGGCAAGTCTTTTGCCTAACACTTAACACCGTTCTAGCCTACTGCTAAGAATTTCGAAACAGAAAATCTTTCTTTGAACTTCAATCGAGCCGAAGACAGCCATTTACTACCGCTGCACTATCGAGGCAGCTTGACAATACATGGTAACCATCATCATCATACAAAAACGAAAATAAAGATATAAATTCGTCTCTAATTGTAAGACAAGATGCGCACACAAACAATTTTATGATAATTGCGGGGGTCATTAGAAAGTTCCATAGGCCTTATTGTAGTCAAACAAAGAACTTAATCGCTGTCCATTACAGAAGTCATGATGAGGTCAAGCGGTCAGCATGTCACGTTTTGACTGCAAGCATGGCGCAGTGGTGTAAGTAGTCGCCTAGCCATAGCCACTGCACCAAGTGTTGTTAGATCCCCACACGAGACAAAAACTTGTGTGGTCCACAAATAATTGTGTTGATTGTTCTTTGTATCAGTTGTTTAAATGTTTGTAAAGTCCACTGCGACATAGGAATTAGTCCTGGTGCGCAGTTGCCTTTTTAGAGGACGAAGAATTGTGCCGACTCTGAGTATCCTTTGTCTGCGTTGTTTGAAAGTTTGTAAAGTGCCCTCGACACATGAGTAAACTAATTTGTAACTAGTACGGGATTGCCTTATAAAACGAACTTTACAAATAGCACGTCATTACGTGTTGACGGCTCCTCAGAAAATCCATATACATATAAATATACAAAGACAAAACAGCTTCCGTACCTTTTTCTTTGTTTCTCAATCGATAATTTTATTTTGTGTTTTTTAGCTGTTGAAGAGGAAAAATGTGAGTTTAATTTTTTAAATATAGTTAGGTAAAGCCAAGATCGCAGTTCCTTTTCTCCTCCGTTAAGCGATTTAAATATTTTTGGTTAGTATTTATTTAAGAACAAATGTAAAACAGTAGAGATTTTTATATAGGAAAAATTTAAATTCTTGTAATATGTTTTTCTCGAATTTCCAATAATGATTATGGTCGAATTTCGACCACTATGCGAACATTAGTACACTTAAAATACACAGTGTTTCCTCTTAATTTGTACAGAGGTATCTAACTTGACCTACTGTGTAGTAATTAATCAGCAAGGTGTCAGCCGAACTGGCAGTTTTCATAATTAGTGACGGTACTTCCACTTGTCAGATTTCTGACAAATGTCCGCCACAAATGTTAGGGTTGGACGTTACTGTTCAACGGCTTAATGTACAATCTGTGACGTTTTAGAACAACGAAAAATTTATTGTTTTAAAATACAATATCGATTTTAAAATTGTATTAACTGTATAATGTTAAATAAATTATTTCGAAAATATATATGGGTCTTGTCGGCCACAGCCAAAGTATTTGTTATAGTTATGTATCTTTTTTTTTGGTTAAGGAATTAAATTTAATTAATTGTTTTCGAGTTGAAATTTAAATGCTTTTGTATTTTAGGCGGTTTATTGTAATAAAAGTAACTGGCGATAAAATCCAAATTAAACAA
Source organism: Catocala fraxini (assembly GCA_930367265.1). NCBI lineage: Eukaryota > Metazoa > Arthropoda > Insecta > Lepidoptera > Erebidae > Catocala > Catocala fraxini. The sequence goes on along the minus strand of OV884049.1, from coordinate 18,949,691 downwards.
TTTTATGATATTACTTTTGCGTAAAAGCAAGCGATGGCAGCCCAATAGATAAGGTATTCGACTTGCGAATGAGAGGTCGTAGGTTCCCTATTTATCTACTGTCGTTACTTCACGCCTGTTTATTGCTAAAGGGGCAGACAGATGTGTATTATCCAAAGATGTATATGACAAACCTATAATTATAGCTAGTCAAGCCAACTTTGCCCCAGAATGGGAAGTACAAAAATAAAAAATAGATAAGATCCGGTAAAATATAGATTAATTAAGAAAAGAGCCGAGTAAAATGATTGATTAAGAAAGAACTTATAAACTCTCGAGGTTTTTGTAGGCATTGCTAAGTTATTACGTCACAGCCCAGTGGCGCCGTAATCTTTCTCTAATTACAAATATTAAAAATATTGTCAGTACTCATTTAATAAAAGAATGATTATATAACTTGGCAGTGATTAATTATTGATCAACGTAATGTTAGTAATATTTATTATTGGTAGGCAAAGTGTTATTGAGTTTTTATTTAATATACCTAATAATATAAAATTCTCATTAGCAGCAGATTCTGGAATTGTACCCGGTTAACGCCTCGCTTCCTATTAAATGGGACCTAAAACTACAGTACAGTAAGGATAGCCTAATAGGCGACCGTTGGACTGCCACGCGGAGGTCTCGAGATCGATCCCAACGCACACTTACCTGACTTTTTGAAGTTATTTGTTATGTATGTTCGCTTTAACGGGGAAGCTAAACATCGTGAGGAAACCTGCATGTCTGAGGGTTCTCCACAATGTTCTCGAAGATATGTTAAACTGCGGCTTGTTGGACTTAACATATCTTCGAGAACAGAGGGGCTAGCGTGGCGGATTATGGCGTAACCTTTCTCACACTAAGAAGAGGCAAGTGTTCAGCAGTGGGACAGTTTAATACAGGGCTGATATTATTTAAAACGATAGTTGGCTTAACAAGCCTCTGCTCACCCCTTCAGAGATATAAGCAGGAGGTTATAATTATGTATATATTTCATACATTAATCTCTTTAAAATCACATTTCGATATTTCACAAAGTTTCTTTTACAAAAATAAAGTCTGTACGGTTTCGTTACCGTATATACTTATTCTGTCGACGCAGCAATACTAAAATGAGCGCACAAGAGCGTTGCAATTTACCTCATATTGCTGTGGTATATAACCATAAACCATAAACAATACACTTGCCGATAGGAAGATCACACTTATTAATTAACTTGTAAACATTTTACTTTAACTTTTAACAATATAACCTTTAAACGTAACTTGTGGTTCTTTCTGTGTACCCAACAACTTACATATATCTTCGAGTGTAGGAACACTAACTGGCTCCTACAAAGTCAATACGGCAATACTCTCATAAACACATCTGCCTACCCTCATAAAATGGATAACACATGATGAACTGAGTGCTCAGACACCTTCAAAAGATAAATAACCTTCGAAGACATAAATTGGACCGAAATAATTTCGGTGAGCGCGAAGTTTTCTTAAGAATTTCTCTATTGAAAATACGTATGGAAACTGATAAAATAAGTGTTATATATTGTAAGGATGGTAAAACTAATAACAACTGAATAATATAATTTAAGCAATACATTAGATACACCTAATCCGGGAATTGAACATGAGACCTCAAGTACAGCAGTTGCACTCACTACCATTGTGCTACCGTAAAATTAAAGTTTTGGCCTCGATGGCATAGTGGTTATTGTAACAGACTGCCACGCCTGAGGTCGCGGGTTCGATTCCCGCACAAGTCAAACATTCGTGGATGATTGCCTTGGTCTAGGTGTTTCTATGTATAATATGTATGTATTAACAAAAATAAAGTATATATGTATGTTTATCCATTGTCTAGTACCCATAGTACAAGCTCTGCTTAGTTTGGGCTAGATGGTGTTGTATGTATGTGATAGAATATTATTGACACTAGCTGCTGTCCACCGCGTTTATGACTACTGCTCCACTCCCCTGGCTCTTAGCGTGATGTTATGTAGCCTAGATGTTACGTCTGGATTAAGTAGGATTTTCATGGTGAAAGAATGATTAAAATTGGTCCAGTAATAATGTTTGACGTTTACGTAAATGTTGTACATTGAAATTAAATTAATTTATACGGATTTTATTGCGTTGTTTATTTTTAAAAACATATTTTATTTAAGAATATATACTAAAAGTGTTTTTTTTAAATAAACAACGCGATAAAATAGTTTAATTTTAATCGGTCCAGTAGTTTTTGAGTTTTATTAATTACAAACGAATATACAAATCTTATGTCTATTAAATATTTTTGTAGATCCGTAAAATTTTACCTGACTCATATTAGCCAAATAGCTTTGCTAATTGAATTGCCCGGGAGTCCTGTTTATCCTGTAATCCTGTTAACAGGTTCGCGGTTGTTAACACTGTAAACATTTCGGGGGTTTACTGTAAACAAATTTTTCAATGGCGAGTGTTTTGGCTTTCCGGCTGTCTTGGCATTAAGTGCGCCAAATGTACCGGCCTAAGTTGTTTGGACGCAACGTTTTTTAAGATAAATATGATAGTAGTGCTTTAAAATTTGGTGTTTATCTGAAATGTTGTTGTTAAAGCTTTATTTTGTTCTAGACTTGTAAGTCCAGTGGTGTATGTGAGAGTGTTATTGGACTTGTTAGTACTGTGTATCCCACGTTCGATGATTGAACAGTCTTGGACAGTTGGACTGCACGGATGGCGCAGTGGTTTAAGTGGTCGCCTCGCTAATGCTGCTGTGTCGAGTGTTGTGGGTTTGATTCCCACACGGGACAATAATTTTTGTGATCCACAAATATTAGTTCTGAGTCTGGGTCTTCTTTGTGTCCGTTGTTTGTATGTTTGTAAAGCCCTCCGCGACACAGGAATTATTCCAAATGCGTGCGTGGCCATTTTTAAAAGGAGAAAAATGAAGAAAGTATGTAATTCCTATTGGGTATTAAGTCTTCTTTTTTCTTTAGTAGTCGATTACTTGTGTGCTCTGCCACACTGTTAAAAATCTTAATACTGTTGTAGTATTGAGTCTTAATTTATTCTTCTTCTTCTTTTCGTGTGGTTAGTGGCCAACCTGTTGTCAAGAGTTGTTCAAGCCGCCTGTAGGCCTCTGACATGGCTTAACGACTACTGTCAACTTGGCAACAACCGGGACCGACTTTTTACGTGCCCTCCGAAGCACGGAGACGCTCAGATGTAACACCCAACGTTGCTTAACCTCGCTAATCGTTTACCGATCAGTGAGTGCAACTGGCTATGAGCGCCTCTTAATCTATTGAGTCCTAACGTCACACCGTTGACCAGTCGCAATATTTAATTTTGTGTCGTATTCTAAGACAAAATAATATATAAAATCGATTATACATTATTTAAACGTACTTATGTTGTATTGTCGTGTTAGTATTCAGTGGTAGAAAGCCTCGTTGTTTAATTAGTCATAATGCTGTTGGTTTTCTCTGCAAGGAAACTTATCAGTAGAAGCGCGGAGTCTCTAAAAGTGCCTGGCAGAAGGCTATAGTCTAGCTACCTTTACTAGCGAAATGCATATTATATTAATTCATTTTGCTTGCACAAAGGCAACTTCAAATTTATATGTACAATAGTAAAGTGTTTTATACAATACACTTTTGCATCAGCCAATCCTTTGTGGGAGATTGGTATCTGAACTAGGTTTTCTTGCCACACAGATAAGAATATGGCTATAATAAATATATTCTTTCTTTCGGCTAAATATAAACCAGAATTCTTACTTACTATACTAATATTCTAGATGCTAATGTGAGTTTGTTTGTTACGCTTTCAAGATTTAACTTCTCGACCGCTCAACATGAAACTTTGCATACACGTTTTCAGGGACACCGAATAGCACACAGAGTATCTTTTATGCATAAAAAGAACTATTACAAACCTAACCTAACCAACATTTAAAGTATATATGTATGTTTATCCATTGTCTAGTACCCATAGTACAAGCTCTGCTTAGTTTGGGCTAGATGGTGTTGTGTGTATGTGGTAGAATAAGATAATATAAAATAATAAAGAAGGGAAACATCGTGAGGAAACCTGCATGTTTGAGAGTTCTCCACAATGTTCTCGAAGATATGTGAAGACTACCAATCCGCAATATGCTAGCGTGGCGGACTAACCCTTCTCAAACTGAGAAGAGGCCCGTGCCCAGCAGTGGGATAGTTCAATACAGGGCTGATATTATGTTATGAAGATATTGTTTATTTAACACGTTAAAACTGGAACTACTAAACAGAATGTCAATAAAATACTTGCATTTTGTAGCCTTTTGATTGAGGAAGGTTATATGCATAACGCTTACGACCCTTAAGAGCAGGGTACAGCGAGTTAAACAGATGTAATATTTGGATTATGAGGAATTAAAACTTCGTCTTTCCTTCCCAGAAAGGTTGGATATACTTCTACATTACCTCTGCTTATTTTATAGAAATGCTACGTACATACATTCGCCCGTAGAGTCCAAAACAAATTGATAATAATTGTTATAACTCTAGTGTCTACCCGCGGCTTCGCTTGCGTGAGTCCCAATACAAACCGGGATGAAAAGTATCTTATATTTTAATCTAAGACATGGTCTATCTGTGTGCAGATTTGCATCAAAATGAGTCTAACTATTTACGCGTGAGTGAGTAACAAGCATCCAAACATATTCATAAATGTTCACATGCTAAGTAATATTATAAATGCGAATGTGAGTTTCTTGGTTTGTTTGTTACGCTTTCACGTCTTAACTATTCGACCAATTATCATAAAATTTCGCATAAGTTGTCAGGGGTACAGAAAAGTGGATAGTGTACATTGTATCCAGAAAAAGTACTGCGCCCAAGGGATAGAAAATTTACATAACATACATTTATGCGTGCGAAACCACGTGCAAAACGTAGTTCATAATAATAATTGGTTCTACTTTTTTACAACTTCCACAATAATGATAATGGTCTTTATAATAATAATAATAATAATATTCTACCACATACACAGAACACCATCTAGCCCAAACTAAGCAGAGCTTGTACTATGGGTACTTTAAACATACGTAGTATCACAACGATATCAGTCCAATTCTTATCATTCTTAATTATCTTCTCAAATCGAAACGAAGTAATCTCGATTCTAAATCGATTCCTATTATACTGGTTTAAAGTCTGAAGTCTATTTGGTTCGTATTTTATATTAGTAAAGTATAAATAGCTTTAGTTCTTCAGTGTTGTGAATGAAATCCCTAGAAAATCAACCCTGATTAATTATAATGCCTCATACAATTTTTTTTAAGTTTATGTATTAGATTTTGTCTGCGCTTTAACTCGCGTTATTGTAGATTTTGTCAATAAATGTGTATCCCTCGGGTACAGTATGTTTTCTCGATGAAAGGTACCCTACGTCCTTTTCTGTACCCCTGACAACGTGTATGCGAAATTGTATGATGATTGGAGCAGTTAAGGCGTGTAAGCGTGTCAAACAAAGTCACATTCGCATCTATAATATCAGTTAGGCTACCATGTGATTTGTAAGATAGTATAGACTGCCACAGCGGTAGTAAGTACTATGCGATTAGGTTTTGGGCAGTGCAATTGGGTTTTGCTATCAAGTAATCTTTAACAGGAATATGTAGTCTGGAAGTGTTCGATAGACAGCATTAAGCCCTCTATTACGTGGGAGCCAAACCATAGACATTGAATTCTGAATGTTATTATTTGTTACACCTCTGCCTACCCGGATATAGGCGTGAGATAGTCTTACGCCTGGTACCTCTAGGTTTTACCGTCGTGCCACTTGACACCGCAGTAGGCTCACCCTTGCTACCTGGAAATCTTGCCTAATTACTATTTATTGGCTCAGTGACCCAAAGTGTGTCGTAGCCGCTGATACGAAAGAACGCTACTTTCTTCGGTGTTTGATTGTTTCCTGCCCGTCGTTGGCATGAAGCTCTCGCAAATCCGCTTCCGCAGTATCACTCCAACGATATCTGGGGCGTATTAATTTAATTATAAATATACTTATATGTAATATATGTAGTTATTCCCTAATTACTATTTTTCCTTAATGAAACAATAAAATATTTTTATCTGTATGATACAGAGATATAGATACAGATAAAACGTAGCTTGATAATAATCTATTAATATATATTGATAATATATTATTAAATAACTTGTTGGCGCCTATTATAAGGATGTAAATTCACTTCTATAATATGTTTGCACTGATAGCCCAAAGGTTTAAGCGTTCGGCATGACACTACGCCAAATGTTGCTGCTTTGACCTCTAATGTTTATTCCAAGTCTAGGATTATCATTCCAATTAATTTTTAAATGTTTGCATAATTTCCTAGGAAGTTTTCACTGTATCTACTTAAGAAAAGTAAATACTGACATTACATCACGCCCAAAGGCAAAGATATGACAGTAAAAATAATAGAAATAATAGAAATGACATTTAGGTCCTACTAACTATAATATGGTTATATATATATATATATATATATATATATATATATATATATATATATATATATATATATATATATATAACTATAATATCAGCCGCACACTTACACTTGCTCAGTTAAAGAAAATTACACGACTGAACCAATAAGCATGTCTTTTATATCACTATTATAAGATATTTCCAAAATGCTAAGTTCACGAGGGATGTAATAAGAGTTGTCTGAGTGCTGTCAGTCGAAGGGACCTTAAGGTCGCCGTGATTGACTCGCCGCCATCGAGAACTGTTCGCCAGTTTAATAACTACCCACACAAATGTATACAACTTGTAATCAAGTTGTATATATTTGTGTGGGTAGTTACAGATTAATTTTGCTATTATTATGAATATTCTATTCATTCATATTTACTCGAAAGGGTAGGCAGAGATCTATTAGAGACGAGAAATTGCACCAGCGATGGATTTACGTCCCATATAATTAAGCAAGTAGTCGTCTATCGGCATATTTTAAGACTTCGTGTTGCTACTGAAAATTTCCTTACAGAAAAACTCAGTCACACTGCTGAGACCTGATGATTGATGTCGGGGTGATCAGATGATGTTGTTGTAGGTGTCCAAATAAAATACGTCTTGATAGATATGGTTATTTATATTTACTGGTACCAGTTATAAATAATATTAATACTTCTTGAGCTACGACCTAACTTAGTGGTTGCTGGGAGACGACTGCCGCGCGGTGCTACTGCATACTTGCGCCTGACAATATAAAACTAACGTGTCAGTAGTGTCGCTACAATTGAATACTAACTTAAATATACCACTTGATCAATGCGTCAGTTTTTAATTCTTTATTGATTACTAGATTTTGCCCGCGGCTTCGCTCGCATAGGTTATGTAACTTTCTTTCCCTCAGGAACCTCAGAGCAAGGCTTCCGAAGGAGGGAGAGAGAAAGATACTCTGTCCTTTTCTGCACCCCTGACAGCATGTATGCGAAATTTCATAATGATCGGTTAAGTAGTTAATGTGTGAAAGCGTAACAAACCATATCACACTTGCATTTATAATATTAGTTAGGATTATTCTCCGAAGCCGACCCCAAGTGACTTGGGAATAATAAAGGCTAAGAGAGAAGAAGAAGAGTTAGGATTATTCTCGGTAATAGGCTCGCCCTCTTACTACGTCAGATTTAAAACCAAACCTGGTGCAATGAGGTTATAATACCCGTTTGTCTTAGAAGGAGTATAGGTGGCAGACTACATGCATAATTATTTTCAGGTATAAAAAATATTTCGATCTATATTTTTCCGTTTTATACAAACGAATTTTGGTTTGAAAGTCATTACAAAACTATTTCAATTTCGCTCAAAATTGTGTTTCAGTAAATTTAAATTTTAATGTAGAAAATAACAACTTTCAGTAATAGTATCAAATTAAAATTCATTTCGATCCTCCCTTTTGTGCACCTTAATTTCCTATTTGAATTAAATTTTATTAAAATACCTTTACAATCCTAGAGCTGCTTGAAACTTCTCAAGGGATTTTATAGTAAAAGCTTTTAGCGCCAATGAAGAATTATTAAATCTAAGTAACACGAATATCGGCGTCAATAGTATCAATAACTACATTTTAGAAAACTATATAAACTAGAGAATATTTACTTTATATTTACGTTATCAAATAATTTATATTTACAGTTTCTCTGACGTTTCTATTACATTTTAGCAGCTATGATCACGGGGTAACTAAAGCGTTTTTCGTCTTAATCTTCGGAGAAAGTGTAATAAATAAATTCAATAATCTAAAAACGTCTTTTTTATAATAAACCAGGATAAGATCTGTATTCTGTATAAAGTAGTTTAATTTTAATGTATAACATTCACGTATACGGAAGACAATATTAGGGTTGTACAATTTTCTGAACTCTCAATAAGTCCACTTACTTTTTGGTATGTTAATGTGTTATCATTTTCTCATCACATTCTATTTATAATTCTATTTGGACGCAAATATTTCCAACAGAATACAAAGTACGAAATGTAACCGCGCCACAAAGTTCCTTATTAACACACATTAGGACGGCACCTTAACAATTTTCGTGTCTAAAAACTCAATAATACTTAAAGTAATTTAGGGATAATACGTGTACGGCCTGAATGTATCGCCACCGGATTATGTGGGTTCACTTCTCATACGAGGCAAGTTTTAATGAGGTTTATCTAGAGAGCCCAAACAGGGTCAAGATGTTTGGGGCTTAATATGTCATTTGTGGAGCGCTGGGTTATTTTTAATTAGTAAGGGTTGAGATAGTTTAAGGGATTCAAAGCGGGGGATTTGGTTGTGGTAATTGTGGATGATTAAAGCCAAAAAGCTTCGACGGTATTTAGTTGAGACTTGTCTCTGTTGTTATTTAGGCTTACCATTCTAAATGTAGCGTGGTCGGCTTGCTAGTATTACTCCTAAATCTGTTATTTCTTTTAGTTCGCCAAGTACTCGTCGAACTAATAGAAATAACATATTCAGTAAATCATATGTACTAGCAAGCTGACCACGCTACATTTAGAATGGTTACTTATATCAGGCTAGCTTTTGTCTGCGACTACGCTCGCGTTTATCCAGATTTAGTCAATAAATTTCTATCCTTCGGAAACAGTACTTTTTTCTGGATGAAAGTTAGGGTAGGTACCTTTCATACAGAGAAAAGTGTCTATTCTGTACCCCAAACAACGTGTTTGCAAAATCGCATTATGATCGGTCGAGTAGTTAAGGCGTAAAAGCGTTACAAACAAAAAACTCACATTCGCAATTATAATGTTAGTTAAGGTATTTAAGATGCCTTATTCAAATATTAACTATCATTGTTTACGCCTGTACTTTGTCACTTATATGTATCATCCATCGTATATTTGCCATGGTTACATAGTTCAACTACGCGATTGCATTTTGGCGATCAATCTGTTTTCTAGTGACATCATTTCAATCTAATTTGCACTTAAACATCCACCATGTTCAATCAAACTAGGATACCATAGCACCTCATTAGTCTCTCAAGCTTAATCCAGAACCCATTAGTGGTATATTACGCTCTGCCTCATTTGTATTATGACTATTCAGCAGAGAGGCTTAATATTTTATAGACTAGGGCAATTTTGAATGAAGGTATATTTTCAGTTTCAGCTAACCTAGTAGTACCTAATAAACTGCTTTACTTTTACCAAGATTAGAGTCTCCAATTTCAATGGCCCAAATTGAAAAGCACTAATGACTCGAACCAATCTCCGCAGCAGTTTTACTCCTAGCCTAAGGAGACGACAAAATTTAATGAAAGGAAACAGCCATTGAGACCCTCTTAATAGATTTCTTTCATTCTTAAGAAAAGTTGTAAAAGCTTCAAGTAACTTAATGCTTAAACTGAGAAATGAACCAAAATTTATTACAACCGGTTCATTAAACTCGTCAGTAAAATGGATTCTATTGTATAAGCTAAAGTCTATCTAAATTAAAGACCTATTTCTACTCTTCACTAATATTAAATCTCTCCACCGTCTTACGACTTTCTAAAAAAGGATTGATCAGAATTGTTGTGGCCGCGTAAATTAAAGGTAGCTATAACAACATCCTAATAATATTATAAATGCGAATGCGAGTTTGTTTCTTTGTTACTCTTTCATGCCTTAACAACTCGACCAATCATCATTAACAGAATCAGGGGGTACCTATAGAAAAGGACATACATTTCATCTAGAAAAAGTACTGTTCCCGCAGGATAAAAAATGTACATAACTCACATTTACTCGAGCGGAGTCGCGAGCAAAATCTAGTCGTCTAAATATACAGTATCGATATACAGGGTTTACGGTAATTAATGGATAACCTTGAAATGTCTTATAGTAGAACTAAAAGCAGGTAAAAAAAAACAAACAGAAAAGTGCTGTAGCTAGTCATACTTTTGATTGTCTATCTATTAGCATAATTAGTGTTTAATCATAAAACAACAAAAAACCAATGGAATTCATTAATTTATGGTCGTAGTGTTAAAAAAAGACATATCTCGGGTAGTAGTTAGGATAGATATTTTTCATATTTTTTCTGTACGGCCGTCAGTTCTACTATAAGATATTTCAAGGTTATCCATTAAATACCAGACATCCCTGTATACGCGTTATCTCTTATTGCCGAAATCCCGAGTCAAAATCCACGAGGAAGAAACGTTCGATCATTTTGAATAGCTGACCAATCAGACAAAAACAATACTGCAGTGCAATCGCCAATGATTCGTCCAATCCATCAAAAGCTTATCATAAAGAAATAAAGCGTACTGCACATGAACAAACAGACTAAGATCAGATACAGTCACTCAAACAGATTGATTTTCCGTCAACACTTCGCTTCGAAGGTTAATAAAAAATGCTTCAATAAAATATGAGATTCGTTTTCGAGTTTCATTGAGTGAAGATGATAAACACATTTAAGCAACTCAAAAAACATCGGTTCTTTTTAATATTGGCATTTGCCCCTGTTTTTGTTTAGTATGCCTGTCTGTCTAGGTAATTTTATACTAAAATGTAAACCTACAGGGTTAAAATGGTTTAATTTCTAAGTCGCCGTTTAGACGCAATGCCTTATAATTGTGCCCGTTTATTGGTATATATATGGTTATATAATTATAGTTTTAAACTGTAAAAGGATAATACACGCAATTAGGTATAAAAGTATAGTAACGTTCTTGTAGTCTTATCACATATGCATACTTTTCTTATTTATTTTAAGTATGTTTCGATTATTAACTCTCCGATTTAGGTATATACTTGCATTTTATAAAAACATCTTGGTAACGGTACACGCAAAACCTTTAATATAATATGGAAAATCCTATACTTTTTACATCAGTTATTTCAGATATCTCTCCTGAACACACAGTACTAAGAAGTTCCTTTAAAAAGCCAGAAAATTTTACAATCTCATCCAATCTTAGCAAGAGCACTTACGCCGTAGCTGTTTACCGAAGTACACCCGGTAGCAACGCTTAATCATCACAATCCGTAGTTACGCGTACATAAAACTGGCGAAACTTGTTATCGCTTTCGTACACCCGCAATGTAAGTAGTTGGGCTTTTTCCAACGTATTCTTATTGTCGAGATACTTGTGACAAGGGTACTTGGACTTATTTGGTAGACTGTAGGTTAAGAACTAGAAACGTTTCTTTAGACCTAATATACTGTAAATTGTATTGAATCTTGATTTAAATATATTTGTTCAATATAAGATCGTTGTATTAACCCAAGACGCCAAACCAATCTACTTTTATGACACATCAAGAAAATCTAGATATAGAATGTTGTATAAAGTTTTCTTTGACAGTGCACGTGTCAGAACTATATAAACACGCTTTGAATTCAATTAAACGTCTATGGTGATTTCATTCAAGGCTACATTATCTTGACAAAAAAGATATGCATGTACAAAAAAGAAGGAATATAATATTCAACGCTCGAAGTATTATTGAAAATAAAACGATTCTCTCGCTCGACTCGAGATCGGCGAATGACAAATGCTTGACACATTTTTTCTTGCATCTGTTAAATACTAATGATAGTTTTATTACTCGTTTCCGCTGTATCTTAACAAGTTAGTAATATTATTAGTAACAATTTAATGAACAAGAAGTTCTACATGTGTTGCTCATCTTCATAAAAAAACACTAATGACACTATCTTTGCTTACAAGTATTTACGCTTATTACTCTCAATAATCGTAAACTCTACTCTAATGTGTCGAAATAATTATATTAGCCATTTCTTACGTTATATTTCGTACCTTTCTGTTGATTAACCCAATTTCATAATTACGAAATTTTCCAATGGACTATTCCCCTTTATGCGAAATTGAAGTGCGAATTTTAAGTGACGTTAATTACTTATTTATATTTAGGTCGATGAGTCATAGGTTCAAATTAATGTAAGTATAATAACGAAAATTTTAAAGCTTATTTGTTTAATTTCGTCTATATTTCTATCGGCCACTTGTGCTTGTCTTGTTAAAGATAATTTGCTAGCTCTTATAATCTTTTAAACAACACTAATAATACATACTCCAATTGTATATATAATAGAAATTTTTTGGTAAAATGTTGGAATCTGGTGATTTATTAGCCCATTATATGTAAATTCAAATTTGGTAGACATGGAACAAGACAATCCATCGACCTCTAGAAGACACATCTGTTTACCTATTTAATAACATCATATAATAGATTTCACCGACCTTCCTTTTCTACATGCTTTTATTGTTAGTCATCAGAATATAATGCCATACCCAATTTAAAATAGTATTGATTCAGTTTTATTTCTAGCATCACTGAAAATATTTTTCAGCCATGTCTATTCTCAGTAATGGTTGAAGGCACTTTTACCTTGACATTTAAGGTGTATTTTTATTATAATTCTGTTCTAATTATATTTATTTTGGGTGCCATAAAATCTATCAGTGTAAAAGCGTTAAGTAAAGCTCTCGAGTCTTTATTTTTTTAGTTGTATTTAGCGCAGATATAGCTCCGATAGTTGATTCATAGTATAATTGTATTTTTACTGGCGATTTTAATTTCGTTCTTGTACATTTGCGCTCGTACGTCTTATTAACGATAATTTGCATCTATCTGTTATTTTAAATAGCCGGCCTTCGAAGGGTTTTTGTGGATTGAAGACGATTTGATTTTACAGTTCTTCTGAAGGTACAACGATATTTAAAGTTTTGGTCAGAATATTAGAGGTCATTGATTCCTTTGTATCCCACTGTACCTAACAAAATACCACATGCCTGAAAATGAGAACGTCCGTAGTCAAAACAAACAGCTGATTTAATTTGAACAGATTGTATTGTCTACCTATGTTTGTTTGGTTAACTGTTGCCAGTTTTCAGACAAGGTAAAAAGCATTTAAAGGGCGCTACACAATCTGCTATACTTACCGAATGTTGTTTGAAAATCTGGTATTTCGACAGATTTTGTAATATCGTTTGTGACTTGTGCTCACATTCTGACAGAACTAAATGTAGATTTGACAGTATTAATATGGAGTGAACATAGATTTAAAAATAATATGGACGCTGTTGTCTCTACATATCAACTTTCATACATGGTTATGATGTATAACACTCGGTATAGACAACTTGAACTGCTATAAACTGTTCAAACATCTGACGGAGGCTTTAAATTTTTTTGTTCTAGCGATTGAAAATAACCGATATATGTTGTTCACCGTTTTACAGATAAAAAGAGGAATATAGATTCTCCCTATAGATTGGTTACTATATTTTGCCCACGGCTTCGCTTGCCTTAATCAAGATTTTGTCAATAAATTTATATCCCTCGGGAACAGTACTTTTGCCGACATAGAATGTACCCTATGTACATTTCTGTATACCTGACGTGTATGCGAATTGCATGATGATGGGTCGAGTAGTTAGGGCGTGAAAGCGTTACAAACAAACTCACATTCGCATTTATAATATTAGTTAGGATTAGGAACCCTGAATAGTGGTCTGGTAACCAGATTTATTAAATTTTAGAGATTGATAAATCTAATTTATCTTTATTGAGTTGTTAACTTCTCTGCATTACTAAATTGGTAGCTGCAAAAACCGTCTCTAATAACCATCTTATCACAAGAACATGCATAACTCTCATTTAACGAAGCATTTCAAAATATCCATAATATTTCAATGTCCCAATACATGAAAGTACAACAGGTGCAAAAACTAACATCACATATTTATGATTTGTTTGGACGTTAGACAATATTAATGATGGCGATTATAGTTTTTTTTTTTAGTATTTGATTTACGTTATCTTGCTGTGAAGAATATCATCTGTTTCGATCGTAAACATTTGGTTTAATATAGCATCGCGTTTGATGCTCTCTCTCTGATTTCTTAAGGGTTAGGTTGTGGTGTTTTACATACATAACGCTAGCCATGTTGTTAAAGGATCAGTGGATAAACTGTAGAAGTTATACTTAAGGATCATTGTTTGTTTTTAGTTCATTCAATCATATCCTCGCTTTTAATAGGTTTTGTGTAATCTTAAAATCATTAACACATACATGTATACCTGCATGCAGATCATAATATAAATTTAGCTATTTTATATTATGTAGTAAACTAGCGGACACGACATAACTTGCATGCCGGAACTGTAGCTTAAATTAAAACTGAAAACCTGATTGAAGGGCCACCTACCGGGTCTTGTGAATCTAAGCTACCTACCAAATTACCCACTGAAATATTCATACTAAATTTTCACCAACAAGGTTTAAGAGAACCAGAGCACCCCTTTAAGAGAATATCAGTGATACGTACACGCACATAAAAATTATGTATGTAAAGATATTCATTAGTATATAGTATGGATGTTCGTAACTAAGTTATCGCCTGATAGACTGATACGATCCTAATGAGGATGCATTAACCGCAAATGATCTGAGAGAGAATCTCATAAACAGGTTCTATATTACACGCGTTAGACCTTCTCCTTTGAGGCAATTGACAGTAGATACTATTAGTAGAACATATAGAGCCTAATATAATAGTAACGTTACGTAATGATAATCATTTAGCTCACCAATACCCCTAGCGCTAGTAATATTCTCGATTCTATGCAATAAAGGTGCAAACAAAAATACGGCCCAACTGATGGTAAGAAGCTAACGAAGCATATTATCATTAGCATATTTACAATAACAAGGCAGGGGTATCACATGTGCCTTGCTAACTGTTGGAAGAAAGTGATCAAAGTTGGTATGGAAGGACAAAAATATAGAGATAGATAGGTATGCAATCTCCTTCTCTATAAAATACGGTAAAGGATTATTGTAATTTTATTAGAATATTTATTAGCAGCATGCATTCTGGCAATCTGTAAATGGCTATAGGCTTGATCCATAGCACTCGATATAGCTGGTGAAATATGGCTGCTATCTGTTTAACAGGACCAAGGTATGTATTTCTTATTTTAGAACAGCACATGAAGCGCCACAGGTAAAATAAAAGACACGTTGACCTTTGCAAGAGTACAAACAACACATTAATAACATGCAAATACAGATAATTTTTTTATGATCACCCAATGTTATTTTTTCCTTGTAAAATTGCAACTTACAAAGCGCAGAGGAAAGGTCAAAGCGCCCATCTAAACCAATGCATCATCCATTCAGTCAAAATACGGAAGTATAGTATTTTTTCTGCTGTCCATGTCGCTAAAATCGAAAAGCACTACATTCTTTGTCACTCCCAACCTCGAACCTCATCGTCAATAGCTTCAAATACCTTTTTGGATGACATCATAGTCCCATCGTATCAATACGTGTCCCTGAGCCCTTTCCTTCCAGTCGCGTTCGCTCGATAAATCCCTTCAGTTAATCGTCATTCATTCACTCTTTACACATGAGCGGAGGGCCCAAGGTATACCTCTATAGATTTGTACCTGTGTACACTTGGCCCTAGTTGGGTAATCATTGAACTGGTGTATCTTATGTATTTGTTTTAGTTTGATTGAAATGATGGCTCTGTGGTAATATAAGATCAGGATCACCTGTCCTTTCTTAGCTTAAGTAGGTCATGAGGTAGTGCCTCATGTCGGTACGATTGACAGTTGAGACAAAAAAATAAAAGTTGCACATAACATTGGTTCTGGATCTAAATGCTTTCTATTATTGATCATGTAAAGTGCAAAACATTCTGAATCTAATACTCTGTAATGCAAGAGTCATCTTTAGCATGTTATAAGAAAAATGGAAACAAGCGTTTTGTTCGAGGCCATGTCTGACGGCGACCATATTATATTTCCAAAAAAATATATACAATGTTGTAGCTGCTATTAAGGCGAATCTAACAACATCAACTCATTTATTTCAATCCATCACGCCAGTTAGACCACAAAGTAAGTTTAAGACAGAGACATACAACCATGCCGACATTCAAAAAGTGATCAGATGGTAGGTTGTAGTTTTTACGGCTCAGGGAAAACCGCATTGATTTAGGTGCCGTGGCATAAACGTCCGCCTAATTGTTATGGCAGACCACAAGGTCACTAGTTGGGCATATGTTGTTGAGGTTTCAACTTGGAAATTCTCAACACAGGTTCTTAAATTGGTATACAGCAATAGGGTTCTCTAAGACTTATTAAGCAAAATAAAGGATATATGGTCTAAGACAAGCATCTAACATACTTGCCAAAATGTGGGTGAAACACTTCTGTCTAAGGGATAAACAGTCCCGATGTTCATATTTCAAATGATATTCGAATAAAATAGTTTACAATTTAGTTTTCATGGTCCAGGACGCAACACACTTACATATATCATCATCTCAGCCTAAAGACGTCTACTGCTGGACATAGTCCTCCCAAAGATTTTCGACACAGACCGGTCTTGGGTAGTCCTCCCAAAGATTTTCGACACAGACCGGTCTTGGGCCACTCGCATTCAACCACAGGCACTCTTACCAGGTCGTCGTGCCACCTTGTGAGAGGCCTTCCCCATGCTGCGTCTTTCGGTGCATGGCCGTCACTCCAGAACTTTTCTGCCCCAACGACCATCGGTTCTGCGCGCTGTATGCCCTGCCCACTGCCACTTCAGCTTGGCTATCTAGACACGTCTTACACATATACGTTACATATATTGTTTTTGCCGAGCAGGCAGCAGAATCGGATATTATTCGAATCCCATCAAAAAGTCCACACCGCTTATATAAAGGCGGCGTCAGTCTTTTAGAAGCGTGAGTTACTACGCAATAAAGTATTTATGTAAACATGAAAGTATATAAATAAAGATGGTAAGTATTTTATGGATGGTTACGTTTTACTTTTTATTATGTTTCGAGACCTTTTAAGCTTTCAAGGCTTCGGCCGTGACCGACACGGCGACAAATGTAATACAATACGTTCTTAACCGATGTTCATGGTAATTGACGAGGGACATGGAATCTTTTAAAGTAAAGGATGACTGCTCAGTACATAATTGTATCTCTTTCCTATATTCAATTATTTGCTATTTAATTTGCTACTAGGTGTCCTTCGCCGTTTCACTTGCGTTTGTGATAACATTTCTGCTTCTTTGGCTCGTAGCGTAATGTAATATATATAGGCTACTAGCCTTTGTCTAGTAGGCTTATATATGTATAACAGTAATTCCGCGAATTCGCTAGGAAACAGTCTTTTTTTTTCTATACTGCTGACAACGTGTATGCCAAATTTTATAATGATCGGTCGAGTAGTTACGGCGTGAAAGCATAAGAAACAAACGAACTCACATTTACATTTTAGCATTCGCATCACAACACTGGGATTATACTTATCGAAGTTATCTAATAATAAATGTTACCTAATCGTTTGGATTGTTTAACCTGTCAATTGTTGGATTAGCAGACATAATTGAAAACCTACTGTGTCTCCCCGCTAGTGTGCCATTACCACTCAATAAGTTCGAAATGTTCACCTATCTAAAACTCGACTTTGGTAACGTTGCTTAATCTTGTTGAAGCGCACCATCACCCGCGTTGCGAGACTCACGTGCCTACAAACTATTCAGAATATTTATTTCAAAGTTGTAAAAGGTTATTTGCCTACTTTATAGTTGAATTTTTAGGGGGTAGTAGAGTTTTAAGTTCGTTCAAACTACCTACGAAGCGTGAATTACGTGAGCCATGTGACTTCGGCTAAAATATTTTTTGTTAAAATGGGTATCGTAATAAATAACTCTTAGTATAAGTTTGACAATTTTATATATTTCACTACCACAGTTAGTTATAATTTGGATAGGTACCAAATTATAACTAACAGTGGTAGTGAAATTTGAATGTCAATTCTTAAAACTTTTGTTATATTGAAACAATTCTCGCATTAGGGATCAAGCAATATGCCGTGGGAGACTTTAAAAACATACAATTAACGGACACAACCCAGATCCAGAACAATTATCTTTGTGTCACAAGTAATTGTCTCCTATGTGATTGGAACACATAATTTTTTTTATATTTTTATATTCAACTAAGTTGGCAAACAAGCATAAGGCCCACCTGATGATAGATATGATAGATGATAGTAAGTGGTCACCGTAGCCTATGGACGCCTGCAACACCAGAGGCATCACTTGCGAGTTTCCGACCATTTAGGAAAGGAAGTGAGACGGAGAAGGAGGGGGAATGGAGGAAAGGGGGTGATTGGGCCTCCGGAACTCTCACTCACCGAACGAAACACAACAGTTGGAATACTGCTATTTCACGTCGATATTCTGTGAGAGGGTAGTCCTTCCCCGGTCGGGCCGGCCCATTCATGCTGAAATCAGTGAGGCTCTACTACTCTAAAATCTTTGGGATGGTGACGGAGACGAGTTGACTGCTTGCCTGCTACGTTATCAGTGCAGTCAGTTTTAGACGTGTTTATAAGCAATAAATATCAGCATTCAAATTCAGTAAAATTCCTAAACAAATATTTATTCGGAACTCAGAAACAAACTCGGTACCTTACGATATACGGTAAACGAAACCGCAGAAATACAAGAAGTCAGTTAATATAAGGGTATTTAATTAATTTTCACAACACGACCTCGAAAAAAAAGCGATAGCTCCGTGGGGAGACCAACAGACTGCAATGCAGAGGGTCTTGGGTTCGGACCCACGTCGCGTCACTTTCGGAAGTTATATGACTTTTCGAAATTATGTGCGTTTTGATTGACAATTATCGCCTGCTCCGTGTCTCGGAGAGCACGTTAAGCCGTCGGTCCCGACTGCCATGAACATCTATGGCAGTCGTTATTGGGAAAGTCAGTACCCTCTAATATCCTGACACTGGTCTAGCCTTAGGGTATCGTTAGCCTTCGGGTTGCGGAGGTTCGGTGGCAGCCGCTCCTTGTAAAAACTGATATCCAGTCAAATCCGGTTAGACCAGAAAAGCCGACCCCAAGTGACTTGGGAATAATTAAGGCTAAGGGAGAAAAAAACGACCTCGAATTCACGATCCTTAACTGGACTATAATATATATTAGGTACTATTGAGTATAAAAGATAATCTTCCCTCAGTCTTGTTAAGTAAGTAGGCGTTCGACGACAAAATAAGAAAATCTAATTTGCCAACATACCGCTAACATTAACTTGAAAAATAAAATTATCCTGAAAAGAAATCAACTTATATTAGATCTCTCCTATCTCAAGAAATAAGTCCCGAATTTTATCCACTACGAGTCTTTTATATATGTTGAGACATAATTTTTAGGGGTCCATATTATTAATGAAATATTGGAACTGTTGCCTACTGCTTTATTAGTTTCATGGTATTAAGACTGCGTTTTAATTTTTTTATTGTTGAAAGTCATATACGAATCAATTCTTTTGTTAAACAAAGTTTACTGTTTGTGTCCGGACGTGAAAATCTGTTTGGTCTCTATTAAAACTCATGAAAAGTGGCCTCTGCTTACCCTTTTGTGGATATCCTAGTGCGAGCTTATGCTACGCTAGTATTTTACTATAATTATGTCTGTATGGATTTGCATTCATTGCATTTTCTCAAGAACGGGTAGAAACATCGTACAGTTATAGTACAACTCAACTCCATCGTAATCTACCAATACAATAAAATAATAATATCTACCTTAATATGTTTTCTTACTGATTGATTATTTTGAAACTCGGTGATCGTAACTATTTATAAAGATAAAAGTTATTATCCGAAAAATATGTATACATATTTTATTAAACTTTACAAAGTTCGTTATACATAGAAATACTATACGGATTCCTCACCGTTCGCACTTAACCGTCTTTTTTAAGCTTCGAATAATCTAATATTTTCTAAATGTATGGCCGATTATTTACATATTGAGTAGATATATGTAATTTAACTGAATCTTGGTCCCAGCGGAGTTCTGGTTACTATAGAGACTCCCCTTTCCCGAGAGTCACTGCATAATTTCTTTTTGTAATAATACTTCTTTTTATTACTAGCTTTCTCCTGCTGTTTATATCACGTTTATGGTTACTACTCCGCTCCTATGGCTCGTAGCGTGGTGTTATATATCTTAAATCCTTCGTCAATAAATGGACTATCATATATTGCAAGATTGCAAGAATTGTTCAAATCTGTCTGGTAGTTACTGAGATAAGGGTGTTCAAACAAACAATCTACTCAGCTTTATAATAATAGTATAGATGGTCGATGAAATTAAAAGTATTACTAATAAATATATTGTAACCTCAGGTTATGTGGTTAGCCTCACAGATACATTGATCTGCGCTATCGCTACTGCGTCATAGGCACTTATTTCTAGTACATACATACATTCACCTATGTATATCTTAAAGGATAGATACACTGAAGAACCCTACCTAATATTATTAATGCGAATGTGAGTTTGTTATGCTTACACACCTTAATTACTACCGATCATCATTAAGTTTTACATACACGTTGTCAGGGATACAGAAAAGGACAAAGACTATACCCACTTCTCTTTCTATCACCCAAACCTCGTTGATCCACTTCTTACGGGACACCTGTATACCCAAAGGCCTAGACAGGTGTGTAACTTAGCTATTAATTCCGCGTAATAAAAGCCAACTTGTATTCCTGGAGTTCCTTACTGCAACAGAGAATTTACATTGACCCCAATTACACTTTGCTGACATCGACACTTTGCTCACGATCGCTTGCAATTATTGCAGGCGATCTTCAAACAGGTCAGATGACAAAAATGAGGTGACAACTTTAACCTCTGTACCATTGGCACAGCAATGATTCTACGTATATGCAACATGCATAGTCTCACACTTATTTCCCTGAGGCCCGGTTTATATACATATCTAAGAAACGAATCGTTTTGCCTACAGACAGTTCAATTATGTTGTATTTTTCATCGAATATGTCTCAAAAATTAACTGTCCATGGGTAAAATGACTCGATTCTTGAATATACACAGGCACCAGACCTAAAAGAATAGGCAGAAGTGTATTACAGACACATTTGGCTGTCTATGCTTTTAGGTCGTATACTGAGCACGGTTCTAGACTTCGTGCTGCTACAGTACTACGGAATATTGGTTACTAGATTTTGCCCGTGGCTTCACTCGCCTAAATGTAGGTTAGGTTAGGTTAGTAACAGTAGATACTATTTTCTGGATGAAAGGTAACCCTACGTCCTTTTCTATTCCCCTAACCACCTGAATGCAAAATGTCATGATGATTAGTCGAATAGTTAAGACATGGAAGCGTAACTAACATACAAACTCACATTTGCATTTTTAATATTAGTTAGGATAGCAGCTCAATGTTAATAAAACGGAAACAAAAATTGTCCAGTCTGTGCATCGAACTCGAGACCTTATACACAGCAGTCGCATTGACCACCGTTGCGCCACGGCTATCTTCTCAACATAAAGAATCATAACATCATATAAAGTATCTTCCTACTTGAACTAAATTAAAATGGCTAGTAATTTGTACGCTATTCATGGATAATAAGAGATGTTACGCGACTAGGAAACGTAATAAACAAGGATTACGCGTGTAGTGTCGGCGTAAATACGGCTCGACGACGTGGAATCTTATATTTATTATATCTAGGCTTATTTTTAGTGAGAATTAGTGTGTTTTGATTTTGTTCTTTGGTTTAGTGACAGTAGGTTAATATTACTTGATTAGGTAACAGCTTCGATTTTGAGATAGTGACGTTTACCCTTTTTTATTTTCCATTTAAATAATTAGAAGCCTGATTTATCTAATATTGTCTTAGGTTTATGCGAATAGTATACATTGAAATTAAACTAGTCTATACCAATTGAATCGCGTTGTTTATTTTAAAATCACTATTATTTCATTATTTTAAACAATTACTGTTAAATTTAACTACAATTTAAACTATTCAGATTTGGGTTTACACTTTCTCCGACGTTTCGGGTGCTTTCCAGCAGCCATGGTCGCATGGTGACTGATATTGTATGTAATAGATAATGATTACTACATTGCAGAACACTTTTCGTATATACTTGGAAAATATCTTTGTCACAGAAAACCTTATTTCGTGTAGGGATGAAAATATTAAGAAATTTAAACATACGTTTTAAGATTTTAATTTAAATATTGATATTAAAAATGCTTAATTGCCTAAGGCATAAATTATACAGAAAAAGCATAAGGTGACGGCATGGCGCAGGCATGGAGCTGATTAGATACAGACGCAATTAAAATATATACGGAAGACGCGTTATGCAGTTTGAGGTGTTCCTTACGCTGCGCCGCGCCGCTTAGGTCGCGCCTGAAGAAGGTGCAGTGCAGGCAGCGAAGTGGCATATCTGTGTCACACCGCGTGTGTATAATTAGCGACACATCGCTTTCTTACATTTTCTTTGAGTGGTTTGGTGGCGCCTTCGGCTTATGCCGGTTCTGTATAAAACCATTGATGAATTATCTACATAATGTTTTAAGACTTATTGAATATCATACATACTGAACGTTTTAAGCCTTTACTAAAAATATTTTATGTAGGTATAAGAACGTAAAATCATGGCATACCACCAGTTTAAACCTACGTTTAGAACCAACCTTGGCGTGAGTTAAACTTCTATCATCTCTTACTGTATATGAGCCAATCGGACATGAGTGATTTAAACTGTTATTCATATAACTAGCCTAAGCAGACTAAACAATTCAAATTTTATATACAAACATAGCACATAACAACTAAAAAGTGAAGGTACTTCATCGTTCATCGAGCGTATGTCTGCCCAACATGTCTGTGTGTTGTAAGTACCGGCGTCCATGATCATAAATAAATCTTTTAACTAGTATTGCTAGTTTGAATAATGATTTATTGGATGTTTTTGGAGTATGGAAAACAATTAACTGTTGAGCGAAGCATATAAGAGGAAATACGTGCGGTGTTTGTCCATGCATAAGTATTCCTCTGTTTTCTCCCTAAATCATTTGAAAAATTAAGCAATAAGTCCTTGTTGCCAATTCCTTCAATTTATATTTCTATATTTAAAAACGTAAATAGATAATTGTGTTTACTTTTTTTCCCAGTTGATCTGTATATTTTCTCCATGACTTTTCTTCTCTTTGCCTTATTTTCCCTAAATAATATAATTTTTATCCGAACTATAACATTATTTATTTCTTACATATTTGACTACATAGTTCCTCTTTTAGATGATTTGTCTAACATATGAATAAACAAAACAAAAACGAAATTTCTTATCATAACATAGCCAGAATGTACAATATAATGTTAGGCGTAACATTTCTGCGCCGGCGCCTATAAAACCATCCATTTACGTTGCGACGTAGAAGTCTTGACTTTTAATCTATTTATACATTCGACAGCTGTGAATTATGTGGAAGCGTATTTGGAATTCATCCAAATACTTATTTGTTCTAATTGCTTATGCTACTAATCACTTAAATGGTTCGATGGAGATGGCATTTATAATTGCTATCGTTCTTTCCAGTTTGTATAAGTGTGAGAGCGAGATAGCGCGTTACAGAGTGTATAGATTTATCTCGTTCTAGTGCTCGCTATACTAATATTGACAGTAACTCCAGGTCGCCCTATATGATTGATACATCTCGTGGATTTTTGTTTCGTATTTTAAACATGTTTCCCCTTCATAAAGAAAAATATAACTGCCGAACTAGATATGCAGTCCTAAGTCGCGAGGAGCTTTCCAGACTAACAATTAACATATATAAAGTACACCTAAACAGAGATCAAACATTTGTATACCATATAATTTATTGGTTCGTGCGGGATTTAAACTCATGACATTCAGCAAGGTAGCGGCGCCACTCGTAAAGGTTAAGGGTTGGCTGATCAGTGTTCACATTCCAAAATTATGTTGTATTCTTAAAGATAACTCATGCTTTCTCTTATATCCTCCCCGCCTCTGCCCCTTTCAGCTCCTATCATCTCAACTATAAAACAAATCGAATTCATTCTGATTTATGGTTATGAAATATTTTTCTAAAGACAAGCTTTTTGTGTTATATATTTTGGCGTTTTCCTGAAATTGTTGCCCAACATGTTTGGACAATGAAGTCATTCGCGGTTTTACTATAACACTTTACTGCTTCCGGCGATCAAAACTATTCTCCAATGTTCTTCATAGAGAAGATATCATGTTTAATGGTCCAATGCAACGTTTGGTGTTTATTATTATTATAACTCAACCGTTTATTCATTCAATTTGAGTCATGTTTGGATATATGGATATAGCTATGGATATATAATAAGCGGTTCATTTAATTTTATGATCCGTGTACTTTCCGAGGTTTCTACTATAAATAATATCAGCCCTGTATAAAATATATCACTGCTGGGCACGATCCTCTTCTCATCGTGAGAAGGTTTAGGCCATAGTCCATCACGCCGGCCCAGTGCGGATTGGCAGAGTTCACATATCTTCGATAGCATTATGGAGAACTCTCAACATGCAGGTTTCCTCACGATGTTTTCCTTTGCCGCTAAAGGAAGCGAAAATTTATTATTTGGATACGCACATAACTTCATAAAGTCGGAATGCGTGCCTTGGGATCGAACTCGAAATCGCTGAGTGGCAATCCAACGGTCTCACAGTAGGTTATCGTTGCTATGTACCTATATTTCGAATAATAATTTTTCTACTAGAAAAATATTATTTGATAATATTCTAATCCTTATGTCAGGAAATCTACAATCTGGTATTTAGGCTTCTGGTCATCATTTTGCATGGATTTAATTTATTGTTAGTCGACAACCGTAAATTAAGTCCATACAAAATGACTAATTAGGTCAAGTTATATTTAGGAAATTTTACAGAGGCCTCATTTAGATGCCAATATCTCTTCACTAATTGCTTTTAGTAATCATACCGGAAACAAGCATTGATTAATATTAGAGCAGGTATTAACTATGTAATACATATACAATTGATTAAAGATCAAGCACTATCATTACGGATATCCTAAGTAATATTATAAATGCGAATGTGAGTTTGTTTGTTACGCTTTCACGCCTTTACTATTTGACCGATCATCGTGAAATTTTGCACATACATTTTCAGGGGAACAGACAATGACATATGGTACCTTATATCCAGAAAAAGTGCAGTTACTAACCTAATCTAACCTACATTTGCGCGACCGAAGTCGTGGGCAAAATGTAGTATAATATAAGATTGTGATAAACTACCAAAAAGCAAGTAAAACCCAATACTCTAACTGGTCCTCCAAAAATTAGGCGTGACTTTAATTATACATTAACTAGATTTTGCTTGCGGTTTCGCTTGCGTAAATGTCAGTTATGTTAGGCACCGTAGTCTTTGTTTTCCTGCCCCCTGACAAAGTATATGCGAAATTTCATGATGATCGATAGAGTAGTTACGCCGTGATTGTGTAACAAACATACATACTTACAAACTTTCATAACATAACATCTATACAAACATTCACAATTACAATATTAAAATGCCGTACCAAGTAACAATTTTCTCTTAAAATTCTTACATAAATTTTACTGTATTATTATTAGTGAGAATAATATAGACTTCGTTGACCTTTACGAACTCAGGTATTCGCTCGGATGGTACCTATATTTTTAGCTCGGGTGAAAAATAACATCGAATACGTAATTATAATAACACTGAATAGAATCGACACTTCTGAAAATGATCCCTGCTCCCGTAATATAACGGAGACAAATATCTGTGTCACAGGATACTTTACGAACAACATCCACACTTAGAAAAACTATCTACAAATGAATTTTTTTTGTTCTGTTTGAGGATTTGCTTTAGCGATAATATCAACCCTGTATTAAACTGTTCCACTGCCGGACACGGGCCTCTTCTCGGTGCGAGAAGGGTTAGGCAGTAAGTAGACCACAACTCTGACCCAGTGCGGGTTGGCAGACTTCACATATCATCAATAACATTATGGAGAACTCTCAGATATGCAGGTTTTCGAATGATGTTTTCCTTCACCGTTGCAGCGAGCGATAATTAACTATCTAATACGTACATAACTTCGAAATGTCGGAGATGCGTGCCTTGGGATCGAACTCGAAACCTTTGCGTGGCAGTCCAACGGTCGCTATCGCTGCTTTTTTAGTATTAGCGATGTGATCTTATAAACCACTGCGCCATCTGTGTATGTCATAGCTTTGAATAGCTAAATAAGATTGATATCGTAATGGACGCCAACATAACAACAACAATAACTAAATTATAGTGCCTGCATGCTCAAAGGATCATTGCATAAGAATTTCAGAAGGTAGATCTAAAATATTGTTCTATGATTGTTTCCGATGTTAGGTGGGTAGTTTTGATTAAGCTGATGGAAGTAATATACCTTTTTATATATTAATAGACTGGTCAATGGCGGCCCTAATATATAGATACATAACAGAACAATACCGATTTTGTACTACATTTTATTATTTTATGGGATTAGAACCCAAGACACGCACAGTGTCTGTGAGTTAAAAGTCACGGTTAACATTTTGATAAATCTGCATCTTCGCCGAGTAGCGGCTTAGAACCATTTGGCCGTTCTTCATCCGTAATGCAGAAATAATAATAAATGTCTTCTGAAAAATGTATTAAGATATTTGAAAACATTTTTTGGTGACATTGAATATAATTGTATTATTATTATTGTGTTGGGTTCTAATCCCCAAAAATTGTGTAATCCACAAATGGTTCCTCCGAGTCTGTTCTATGTGTCTGTTTATTGAATGTTTGTTAAGGTTCCCGCGACATAAGAATATTTACGAGATGGGAAAGCTGTCTTTTTAAAATAATAAATGGTAGTGGCGAGGCGAGCACTTAAACCACTAACCCATCGGAATAATGCTCACAAAAATACTGTTACACTGCTTGACCAGGGAACCGAGCCCTTTTGCACATTTGTCGCACTACCTCTGTGCCACTGAGGCACTAAGTATATTATCTTCTAAGGACTTTAAAACAATGTTCCTAATGTATAATTTCTTTGTTACAGGTAAGATTGGCACTTCTGTCAAGTTTAAGCTGTTTAAGCAATAACATTGAGGATTCTAAGGACCGCTGGACCTTACGCAAGATGTCGTTACATTTGCCGTTCATGTGCGACGAAGGAACACGCGCAGTCAGATACCAAGTATATTTATAGATTCACAACTATAAACGCGAAGGGGTAAGCAGACCTATATTTTGTAAGCTTTATTTTAGGTCTCGCGTTATAGATGACGAATCTATTGCCGTCTACTAGGAGCCGTGTTGCTATTGAGAATTTCCTTACTGATAGAGCCACCTACATTTTGGTCCACTTAAGAATTTAAAAAATAAAACGTGTTACACTTATATTTCGGTAGCTATAATATTTAATAATCTTCCAATGGCAATAAAAACATTAAAGAATGCTTAAATTATCATATCCGATTGATAATATTGTCTATATCGTCGACAATCTTATTTTAGTCGTCTTCTTCTTCTTTTCATGTGGTTAGTGGCCAATCTGTTGTCAAGAGTTGTTCTAGCCGCCCGTAGGTCTCTGACATGGCTTAACGACTGCTGTCAAATTGGCAACAACCGGGACCAACTTATTTTAGTTGCCGACTGTGTCTGCGTTCCTGATTAGTTTTGTTAATGTTGTATGTAATACAAATCGTTTGTTCCTACCGTGGTATGCTATTAAAACAGCCTATGATACTCAACTTTAGTGTAACTATCGACTTGAATGCACAGGTTGCGTAGTGGTTAAAGTGTTCGTCTCGCCACTGCTACCGTGCGCAGAAAATTATGTGGTACTTAAATTGTTCGTTGCTTAAATATTTGTAAAGTCCCCCGCCGCGGCACAGGAATTGATACTAATCATGTTATCATTTAATTTAATAAAACAGTGTGATAATTTTAGAATCCGTTGTTTAGAGATTAAACAAATTCTATCGCTGTACATTATTTAGAATAGATATTAATAATTATCATTGACAATAAGTGGTAACAGATACAATTAATTATAATAATATGTAACGTTAGCACAATAGTACCTATGCAGCGATATTAACTAACATTGACACATAGGCTTACGCTCTGTAGGCGTAAGCCTATGTGTCAATGTTACCCGATGTCGTAGACAAAATAGGTGTATTATACCTTCATTTCGCAAAAGTATATAATATGAAGGGGTAAGCAGAGGTGAATACAACCACTTTTTTTTAAATCGTTTGCTAGCTATTTGTTCTTCAAATTACTAGTATTCTTGTTAACCCCTCCAGCTAAGCTAGAATGCTTGTATTAGGAATGGGTTCACGTTAGTAGTGCCATGGGTGGGATTCGAACCGACGACCTCTCGATCGCAAGACTAATATCCTATCCATTTGGCTACCGCCGATATGGTTTTAGATCACACGTAATAGCGGGCTAGACTTGCCGTCTACCAGGACAGTAGGTACCAAACTCCATGCTACTATTGAGAATATATCGACAGAAAATCACAATAATGACAGAATCTACGGCAATTACACTTTCCTCGACTCGAGCATCGAATCTGAGACATTTCGTTACATTCCATCTAATTTATTTCAGTGAATCCAAAGATACGAAGCGTATTGATTCTGAAATGTGAACGACGGACGAAGTCTCCAACATAACCTAGTTTTGCTATGAAATCTATACATCCATTTACTTGTCCTGGTTTTCTCGATAGTAATCCAAAAGATCTGTCACGGTGACATCATCGCAGGCCTAATAACGTGACGTATTAGGTTTTCCCCCATTTATTCCATAACTTGGTTTTCCATTAGCCGACATATTGATTTGGGATCCCTTCTCGCTGTGATCTATTATGAAGGATCAGATATAATACCCTTTTTGAATTCCGTATTACATGATTAGTTGTGTTTGGACATGTTTCACAAGGATATACTTACTTTTTAATGTGGGTTCTGCTGCGTAGTTCTTAATTTGAGCTTTGTGAGATAAGTATTTCTCTTTTTTAATTTTCAATAGATTTGCCCGCGGCGTCGCACGTATAAATGTAGGTTAGGTTAGGTTGGTAACAGTACTTATTTCTGGATGAATGGTACTCTATGCTCTTTTCTGGTCCCTTGACTTGTATGCGAAATTTGCATTAGAGAAGTTAAGGCGTGAAAGCGTAAACAAACTCACATTTGCATTTAAAATATGTATTAGTTTGGAATTACAAAAAAAAAAACACAGTTTGAAAAAATGCTGTGTTTTTGTGTCTGTTTTATTAATGTCTATAAAGTCCTTCTAATACAGGAAACAAAGGGACAGATTGTGCCTTAAAACAATACATAATTTTAAAGTGTCATTATTCACACTAAATTCCTAAATAGAGATGAATAGACTATATGACATACAACCTTTCGTATTTATAAAAGTAGTAGACACGGTTCCTATCGAATTTATGAGAAGTCACCGACTTATACAGCCTTCCGCCAAAGGAAATGACACCCATGTTCGAGAATAATGATGTCACCTCTGCGACAAAGCTCGAACACCGAAATGCCCAAATTTAAAACATACATTTTATTGTCTCTTTATTAAAAACACGTTCTTTGACATTTTTAGTGTGTTTATATACACGTAAATTATGTATAAATTGAGGAAATAGAGATTTTGTATACAAGTGATGTGTAATATCGAATAGTTGCATATTAAGATGGTTTAAATCGTTTCATTGAGTACACGTCTTCCGAAATGAATTATCATAATGGCTACTCGATTATTGATATCGTTGATTCGATTATGTATTATTTTATTGTTTGGTGACGCAGTGGTAGTGAATGCAAGTGATTGTTAACCCTGTTCCTGATTTATATTCAGTCGTGTTGAATTACCGTCCCATCGGATTATGAGAGTGAGGGAGTAGATAGTGCACTTGTTTGCGCACACATTTGCGCACTATATGCGCTAATCTGCGTTAAAGTTAGCTGCCGTAACTAAAATTGGGACCTTATTATATACTGGCTATCCCTCGGAAAATGTCATGATGATCAGTCTAGATTTTTCCGAAAATTTCATAATGATCGGTCGAATAGGTAACGGGTGATAGCGTAACAAACAAATTTACATTCGCATTTATAAGGTTTATAGTCAGGATTGCTTAGTTTCGTTTTGGTTTTTGGGCATTATGTTTTCACTAGATCTCGGGTCCAGCGAAATAATATTGCAATTTTCTGTAAAAAATCCTCAGTAGCAGTACGTAATGTCGAGATGCCCATGGCAAAAACTTAGCTGGCCTAATTTGGGTGTAGGTGTTGTACATTTCTGTCTACTCTTTCGGGAATACACATACGTAAGTCCAGACAAAATAAAAAAACGCGTATTCTGAAATTTTCTCTTGCTTACATTAACATGTTTTACTTATCTCCAGTGAATCCTCTTTTGGTCCTTAACCTTGCCTTTTGTGCCTGCTTATCTATTCTGTTTACCAACTAGTTACAAATCGGCAACCACTATGTACGCAAAAAGAGAAACACACATCAATAACATTTTACACGTAGAAATCGAGCAAGCTATAAAATATGCAATAAAAACATCCAACTAAACAACTTCGACGACCGTCACACGAACGCCGTTCAATGACAAAGTTCATCGCCCAAAAAATATATAACTACCCGCATAAACATTACAAAAAAATTCAAATCGCAATCATAATTCTACTAAAACGCATTAAACAGAATGACCCGGTGCAATGTCAGTTTGTTCTCGAGAAACTGAGGGCATGACACATTGACGATTTGTATGTGACGGTAATATACGTCGCGTTGTGTGGGCGAAAATAAAGCCGTTTTGCTGCACGCATTCGCACTGGATCGTATGCAACGTAAAGGTTGGCACGGACGGTGCGACAGATGCATTTCGGTTGCAAATCACTTTAATGGGTAGTTTGATAAACAGGTTGAATATGTGGTAATGTGTTTTAATCTGTTTAATTGCATTGTCCATTTATATTTAAGTGTTCATCTGTTATTGATATACGTAATGTTATTGGGATTTTTACAAATTCTGGAAATGTGCCCGTTATATCAGAAACATGGAATTTAAAACATGACTGGTCAAATGTGACGGTAATACCCTCTGTTTACTCGTTTGAGGACATATAATTGCTCTCAAGTAATCGTATTATTAAAGAAATAAATACCTTTTGCTTTCTTTCGTTTTTACTTTCGTCAGATACGACACGCCGTCCAATTTTCCTGTCACTTGTTGCATATAACTTTGAATGATTTATCTTTTTATAACTCTACAATAAACTCTAATGTGTGAAATTCCTCGTGAAAATATGCTTATTTAAGAAGTTATTATGAAAGATTTTATTTCCATGCGGCTCAATTAAGTGATTCTGGCCAACAAGAGCAGTTTATTTAATGACACCTGACGATATTAGAAGTTTATTACGTGCCAATGCCGACGTAAATGTGTTACAAAAATTCGTATTCGTCCATTTTACGTAAAAAAATCTCGGATGATTCAAATAATGTGACATGCCCCAACATTTTTCCATCTCATTACGCAGTTCACTCACCTTGTGAATTTTTTGACGGGATGACGAGACGTGCCTGTCAAAATTCCATCAAGCGCAGTTGAAAAAAAAGTCGGAAAATCGCCCAGTCTGCCCCAGTTCTAACGGTGAAAAATCGCCCCTGGCATCGGTCCAACGCGTTGATGTTGTGCATACGTTTAGTACCGTTGATTCATAACGAGGATTATTTCTTGTTTTTAAACGTTACAGACTAGTACTACCACGTGAGCAAGTGAAGTGTCAGTGTGTGTGTGAGCGCGATAGTGTGCACACACTTGCGCTCACGCACACACTGCTAACAAAGAACGCTTCGAACATATTTCGTTGTGACTTTCAAGGGAAGGTGTGGTTTGTATATTACAAACGTAATAAATTCACACAGGCGCAAAATTGTACCTGTTACACACACTGCAAAAATCCACTCACTCACACATGCAAAAATTGTTCGATTTATGAAATTGACGCAAAATGACGTCTCCACACATAATTACTCTAACGTTATATTGTTATCGTAGTGTGTGTGTATGCATGTGAGTGTGTGTGTATTAAGGTGCGTTCTAGGTGTTCCCGCGCTTTCCCGCGTCACTTTTGTTGCCCTTTGGTTGCCGATCCCGATGATTGATATCTTTTACGGCAGTGTCGATCGGTAGAGTTTAAAATGTAATCCCAAATATAAAATTCTTTGATCTCATTGTGTTTGAGAACATGTTAAATCGTACTATTGTAAAGAATGATTAGTTTGTAGGGTTATACGGTTGAATGAACGCATAATGTAAAACCGTTTGATAGCTTACAGTCTGGCTTCTGTGAACTTTTAAATCAAGGTTAATAAATTTCCGACGTATGTATCTTGGTTCGATAAGAGTCAAATTTTTTATCCGTTGCGTAATATCTTTTAGTAAAGAGGCGCCTGTTACGTCATGGCGCCAGGTGGTTTGTGAGGTTAAGCAACTTTGCTGTGGGCTTGTTTTAGAAGTTTTGGCTTCTTATACTATGACTAAGAACCTTAATTCGGACTTGTTCAAAATCTTCCACTCTATAAATACTTTCGAAATAGATACAATATATAGGTATAGCATCACACCCGTATATCCGTATAGGATTAAGGTTAGCTTAAATTTGTAGCCAGTCATGTCTAGGGCCCACATACTAGAGGGCAACAATAGTTTCTATTGTGGATCTACCGGACTGATTGTCGTGCTGCTCCTAAGACTAAGAATCGAATCCTTGACCTTTCATAATCAGCCTTAATCGTAATCGCTACTATTTTTGCCGAGGCAGCACTATTGCAATACCCTAATGATACATGATACCCGAAAACAGCCCATAACATCCTAATAAATTCAAAATTATTATCATTATAACACTAGTCAACAAGACCCAATATCCCATTACCTTATCATGTATACCAGGCGCCCTAATGTACCTAACTACCTAGCCAAATCTGAAGGCAATCTTGACTTAGCACTCGGGAACTTTGACACACGTACGCCAGGTTCGAATAATACGTTACTTTACTTAGTGTTGGCTCAGCGACCGAAAATGTCTTGGCCTAATATTGTCTTAAGCTTACGCGAATGACACACATTGTAATTTTAGTACCTATTTAAAAGGGCTTTTACATTTTATTATGCGTTCCGACTTTAAAATACATGGTTTTCAGCAGTTATATCCTCTCCGAATCTTAGTTATTTAAAAGTAAACATTAAGTGAAAGCGTTGTTATTTAAATATAATTCTAGAAAAAGAAAAGACTAAGCCTCGATAAAGATTGAGGACATTTTCTATCATTGTTAAAATCCGACGGGGCGGTTACCGTTGCCAAAAGGCTGGCTTTTCCAACTCCATATAAAAAAATAATTAAGGATTAGACTCAGATTTAAAATAATATGTAACAAGATAAGTAACATTTTTTATATTGCGTGATTTGAAATCAAATGTTAGCTAGAGGTTTAGTTTATACTACGATTCGGCATCAAACAGTCTCCTACCGTTAGTCAAGCTGCTAATTAAAATACATCTTTCGTTCAGGTCTGAAAGAGCCTGCCTTGGTAATGGAATGGAAACACTCTACAGAATAACGAAAATAATATTTCCAAATGTCTTTAAGAACGCGATGAGCGTCGTACTGACTACACTCTTCATCAACTCTTAAGAAGCCAATGGCTTTATAATTTAACTAATTAATGAAATGTCGTCAATATAGTGAATTCATATTAGGATAATTGCAAAAAGAACAACTAACAAGAAATATTCTTCAGAAAAGTAGTTCAATTATAAATGTGTAACTTTCGCATGAACGGACAATAATATACTCGTGAGTAATAAACCTCCAAGAATATGTTGAAATGTCCAGATTTGCCAGAAAATGACGTTCGTTTCAAATATTTAATAAAGGGAGTACTATACTGGGATTGTGTATCTTCATATAAATTTTCTAAATATATCTAAACAGTTAAACATTGTTATCTTTTTAATGCTGACATGACTAAGTAATCATCATATTATGTTTCATCGTTTTGACCTTTAAACATGACCACACCTTTCTGACATGTGGTGCACGTGCCATACGTCTCAAACCACATTGAAACAAATATAAAGCATAATGTTCCTTTGCATTTCAGTTATAACTAGTTAAAGAGACATCGGCGCCACCAAGAATGCTGCTACTCCATAAAATATGAGAATAGCTCGGTGTTACGACAACTTTATGTGTCAAGGTTCTCCAGTACTTAGTCAACAGGTGACTGCGCAGATTGCTCTAGGTTCCGAGAAATGTTATAAAACTAAACTATTACTATGGCTTCACGAATCTGATCTTAGAATGTCTTTCTACCAGGAATCTTAGCGATAGATGTGTTGCACACACATCTATCGCTAAGATTCCTGGTAGAAACCTAAAAAAATATCAGATAGAAACCTAGCAAAAATATTGTTGGTCTTTACGTTTTCTATATGAAAAAGAACTTTTTGCCGGTAACTTTTCCACGTACAGGATTGCAACACCGGGGTTCTGATGGTTACAGCAGTACCCCTGGCGTTGCCGTGTTTATAAGTACTATTTACTTTAGCCAAAATATTTTGAAGGGTTGTATTTCTTTTAAACCTGTCAGTTCTTGGAATGACATATTTAAAAACCTAATTTGTCTGGCCGCCGGTGTGGCGATAAAACTCAATAGGTTAAAAAGGAGTTGCTATGCTGCATATGATAGGGACAAGGTCTAAAAGTCTTCTGCTGTCAGGTCATCGTTTTCTTAAGAAGTTCTGGACTTCATACTTACTGCTGTTTGATACAGAATGATCATGTGGCTGCTGTCTTCTTTAGAGCGCAGATAATATTCCAGTCACACTGCTGAAGATGCAGATCTAAATGGTAAATCAGGCTTAGTATGTCTCTTGTAGTCACTGAAATATGGTACAGTAGTACTACCTCTTGACTGTCGAATGAACACATGGGTATTCATAAAATGATCAAACATTGACTGTAGGCTGAACAGTGATGTGCATAAGAAACGCGGTATTATTAGTTTAGGATTTTTGCATAAACTTTCAAACTCCCAACGAACTAAGTCAACATTTCGATATCCTTCTCTGTATCTCGTATTTTCACACTTTAAACTTATAACCAGTACACACCCATCCACGATTAAATACGAGGTCATGGCTCGACCTAACCGGCTTGGCATTTTCATTGTTCAATACACTCAACATATTTGGCAGACATTACATCTAGATCTCAATCGGATGATCACGAGTAAACACTTATATTGAAGTCGATCTGTTCGGTACAACTACATCGTGACGCCTACGCTGCTCTAATAATTCCTACTATACAAACATACTCACTCATACCTGTTTGAAGGCGGCGTAGGCAGAGGCTACGCATTTCCTCTTGCTATGAATTTGGCATTCACTCTTAGTATAATATTCATGCACTCTTTAACCTAGTCTAACAGAACATTCGCCAAAGTCATTATTTTCTAATGGGCGCATTCATATTTGTTTCAGTGCTTTCATGGTCTTTCGTCATTTCCACATGCATAAGCCATGATAGTACAATTTTCTTCATACTTAATATAGTTTCAATCGCTATACATACATATAAATATGCACATCTAAGTAACAACGAATGGTTAGGCGCAGGCGTATACGCACATTTTCGTCAACTATGTTGTTGTCACTAAACAGTAGGTGAGAAAATGTTTACCCGGAAAATGTATAGACTATTGAGGGTTTCTTAACATAAAACTGAGCTCACACCCGGGTGTCGAAAGAACCTCACAATTCGTAAGAGGAAGGACAAACTTTATGCCACGAGACCATCCCTGTAAAACTTGCGTAATGAAGTGCTTTCAAAATCATATTATAATACTGTGAATTTACATTTACCTGGCTTTATTTATCAAAAGATAGTTTTAGTTTGGATCGCATTAATTAAACATAAAAAGTAAACAAAGCCTCCTAACAACATTTAATTGCTTTCCAGAAGTAATACCTCTGAAGAAATTACGCCAAGCCGATCCATTTTAATACGTTTTTCTTTTAAAATTATCTCACCCAGGAATTTCTTAACACAACGGATACTAAAGGTATAAACATACCGCGCAATTGCGTTTAAACGCAAATAAACGCGATGTCTAACCAGACAAAAGATCTTCGATAGCTACTGGTTTACGCCCACGGTATGAGGATAGATTCGTACAAGGCGTAGTGTCAGTCGGCTGACTAGGCGCGTCATGGGTATTTGTCACGCACGATTCCCGCAAGGGTTAGGCTGCATCGCGGATTTGCACAACCCACGATTCTAAAAAATCTTTCTTGCTTGAATCACTCTCAATAAATTTTATGCACGCTTTTAAGTCTAGCTTACAATTTCTAATACGTATCTTATCTAGGTCAGAGAACGTTTGCCTAGTTCTTGCCCTACAGATAGCCTCTGGATGAGGCTATCTTTTGACTTACATTTTTGCTTGATCATACATACATACATAGATTCACGCCTGTTTCCCAGAGGGGTAGGCAGAGACTACGGATTTCCATTTGCTACGATCCTGACACACTGCTCTGGCTTCATACACTTTCATCACATTCCTCATACACGCCCGTCGGTTCAAGGTGCTCTTAACCTGGCCTTTGTCCAGAACGCCTCCGATCTGATCAAGAAACGTTCGCCTAGGTCTTCCTCTTGCGACTGTTCCATTCACACTAGCCTTATAAACTTTCTTAGTCAGTCTTTCCTCGTCCATTCTTTCTACATGCCCAAACCAGCTTAACATACCCTTTTCTAGTCTTGTCACTATATCCACTTTCACGCCGCAACTTAATGGATGGAATAGTGGTTAAGTGGTCGTTTCGCCTCTGCCACTATTCCGAGTGTTATAGAATCTTGTGATCGATAGCGGACAAGAACTTAACATTTGTGTGATCCTCATATTGTTATTCCGAGTCTGAGTGTTCTTTGTGTCCTATGTTCGAATGTTTGTAAAGTCCTCCGCAACACAGGAACTAATTGCAGTGCGGACGTTGTCTTACAAGAAATCGTCTTTCGCGATTCGTGAAATTATATATCAAGAAGAAATGAATTTAACGTAAGCATACACTTTAAATATCACGCCATTAAAGTAGAAATAGTATTAAAAACCATTTTTATTGCTGCATAAACACCACAACACTCAATTAAATTGTATGTGAGCAACGTTATACGTCGTCGAACAAACGCTGGTGTGATTCAACACGCATTTTAGCATTCGGGAGTAACGTATGACGTAATAGTGGATTATCGGCTTAGCGCGGCCATGAACGCAATTTTGTTTGTAATCCTAGAGGCTTAGTGATGTACAGACAACTGATACACTATATGCCGAATGTATTTTTTGTGGTATTTCGGTTTTGTACAACGTGTGGTTATGTCAGATATCATCACAGGTATCGACAGAAGAATCTACCCACATTTGAACAACTATGTTTTAGACCTTAGGACACATGGTTGTTTACCGACTGTCTACAATGTGCTAATGAGAATTTCGTAATAGAAGCATCCAATAACTATGTCTGACATGATAATAGAACCAGGTCCTCTTTATTACCTTACGGAACGTCATGTATAATGGAACGCCGACGTACTACGCGATAAAAAAAAATTACACTCTGCGAATGTCCTACGTAATGATCGTTATTATTACAATTTATTTTCTAATTACGCCTCGTCAAGCAGTCTTTTAACGCTAAATTAACAACTCCAATATTAAAACCTTTATAAAAATTAAGTAATCGTAGAGTACGCTGATAAGGAAGATAATAATTTTGCCATTGCGCCGAGTGTTGTCGAACTTGTGGATTCGATAATTTCTTGTTAATAATTAACGTGATCCACAAATAGTTGTTCCAAATCTGGGTGTCGTTTGTGTCTATTTTTTAAATGTTTGTAAAGCCGACCCTCGCGGAGCAGGCATAATACTAAGACATGGAGTTGCCTTGAAAAATATATATCAATCCTTACTTCTTTACTAATATACTAATATTATAAATGCGAATGTGAGTTTGTTTGCTTGTTTCGCTTTCACGTCTTCACGTCTTAACTACTCTATTAACATGACATTTAGTATACATATCGTCAGGGGTACAGAAAAGGACGTAGGGATGCTTTTATAAAAAAAAAAAAACAAAAACTGTTATTAACCTAACTTACATTTACGCGAGAAGCCTCGGCCAAAATCTAAAAATATTATAAATGTGAATTTGTTTGTTTGTTAAGCTTTCTTAACTGCTCTACCGATTAACATGAAATTTCACATACATGTTGTCAGGGGTACAGAAAAGGACATAGGGTATCTTTCATCCAGAAACAAGTGACAAAACGGCAATGAATTGCCGTAAATCTTAGAGTTCGAAAAAATGGTTCAAGTAATATGCAAAGGTCACGGGACCTTGAGGTCAGCGGTCAAAGGTCTTAGTCATTTCGGGGTATATCGACTATGCTGTATCGAATGGCGTTGACCGCGAGTTTCTAGCTCCTACAGTTCTTGAGTTGAAAGATGGTATCACGTGACCTTGAGGTCAAAGGTCATAGTAATTTTGGGGGTATATCGACTATGCGAGTCGAATGGCGTTAACCGCGAGTCTCTAATTCTTACGGTTCTTGAGTGTTGAAAGTTGTATAACAGACGGACGGACGGACAAAGCTGTTGTATAAGAATTTTTTCGAACTCTAAAAAGTACTGTTACTAACCTAACCTAGATTTACGCGAGCGAAATCTATAATTTATATTTCCTAAATTTTGCGGCTAACTTTACGCCTTATACGTACTCTATCTAATCCATAATGCGCATTCCCAATTTTCAATGGCGCGTGTGTGGTACCGTAAATAGACTAATTGAACGTAACGCAGGTTGTTAGACACTAACAGATTGTGTTTATTGTACGCTTTAATTCAGCCGTCTGACATTTAAAAACGCTACTCGTGTAGATTTATATTGAGTAACCAGCTTTTTCTATATTAAGTAACTACTTTTACGCGGCTTGGCTTGCGTAGAGGGTATGTTAGTAACAGTACTTTAAAAATACTCGTTACTCGGTGATAATATAGCTTTCTAAAATTGGTTGACTGGTTTTTGAGTCAAACAATCTTATAAGAAAAATCAAATTTTTCTCTCTTATATTAGTATAGTATGATTTAGAATGATTGAGGGCCTCGATGGCGTAGTGGTTAGTGTAACTGACTGCCGCGCCTAAGGTCGCGGGTTCGATTCCCGCACAAGTCAAATATTTGTGTACATGAACATTGATGTTTGTCTTGGTCTGGGTGTTTCTATGTATAACATGAATGTATTTACAAAAAAGTAGTATATATGTATGTTTATCCATTGTCTAGTACCCATAGCACAAGCTCTGCTTAGCTTGGGCTAGACGGTGTTGTGTGTATATGATAGAATATTATTATTAATGGATATGGTAAGGAATGAGCTTAATAGAGATTTATTATTGTTCATTTTATTCACATTCCTTTCATTTTCTTTTGCTGGTTTTATAATTAATGTTCTACCTAAGCACGGCAAAATAAATCTGTATATACTAGATGCTGAATTTTGCACGTGGCTTAGCTCGTGTAAATATAGGTTAGGCTAGTAACAGTACATTTTCCTGGGTAAAAGTAACCCTATGTCCTTTTCTGTTCCCCTGACAACGTGTATGTGTAGGAATATCCTCCATAATTAAAAGGAGTCGGTACTTTTAAATTTACTTTTATTAATAATTAAATAACTTAATTAACTACGACAAGTAGTTGATAGATTTAATTAAAGGTTACGCGGACAAAAACAGTGATCCGTGCACCGAGCGAGCTCAACAACAACTGTCCCTCGGTGCCGGGCGAACCGGCTTATATAGCGTAGTGGTGGGGCGCGTTCGGTGAGTCACGCGCAGCTCGGCCGCTCGATGCACGTTCCACTGACGTTTAGCACGTGGTTTTTCTCCGTGTACCCTCTTGTAGCTAGGCACGATGACGACGCCGACATATGCGAAATTTCATGATGATCGGTCGAGTAGTTAAGGCGTGAAAGCGTAACAAACAAACTCACGTTCGCATTTACAATATTAATTAGGATTAGGTAGCATTTATCAATTGTTACATTAGGTATATGTATTTGCTGATCGCATAGTTTCATAATTATACGATAGATGACGCATAGCATCGCTTTAAATGCAAAACTCAGAGGTAAATTTCAATCACTGACGCAGAACCATGAATAGCTTAGTTGTCATAGCGACGCGGTTTGTCGAGGTCGCAGGTTCAAATCCGGCTGAATAGATGTGTGATTTTTCTTTTAGTTATATTTTATTGGAGGTAGTTTTATATTTATTAGACGACCTAACAGTTGCTTATTGTTTGGATGCGGTACAAACAAGCCAGCTCTCTCAGAGCGCTCTCTAAAAGCAAGGTTTCCCTAAAGGTAGGTACCATGTCGCCCACCTGATGGCAAGCATTTATCGTAGCCTCTGAACGTTTGGAATACCAGGAGTACTACTCACATGTTGTTTATACTAGGGTAGTCGAATTAAAATGGGATGAATTGAATGGTATGGAAAGGTAATATGATCAAAATAATATAAATGTAATTTAATTTCAAGATTTTCAAGAGCAATATTTAGACTGCATGGTTGGCGCAGTGTTTAAAGACACAGGGATTATCTCTAGCCTAGGCGTTGTCTTATATTTCTAAAATGAAAATAAAAGTATTCTGTATAAATTAAAACAGTAATATAAACGAATGTTTTATCACATTACATTCCAATAAAACTATCGTTCATACATTAAAACAAACTGAACGAAACAAGTCATAAATCACACACACAACTCTCAATTACACACATTACTCAGTACCAACAAAAACTTTACTCAAACACATAAATCCAATTCGCCTTCCAAAAAGTTCTCAATCATGAATAAAAACCTAGAAAAAGCTAAACTAAGATGTAAAAAAAATAATTCTTCAATGAGCGTGTTTACTTTGGCTAGCGGTGTCGGCCTTGGCCGGCGCAGGCGCATACAGCTCATTCACAAAGATCTGTGTTATGTCCGCGGCTTGTGCATACATTAAAATGATTTATATGGTAGGTGAAGATCACATAACATGCAGTCATTAAACATGAAGTAATGTACGAGAGTATTGTTCTGGAAGCTCATTAATGGGTAACCACAAGTCGGCGATACTTTGCCACATTATGTCAACTTGTTGCTCTGAGCCGTGGTTTATACAGGAGCAAAGTGACATGACATCGACTGTGTATAATTGTATAATAATGTACATAATGTATACTACTTAAATATATAAAGGAGAATCTTCTTTATATATTTGAAAATTTGAAATTTTTCATGCCACATCTGCGCCTTATTTATATAAGCCGTACTAAATTGACATAACAAAATGTGACATGAAAGATTTTATATCAATGTGGACCAGTGACACTTTTTGTCACGTGCGTGTACTCCACATAATTTTATTACAACATAATTTCTTTGTTTTTGTATATAAAAATATAATAATAGCTCTGTATATAAACTATACCACTGTTGGGCGCCCATGCCCAGTAGTGGGACTCTCTTAATATGAGATCTTTTAATATGAAAAGGGTAAGGCTATAGGCCATCACGCTGGCCTAGTGCGGTTTGGTAGATTTCACATAATTATCTTGAAGAACATTATAATATTTTCATATAAAATAGTAAAATAATTATTTGTCACCTTGACGAATTTCGTTGCTGTGCGATAGATCTCAACGTTTAAAACGTAAACACAAATGTAAACGTATGTCTGCGAAGCTGTGGTTATACTTTTTTTATGAGGAGATAGATTTCTATCTCCTCATAAAATATATATGTGTATTTATACATACATATATATTTTATTGAGGAAAGTTATTGAGTGATCTAAGCTTATCATGATTATCTAAAACATCAATTTATTTTTTAATAAAGCGTTTGTGACACGATGTTAAATAAATTTTAAGCTCTGTTGACCTACAATCGCTATTCTAGAATAAAGGAAACTCGTCTCAAACATATGTCTATGACACTTAGACAAGCCCGTATATCCAATTGATGTCCTAAAATAC
Source organism: Catocala fraxini (assembly GCA_930367265.1). Taxonomy (NCBI): domain Eukaryota; kingdom Metazoa; phylum Arthropoda; class Insecta; order Lepidoptera; family Erebidae; genus Catocala; species Catocala fraxini. The sequence continues at coordinate 18,907,035 of OV884049.1, read as the reverse complement.
CTGTGCCCCAGTATCGAGACAAGATAAAGATATTCTAGTCGTGTCAGGAATAGAAACCTTTCAGTTCCAGCCTGTCTAGACAGCTAAAACCAGGCTAAGTTTGAAATATCTAGCTCTCTTGAAACAATGCAATTTGAAGGTATTGTTTTAAAATAGAACTTTTATTTTCTTTCCTCGACTTAGGCGGACTTGTGACACAGGTATTAGTCAAGTTTAGATGATTCAGAGATAAGTACCTATGTGTATTAGATGCAGTAAATCAAAGAATAATGTATATTGACTCACAATTACTCACCCAATACTCAATAAGCCGGGCAAACGATAAAAAAAGCACTATACGAAATATTGTCATATTCGGGAACATAGAACAGTATCTAGATTCGCGATTTAGTCCTCAATCTGACATCACGATCGACGCTAGTAGATCGATACGTCGTGTAATAAATAGGTATTAATACTATTAAATACGTACCAACGCAAATAAGATTCGCTGTTTAATATTGTTTTGAAATTCGTTTAGAGTTCACGGGCATGACTTATAATTACTTGTTAGGCACAATTTAAATGTTGGTCATTCTAATCATGCCAGTGCAGCGGCTCATAAGAGTACTTCTGAGGAATTAAACATCTTTAATAGGTCTTTCCTTGTTACCGTATGATAATGTGTTTCCCATAAAAAAAGAGCTTTTTGCTAAGCTCTATAAGAATGAATAAGACTTAAAAGGTACTTAATACATCGAAGCTATTTTATTCGTCACCAATTCAATTTTGAGTTAAACTAAATAGCTCGCATAGTCTGGACGATTAATCGATAAAAATACGATTGGATTTTAAACACAGTTATAAATGTTCAGACGAATAGACAAACATTACGTTAATAACGGTCGTAAACGAAAATAAATTTCACGTACGGCTGGTATCTGTGTCTATTTCTAAGTGCAAAACAAATTACAATAAAGTTTATTGTACTGAAGAAACAGAAATAAAAGGAAGATATATTTTTATACTCTTGGAATCTTCCCTTACTTTTTTATATTGAATACGGTTACGTGCCTATTGTATACGTTCTAGATTTTGTGGTGCTACTAAACATTGCTTGACAAACGAACGCATTACATAAATAGACTCACGCTCACGGTAAGCATAGGTGTATTACTGTAAAATTGGCTGGGTTTGTTTTTAGATTCCACGTCATAGCTGGTAAGCCTAGCCGCCTACTGAGCTCATTTCCACACTCCGTGCTGTTACTGACAATTTCTTTATGGAAAACTAAATAACATTGATTTTCTATAAAGAAATTGTCTGACACAGCACTGAGTTTCACTGCACTGTCCCAAGATGAATCGCCAAAGAATTGAGCCCACACAAACGGTCTCACGATAAAAGCAAATTATTGCTGCAAGACCAACGAGCCAGAAAGCTATAAAAATAATAATAAAAATATTGTCTGACAGTTCAACGTCAAAGATTCAGCTTCAACCCTTTAATCTTATATACCTAAGAATTCTTTGCAAAACGCATATTTTGCATTAAAACTTTACAACAAACTTTACTCGAAAAACTTTTCACTTTGCGTACTCGTGGCAGGTGCTTTTAAATCAATCAACGTTGACAGTTCATGCCGTTACGAACCTTTTGAACACTCGATCATGTAACTTGTTGCTTATTTGGCGTACTAGCTACGGAAGCTTGTGAGGATGTTAAATTGCACTTACAATACGAGTAATAATTATTTAGATATTGACAAAGCTCTGCTTTATTATATTTTTGTTGGGTGGGATGGGTATTATGATTGAATAAATTGACAAACCTTTACTATATTACTACATATTGCCCGCGGCTTCGCTCGCGTAAATATAGGTTATGTAAATTTTTATTCCTCGGAAACAGTACTTTTTCTGGATGAAAGGTACCCTATGTCGTTTTCTGTACCCTTGATAACATTTCATGATGATCAGTCGAATAGTCAAGGTTTGAAAGCGTAACAAACAAACAAACTCACATTAGCGTAATTTATAATATTAATATTAGTTAGGATTTGTTTTGTTACCTTGGTTATTATGATGCAACGGAAATGCCCCGTGCAACTCAGTACATATGACAGAACTGAAACTTCTTTGTTTGTGTATAATAAAACAGTTCTCTACAATATCATGCACATTACTTTTCCACCTGTTCGTTTGAACTCCATCATAATTCAATCTTGAGTTCAGTACTTCATAAAGCTACAAACTCCAACGTATAAAACAAACACATAGTTGCATTTCAGACGTAATGTAAGCTTCTTTCCAACCTAAGTTGTAGCAAGTCATACTCGTGAACGCACGCTGTTCCCAAGCATGACGCATGAACTATTATCCTCTAAAGCTAACTGAATATCAAGTAATAAATTTACTCATATTGCCTCAATGTTCTATTATTATATTCCGCTTTACAGTGTCATGTTAACAGATTCTATTCCGAAGAATGCACTGTCTATTTGCAGTGGCCAGCTCATCGTTTCGCTACGTATTTACCGCTCATAAGTTGACTCATTACTTTGGTTGACATTAAATGAGATTAATTACCTCCTGTTTTTCTCTTATTGCTGTTGAGATGAGTATTAAAGTGAAAAGTGCAGTTGGCGGAAATAGATATGTCAACCGTAACATGGCGTTTGAGGTGAACCAATGGAACGATGTCTTTGTACATAGAACCTGAACGTTTCCAAAGGAGTGGGCAGAACAGGTCTAAACTGACATTTCGGTAGTCATGTTTAAGTCGCACGTGCTATGTGTAGCCAGGTGGCTATCGATACGCACAATTGTATTCGAATGTTATACGACTACAGCTTTGTTGAACACAATTACCTAAGTACTACTTTGCATAGTTAAGTACTCTACGCAAATATTGATTTATAATTATTTCAACACATTCGAATATTATTGTGCACGTGTCACTATGCAGGATATATTTCTAGACTCCGTGCTGCTACTGACAATTTCTTAATAGAAAATCTCGACATCACTTTGTCCGACAGAGAATCGAATCCGGACTTCATAATCAATAATACACATTAACTTATACCATGGGACAAACGAACGAGGCTTTCTTTATAGAGTACGAAATCCTAAATAATATTATAATGCGAACGTGAGTTTGTATGTTCACGCCTTAACCATTCGAGCGATCATCATGCAATTTGTCAGGGGAACAGAAAAGTATATAATTTATCTTTCATCTAGAAAAAAGTACTGTAACATAACCTGCATTTATTCTAGCGAAGCCGAGTGCAAAATCTAGTACTTTATACAATCATGCAACAGTTCACATGTACCCACATAATTGTACATCTCAACCACATTACAGAATGTCCTTTTGACACTTAACCCAAACAATTTAATACTCAATAAACGTCAATAGTGACATTTATAACGCAAAATAAACTGGCAACACTAAATGTTAATTATGTTGCGATGGGTTTCATTGAATGAGTAAATACGGACATGAACTATCTAACAGATTTTAACAAATATACATTGTATTTGTATTAAAATAAAGATCATTTTCCAATAACGCTGTCATTTATGAAATATATGGACATGCTGTCTTAAATCTGTATTAGAATTTCGACTCTTATTATCTTGTAATAAGGTTGATTTTATATTTGAAATGTAATGTAGAATGTATTATGCAAACACCCATGTGCAGAATATTTGCATGTGAGTGTGTGCAGTAAGTTATGTGTAAAATGCATTTGGTTTGCTTGTTGAATCTTGAAGGGCAGTTTATATGACGTTAGTTGATTGTACGAATGATTCAGTGGTTTAAGTAGTCACTCCGCCAAATACGTGGGCACGATTGAGTCGATAAAATTAAATGTATTATTTACGTGTGTTTTAATGTCAATTTAAATTAAAGCTAGAACATGTATTATATTATTAACTCCGTTTGAAGGTTGATTTAACCTGCTGTGTCATAACATATGCATTTTGCAACGCTATAAATGGCATGTTAATAAAAAATACAGTTGTTCACGTGGTGATATTATTTATTCGGGACCTTAGTTTTAAACATACATACTTACAGGAGATATAATTAAATCGGCAAAGGATACTAAATCCTCCACTTTAAATACGCACAAGAAAATCACAGAAAAATAATCGGTTTATACAAAACAAATAAATATGAGAAAGTGAGACTGTAGTAGGGATATCCCACTATCTCCCTCGGAAAGCAGCATTTAAATAGCGGTTGCGTCACAGTTTATATCGTGCATCCTTTTTCTTTCGTTTGTCATTTACTCCTACTTTCAGATTTGAAACGCTTGTTTTTGAGTAAATTTCTAAAGTTCTTATTTGGTTTTTGTTTTTAGTTTTTTGTTTATTAGTTTGGAGTTTTGGACGATGTAACTATTTGACTTAATTTGAATTTACAGATTCCGCGATGCTAAGTGTGAAGTTGCCCACAATCCCACTAACACTTTGGCAATAGGTCTGAACATATATACGTATACTCAATGCAAAGTTCAAGAAACTAAACGCAAGTGCATAATGATCGTAATAGAGGACTCAATTGAGGACAATAACTGAACAACAATTGTTCACTGTCATAAATAAGGACATGATATTCCGTACTCTAGTGATCTATGGGCTATAATATATTTATAATCTTTTAAACCCTTGACTACCTACTCCTTATTTCAGAAATAACTACCTACCTGGAGTCTCTCAAAAACCGGTACTTTGAAAGCATAGAAAAAAAAACTATGGTGTAGGGTAACAAATTGAAACAAAAACGTTTTTCGTGTAATCTTTTAATTATATTAAAGTTATAGTCAATGTCAAAGTCAAAAATCATTTATTCATTTAGGTCACAAAGTAACACTTATGAACGTCAAAATATATACATAGGTTAGTGAGTTTACTAAGTTACTGAAGCTACATACACTACCTAAGTAATCACTTAGGTAGTATAAAATCTATAATAATAAATGAGAGGTAGGTATTTAAGGGTTAAATTCTTCCTAAATTTGACTTGGGACCAGCAGTGGCTGAAACAGCACAATTTGGAAAGTACTGTTACTCTGCAAATTCTAATCCAGTATCAACTAGGTATATAATAAACTATTCTACTAGCATCCCTCGAGAAAAGTACATTTTTTTAAATGAACTAGTTTGTTTAAATGACCTATGCCCTTTTCTGTGCTCCTGACTACGTATATGCTAAAATTTTATGATGTTCGGTATAGTAATAGTGCGTGGAAGCGTAACAAACAAACTCACATTCGCATTTATGATATGGATACTTATGGAAGTTAGGATTACACTGCGAATTTGCATGCGTAAAGCCCATTAAAATGCATACTGGGATGAAATGTAGCCTGTGTTTTAGTGCAGGATAGGACATCCAAATCAGTTCAACAGTTTACGAGAGGCTAACAAACGTTGAAATATCTTTACAAACTTTACATTTATAATATAACTAGGAGCTAAAAAAAATATTAAAGTACATTTATACAGTTTATCGTACGCAACGGAGGCCTTTTACCAAAGATCTTTGCCTTTGATACAAAATGAATCCCAAAAATACTCGCATAAGCAAGAAACATGCCTTTCTGGCCTAAAAGTATATTTAAGATAAAAAGCAAAGAAGCACCTTTGGAAAATAAGGAAAACTCATTTAGCGAAAGCAAAAAGATATCGCTTCATAGGTTTCTTATTCTTAGGTTTAATATTTTTCATTGAACGAAATCCACTTGTAATATCTCGCTAGTAAAATAATAATAATAATAATATATACCTAATAATAATATTCTATCACATACACGCAACACCATCTACCATCTAGCCCAAACTAAGCAGAGCTTGTACTATGGGTACTAGACAATGGATACCTAAACATACATATACTGTTTTTTGAAAAAATAACGGGTTTCTTAATATTAGATATGGATTAAATTATCGTGTAGTACCGTCAAAGTTAGAAAATTCAAGATATTATTATAAGTTAATATTCAATAGGAAGTAAAATAGGAAATAATTGAATATTAATAACAAACTGCTTAGGGGTTTTAACTTATATGAAGAAGCAGACTCAAGGCCACTTTTTCCAATCCCCAATGCATTAAAAGACAACTTCCGCGCTAGAAATAATTCCTGTATCGCGGGGGTCCTTACAAACATTCAAACAACGGACACAAAGAACTTCCAGACTCGGAACAACCATTTGGAGGATCACACAAATTTTAGTCTCTTGTGGGTTCGAACCCACAACACGCGGCGTAGTGACAGTGGCGACGCGACCACTTAAACCACTACGCCATCCGTGTAGTCAATATATTTTTTTTATATATGAATATAAATATTTGTTATAGTAAGGATCACTAGCTGTGAACCATTATACAGTAGATGTGTCACTTTTATAGATTTTTTTTTCTTTCTGTCGAAAATTAATTCAGGCTATTTTGCTATCAATAACTGCAATTGTCTTGAATTTGAACAAATAAGTAGCATAATAGATATGTAAAGTAGCTTACGTGAAAGAGATAACTATAATTCCATCAATTGCGCTTTAACTCTTTTGTAAATTGTTTTGTTGAACCAAATGTGTATTGAGAACAATTAAGATAGATAAACGTCCATTTCCAGTGTTTACTTTTTGTGTCCTAGTAACATATCTGTATCTTAAACCGGTAAGCGTTTATGAGGAATGTAATGAAAGTGAATGAAACGATGATCGTAGCAAATGGAAATCCGTAGTCTCTGCCTACCCTTCTATCCGGTGTTTTGAGAAACAGGCGTGAATATATGTATCTTTGTATGTATCTCTGTATGTAATATAATTCGTTTAACTAATTAATTAGCTGGAAATCGGACACAATGAAAAAAGGTTTGTAAATATCTGGGCCTCGGGTTCAGAGCGTAGGCCATTATAGAAATTAAAAATGCTTTTTATGCTATTTTTAAGCACGTGCTAGGTATAAGCCCCTTGTTGTAGAGATGAGAAAAGATATTACTTGTGTATTGCAGAATTTTCGTACTATATGTGGATTGAACCCACAACACTCAGCGTATTGACAGTGGCGAGTAGACTACGGTTCTTCGTTTTATTTACACTTTTAATTAAGGCACCGAAGTCCTGCAGTGCTATTTGAGTTTTATGTCACAAAATTCTCAGTAAAAGCGCAGATCACCGAATGTACTCGACATTTACGCTGTTACTAAAAATCTGGCGTGTTAATCAGTCCGCCTACTATTACGTGTAACTTAACAGAATCTGACGAACTTAAGGTACAACCCATCTCTGCTTACGCCTTTGTGAAATAAACACGCGTGAACACACATGTAATTTAAAACATACCACCCGCTCAATTACTTCGTATCCCTTTAATCTCGCGCAGTTGTACAGCGCACGTAAATATAAATAACAATTAAAATATAGGTCGCACATCCACTTGTACCATCATTCATACTAGATCAAATACAAAACATATAATAAATTATATCAGTTCATTCCATACGGCACTCTCCCGCCAATTATTGATGGACGCATTATTTAAATAATGGCTTCTTTAAAGTTCATGCGATCACATCAATCATGCATCGGCTATCAAATCGCTATATTATGCAAGACTGTTTTAGGTTGGCGTGTGATGGAGTGTACTGTATGCGTTGCTATGGTTACGCGTGTAATCGTTGATTCAATAGATTATTATTTAACTAACGTACGTAGAAACCTTTACTATTCCTAAAGGGTTTGCAGAGGCAGAGTGGCAGAGTGGTAGGACAATCGCTGAAGTAGCTTAAGATGAGACACCGTGTTATGTTCAATCGGTAGGAAAAGGGACTTTCCATCTTTCCCCGGACAAGTCTAACATATCCTCTCTAATCTCCTTTTCCCGCGGAAGAAGCGTAAATGCATTCACACACTTTAAAAAAGAGAAGGTTGCAGGTATTAGAGCCACATCTATACTAATAGATATTATAAAGCTAAATAATTTGTTTGTTTGGTTGAACGCGCTAATCTCAGGAACTACTGCTTCGAATTGAAGAAATATGTTTGTGTTGGAGAGCCTATTTATTGAGGAAAGCTATAAGCTATATAACATCACGCTACGACCGATAGGAGCGGAGCATCAATAAAAATGTTGCAGAAACGGGGAAAATTCTCTTCTGTGACGCAGACGAAGTTGCGCGGGTCAGCTATTTATCTGATATTTAAAAGCATTACTAAGAATTGCGATATTTTAGATTGATATCTAAAACATCGCAACATCGTAATAAAGGGTATATTGTCGTCTTCTGGGCACATTTCAAGAAACCGTGCAGTTATCTTGTGTTAATAGTGTGACTCCGTTGTTTAATCAAGTGGAAAATTTGGCGATTTACTAAATGCATTAGTAAGTATTGCTGCAGTAGATACTTTTATCGAGATCATCATAATGATAAACGTGCCGATGTTAATCCGATCATGACATGAGCATTTAGCTCGAAGGGAAAACAGGAATACCAGTAATTCGCAATACAAATTGCTAGTAATCATTTTAAAACTGAATAATATAATGATTTACGAACATATACTAGTATCTACGTAAATAAATTACATACATAGAATCACGCCTGTTTCCCAGAGAAGTAGGCAGAGACTACGGATTTCCGTTTGCTACGATCCTGACACACTTCTCTGGCTTCATTCAGTTTCATCACATTCCTCATACACGCTCGCCGTTTTAAGGTGCTCTTAACCTGGCATTTGTCCAGAACGTCTCCGATCTGATCGAGAAACGTTCGCCTAGGTCTTCACCTGAATATAACAGGGACACATATTAAGATAAAAGGTAGAAAAGGTGTAAACATAATTAATTTTATCTCAACTATTGATTCAGGCATTATTTTTGTTTGCATTCAAGTGATTGAATAACAAACATCCAAAAATCAAAACATCATCTTAAACTATAACATTTGTATCACTAGAGAGCAGGATTTTCATATACTTTCAAGCAAAGAGGACTGTATTATATCGATGCGGTTAAACCGACGGAGAAGCAATTAAACCGTTGTGTTCTACACGGCATTCATTCGGTTGTTAAATACGATTTTGTTCCCCTAGGGCTGCCTTTACACAGAACATATGTTTGTATTCCAGTAGCTTTAGTCGTGTATTATTCAGGCACTGCTGTTATTTCGACATCCTGACTAATATTATTAATGCGATTGTTAGTTTCTGTGTTTCGCAAGATTATCATAAAATTTTGTTGTGTTAGGAGTACAGAAAAGAACATACTTTTCTTTCGAAAAAGCTGCGGGATAAAGCTTGTTGTAATGGTGGTCCAGCGATCAATTTAGTTACATTAATATATAGTTATTTATGTAATACCTTCTCAATATAAACTTTAACTATGCAAGATCTTATACTCTTACTTGCGCGCAATATTGTTCTAAAGTGGTACAATGATTGCATGCATGTGCCTCATGCTGCCGCGTGAGGGTAAGCAGACTTAACACATTTATTATTTATTAGACAACTCCCGGGCTAGGAATATTTTCGGGAAAATAGGAATAATCCTAGCTTAGGCACTTTTACAAACTTTCACACAACGGACACAAGGAACACCCAGACTCAAAACAACTTTTTGTAAATTACATAATTTTTGCCCGTGTAGAGATCAAACCCACAAAACTTGGCGCAGTGGCAGAAACGAGGCGACCCCTTAAACAATATACCCCTTAAACAATTACCACATACACACAACACCATCTAGCCCAAATTAAGCAGAGCTTGTACTATGGGCACTAGACAATGGATAAACATACATTTATACTTGTTTTTTTTTTTAATGTAAATACATACATATTATACATAGAAACACCCAGACCAAGACAAACATCCATGTTCATGCACACAAATGTTTGACTTGTGCGGCAATCGAACCCGCGACCTCAGGCGTGGCAGTCGGTTACACTAACCACTACGCCATCGAGGCCGTCAACAAACCACTTAAAACAGTATGTAGAACTCTAAGAAATGCAGATTTCCTCACAATGTTTTACTTTACCGGTAAAGCGTGTGTTAGCGGTCAAGTTAAGATCCCCTGGGATTTAAGTCGGGCCTTTTGCCCTCTCCCTTCTCGGTTATCGCAACTTGTCATGATGATTTATGCATCTATAAAAAAACAGATCTCAAAGAAATAGACTGCTATGTGTTAAGTCAATATTACTACGGTATTTAAAAAGAGAAAGATTTTGATCATAAAGTAGCATCTCAAATTATGAACCAATGCAGATCCAGATTGAATGGTCGTGCTATACAACAAAATTTTAAATGATAGTAAGCGGTACCCGTAGCCTATGTGCGCTTGAAACACCTACTTATAATCTTACTTCTTAATTATACATACCTGTACTCATGCCTCTGTACACGAAAGGGTAGACAGTGGTATATGATACCTATATTGCGCCAGCTATGGTTGTAGACCCACGAAATAGAGAGCGGATTTATTGACGTTTGTCGGGCACAATTCCAGACTCTGTTCTGTTACAGAGAGTTTCTTTATACAAAGGCCAATTACACTTCGATCGACGATAGATATCGATACATAGAGATAGACGACGATAGAATTGAACCCAAGACTCATGCACAGCAGTTGCAATCAGTACTGCTAAGCCAGAGAAGCAGTCTTCTTAATCTTTACCTCTTAAAACTTTCAAACTGTACAAAATAAACCCGCCGTTTTGCAATAAATAACTACACACATAAAAAAGCTTTGCGTAGGATTCAGTTCTAGAAATTATGAGGAGGTTTAACCAAAAGAGGTATGATATAGGATGACAGCGGAAGAATTACGTTGGATTAAGAATTAGGTTCGTCCTTTTACTTCTGAAACCATGTCGTGGGTGTTTGAACGTATTATACTTACGGTGTTCAATAAGTTATTATCACCGTTTGCTGGTGTTAAACACAGATTGATTATGATGTTACAAGCTGTTGCAAGTGTCATATTTGTAGACGTTATTAGGGGCACGCATTCTACTTGTAATGACTTTGTTTTGGTTGTATTACGATTATATATTGTTCTCTTAGTAACTACTACTACTAGTGACTAAACTCGAAATTTAGGAGTCAGGCAATTAGAACTCTAACTTACACACTATTAAAGTCCAAATTGTCGAACTTCCAAATTTCTAGTTAGGTTTCTGTTTTATCAAGATAACGATATATTAAGTATGAAAGAACCCGCCATAGCCAATTCGAATTCGACTACATGCCGTGGTGGTTTAAGAGGACGCCTCGCCACTGCCAAAGTGCGATTCCTACACGGTTACGGTACACAAATGGTTATCTACAAATAATTATTGCGAGTCTGGTTATTATTTGTGAACGTCGTTGTTTGAATGTTTGTAAAGCACGCATAAATTATAGCAGATAGACCATGTCCTTTATTAAAGCATAGATTATTTTTTATCCCAGCGTTCCTTTGAGACTCACGCGAGCAAAGCCGCGGTCAAAAGCAAGTATTAACTAAGAGCTCAATCTTCTCCAATCCGCTGTGAGCAATCTTAATTCTTAAGGCTTAGAAAACTTTAACTCGAAGTAGTTCTAAACTAAGTCACTTCGGTAAATGTTGTGGGCGGACACATGATGGATTATTTACTGTAGAACTTCTACTTGAAAATGTCGCTCTCCAGTTATGTATTCAATAAACTTATTTTTAGTAGAAACTTATGAGTAGTAGAGCCTCGCTGATTTCAGCATGAATCGAGAAGAATGAACCGGGGAAGAACTACCCTCTCACAGAGTATCGACATGAAATAGCAGTATTCCTACTGTTGTGTATCGTTCGGTAAGTGAGAGTGCCGGCGGCCCAATCACTCTCTTAATCTCTTTCCTCCTTCCCGCTCCATCTCCTTCCCGCTTCTTTTCCTAAAGGGTCGGCAACGTGCAAGTGATGCCTCTGGTGTTGCAGGCGTCCATAGGCTACGGTGACCACTTACCATCAGGAGGGCCGTATACTAATATGCCACAACAATCGATAAAAAAAAGTTAATTTATGTTTTTGTAGGTAAAAAAGTAGTCAACTGTGGGTATAATGGGTAAATAAGTTATACGATGTATTGCATAGTATTAGTTAGGTAATTGATGTAACAAACATACATATAGCATAAACGCTGAGAGTATAAGAGGTGTATTATTATTCCCTATATTACTATTTTTCTAATAATTACAATTTTAAATATAAATATATAGCTATACATATTTAAAAAATATAAAAACTGAAATGACCCACCGACATCGGCAACAGGGTCCAAACTGCCAGTGGTTAGTGCCCTAGAGAGAGGAATCTCCTCCTCAATACGCGCCGTGTCGACTAGTACTGCCTTTTGCATCAAGGACTTGATCCAGCCATCTAACGCGAACCTCTGCAGGTGGTGGTCGAGGCACTTAGGTATTATTATTTTATTATTATTATATTAATATATTATTATTACTATCGCCAAGTTATGCTGTTTAACAAAAAAATCTGTGGTTATGTAGATTATACTGGCGCTCCTAAATGCGCATGCTATGATCGTCAATTGTAGTGGATAGGTGTCTTGTGCGCTTTTTATGTTTATTAAACACAATATTCATATATTGGTAGTGAATGCGATTGCTGTGCATCAGATCTCAAGTTCGATGCCCGTGTTGGGCATATTGTTATTGGTGTTTCTCAGTAACTAAATTTATAATAGCAGCACGAGGTCTGTAGCTGTGACCGGTATACGGCAATAAGACCTCCTAATACGTACTTGTTACCTAAAATCATAGTAAACCTCTGCTTTGCGAAATATGCGTGATTGTATGTATGTATTATTAGCTTTCGCCTGCGGCTTCGCTTGCGTAAATGTAGGTTAGGTTGACACCCTGATCGCCTAGCGGTATAAAATATACTTTACGACCTATTTTCATACCTACTAAATAAATTATGTACAAAAAAAATTCGTTCGTCCCGTTTCGCAGGCGTACGACCAAATACCGTGACACGAGATTTTTTTATAAATAGATTTTCCAGTCTTTAATTAGATATTTACATATAAAATTCAGAACTGTCATTAACTTACTCTCTAAGTCTAGAGTCTAGAGTAGAGTTTTAAAAGTAAAGGTAAACCCAAGTAATAAATAGAACATCCGAACTTGCAACATCTGTATGTGGATCCAATCCACAACACTTAGTGCATCGCTACTGGCGAGGTAACTCTCCATTAGGAACCATTCATTAATTACGTAACAAGATAGGCTATTCTGACCCCCGAGCATGCAAGACGGACTGATAAGATTAGGTGCCTAGCGTATTTCTACGATACGTTTAATAGTTAAATGTCTTCAAAAATGTTTAGTTACACGGCAAAGAGTTGTACCTAATTCAACATAAATCAATTGCTTAAGCAACTCCCGCACTAGGAACAATAGCTGTGTCGCGGGAGACTTCCCAAACATTCAAACAATAGACACAAGGAACACCTAGACTCGTAACAACTAGTTTTAGATCATACAAATGTTTGACCCGTGTGGGGTTCGAATCCACAACAATTTGCCAAGTGGTTGTAGTCAAGTGGCCACTACTTCCACTTACCCTTAGGCCACTACGCCGTTCGTTCAGTCAAAATTTATTATATACTTTTTGAAAAATGCGTATTGTAATTAAAGGCAGGATTTATGCGTTTGAAGCACGCTTTCTAGTTGAATTTCGAGTTGAAATTCCAATATTACGTAAGACTGGTTTTTAACCTTTTTCCTCGCAAAGTAAGCTCATGAAGAGCTTTTTAATTCCCTCCACCCTCGCCCTCCCTCAATCCCTATACGTATTTAATGAACAGTCCCTCATACAGCAAAATTTAAATCATAATAGTGAGTTGAATCCGTAATGACATTGTTATCATCTGTTTTTACAACCAGCAACCCTAAAGTTTAAAACAAAGTGTTGCCAACGTAATAAACATATTTAGTTTTAATTTTAATTGTCCACCGAAATGTTAGAACATTTATCATTTTACGCTGTTCAACATTCTCAGTACGCCTTTGTAATAGAGATATCTAGGACAGGAAACGGATGGGTTTGCGTGTAAATATCTTTATTCTTGTTTAAATAATATAATAATAACATTAGTGCAGATTGTAAGCTGTGTCACTGTTGCAAAAGTCGATCTCTCTTATCTTCTAAGGATGTAAATCATAAGTGCACACTCAAATATTGCCTCCCTTTTGGACAAGAAGTCGTCATCTGACACACAATGCCATCATGACATCTTAATTTTTAATATATTATTACAATCACGCTCACTTATATTGCAAATTCTTTATCAAGTAAATGAAATGTGTGAGGTCATTTTGCTTAGCGTGAACAGTTAAAATCCTTAATATTCTCAAATATGCAGGATTATTCACAATGTTTGCCTGCTCCGTTGATACGGAAGTAAATTTAGCAAGTTAGAAGTGCTTGTCGTGGGATTCAAGTCTAGCCCTCTTTGTGGAAGTTAATCAGACTCCCCACTCCTTATAAAACTGAAAGTCTGGTCGCAAGCTTGCGACTAATACCAAAAACATATTTATTGTGAGTTCGAAATAATCATGGTACTAAACCAACGACAGTAAAAGTTAATATCAAAATTAAGGTAACTGCATTTCACCCGGTTAGTGAGTTCTGGAGGCTCATATACCGATCTCTCTCATTCCTTTCCTGTCACCCCGTCTGTGATTACTTTTACCTAGGATCGCCAACTCGCAAGTGAAACTCGGGAATCGTTTACCATTACCGTTTGGTAGGTTTCAAGCAAGTTCGCCTCAATAGTAGTAAAAAAGCAAATTCAATTTTGAATGATTAGTTAGTTTTGTAGAAATAATTTCAGTACGATTGTTAACTACACAACTAACGGAACAATAATTAATTAAAACAAGTAAATCAATCACGAATACAATCGCCTTATCGTCCCTTATCGTTCTCTGTTCTGAAATTAATTAAATGTAGTCGTACAGAGCGTTTGTTTCACCAACTCCGACCGTTTTCTATATTCGTGTAATGTTGCGGTTACAGAACGGCTGAGCGTACGGCGGGGCAAGGAGCGAATTTAACCAATCTAAGTGCATATGCGAGTATTAGCCCACATATCCTTTTTACATAAGTAAAGCACATCAGTAGCTTAATCTGTCAAGTATTACAATATTAGACATAACTAAAAATCTATTGTGCCTGGCCACCGGTGTGCCGCTGCGACTCGATAGGTTAAAGAAGTACACAATGATCGTATGTTTTGTTTCTAATGGTGTAATGGATTTCCAGAAAGCTTTTTAAGAATTGATGTTGATCAGTATCTTCCGTGTTCCTTGTGCTTGTAACACAGATAACTTTTCTACAGTGAAGTATCTTGAAGCAGCTTAACAGAAGACTTTGAAATTAGATTATCTTGTGTTTCTGATGGTGTCTTGATTTTGCAGAGCTCCGTAAGAAGTATTGTCAACTAGTGGCTCTGTTCTTTACCCTGGTAACACAGAAATTCCTTTTATACATATAAGAAACCTGCGAGTGATACACTTTTCCTATCAATGAACTTTCCACCTAGATGCTCCGGCACTAGGATTCTTTTTTAAAAAGATTCAAAGCGCTACTTTTTAAAGAAGATATTGCTAAGCTATTGATGTTATTACAGCTGGTTCATCTGAACCAGTGTTTATAAAAAAACTTGACAAAGATTCGCTTGCCCAATTTGGTATCGTATTAATATTACGGGGGCCGGGTAAACTGACATTTACAAATATAAATAAACATGCGCTCGTAAAGGCAAGTCCCTAAAGGTTGGAGGTGTTACGCCCTCTGTTCAACGTAGATTACTTTGTTTTTACGATTACGAAGAGTTTTTAACTGCCTCGTGGGTTTAGAGGTGAAAATATATCGAAATTGACTATCATGAGGTGTCTTTTTATAAAGATATATTCTTTAGCAACATAGTAGAAAATTCAGCTGTATCCAGGAACTGCCTTGAATACATGGGTGGCGTAATAATGAAAGTAGTCGACTTGCACACTTGAATGTGCTCACTTAATCAAAGTATGGGTTTGATCTCCTTAGAGGACAACAGTTTGATTGATTCACAAGTAGTCGTTTGTGAGTCTTAGTTTTATATGTGATTGGTTTCTCAATGTATCTACAGTTCTTCACAGCAAAAGGCGAAGTCTTGAGTGCAAGAGCAGCTTGTCAAAAAATTTAAGTGTGAAAGCACTGTTGTCTAAATGTAAATCTTCTTTTTTACACAACTAAAGGGGTAAGAACCAGGTAAATACAACTCTATGACATTAGCCTCACCACACCCTCTTTGATATAGACGACGTTTAATATGTCATCATGGCAAATCGACTGCTTTTCCATTATAAAAAAGTCTATTCGACTTCTATTCCCACAGCAAACTTCGTTTTCCCCTCACATTTCTGCTCGCCCACAAACCTTTAACCCAACATTCTCATCAAACTCATCCAATACAGATTCCGAAACTAATTGTTCGGAATTCTCATCGCTCGGACTCGCACCCTGTGCCGTGCTGTTGAAAACTTTAGAATCTTATTGTTCTACTCTTTAGTTCTGCCGAGAGCTTATTGGTCGTCGGCCGACTTTCTTAGATATTGCTTGAGCTATTTAATTTATAGTTATAACTACGTATACTTAAGTTTTCAAGAGGCTGAGTTATTTGCATTCAAATCGAAGTATTCCTTTATTGTTTTCGTATTTTACTTGGTTAGAGAGAATTGTTTTTGTTGTTGAAGTGGTTATATAGCGATTTCAATGTTGGGAAGTATCTTAGAATGGTGAGGTTGTTATTGTATTCTGTAATAATATTGTTTATCGATTACCTCGTAGGTGTCTAGTTATAGAATTTTTGATTGTTTGCTGTCAGTCGTGCCGTCGGAAATTCTTAGCTTCAAAAGCTTGAAATAGAAAACGTAGGCGGTAATATACTTGCCTGCCGTTGCATGAAATCTAATACAGTCCCTTTTAGGGATATACATGTGTGCGTGTGTTGTTTATTTAACAATGATGATACATAAAAATTCATAAAAAAACACAACTTTTATACACCGATATATAGTTTTAAGTTTGGTCTGCGTAAGGAAAGGGGCAACAAAATTTTGTGATCTACGTATTGCTTTCCTAGTATTGATGTTCTTAGTTCTTTCAATGTTTGTAAAGCTCTTACATAGAGATTCGGGCATTATCCCCATTACTGCATGCACAGGTGATGTACCTATGCGATTTTGTTTACACATTTGTATATATCTACATTCTTGATGTACGATGTTTCATATATTATAACGGCCATCGTCTACAGGATCTTAGACAGCAAAAAACAAAATGAACCGCCATTAAATCCGTCAGAACAATTATCATAATAGGTCCTTCGATTATAGAGATTATTAGCATTTTAGACAAAGGGTGGATTAATAGTACGTGTATCATCCAGTGCTAAGACCTGCTAGGAATTTGTTTGCGCAGTAGTATAGCTATCTTCTTTCCTGATCTAGCAACAAAAGTGGATGCACTCGGCCACGATACATGGCGCCATAACTACAAATATATAAAATATGCTGATCAAATACTCACCTTAACAATATGTCCTTCAATCGCCGGCTGTAAATCAAGTGGGGTTAGCACAATTGAACAATAAAACGGATCCGATTAAGATCAATAGTTTGACTCCCGCGTTTGAGACAACGGGAATCGCGACCAAAAGGTTGCCAGTGGCAAAATTACGACGGGGACGGTCGGGATGGCTAAATCAACGAGCGTGCATAAAGTATGTGAATGTATGATACAATAGAGAGATGACAATCTCCTTTTTTTTTTAAATATAACTTTTGCGCTTCGCAGTATTCATGTATCGCGCGGGACTTTACAAACATTGAAACAATGGACACAAAGAACACACAGACTCGGAAACACTAACTGTGAATTACTAAAATTTTAGTCTCGTGTGGGATTCAAACGCTCGGCGTAGTAGCAGCGGCGAAGCAACTACTTGAACTACCACGCCACCCGTCCAATCGTTGCTAATGACCATTTATTGTCTCTGACCTACCCTTCTAGAAAAGATTCGTCTTATTTACATACGCATTCTATATTAATGGTCATTTGATCTTAAGTTACATACGTTGCACTTAATATTTGCACAAAGGCTTGTCTTTCTTCAGCAATGAACGTCATACAGCCATGATATCTATATATTAATACGTGAAGCAAAAACTTTGTACCCCTTTTTATGAAAATTGCGCGGACGGAGGAGTATGAAATTTGGCACAGTTAAAGTATATATGGAGAAGAAGGGGCGAATCCTAATATTATATAGATAATGCAATATAGATGCTCTCGTAAAAAAATGTCATACCAACAACTTCTTAAGAAATATGACGTCTTGACCTTAGAATCTAGAAGAACTCTTCTTGGTATCATGACCTTATTCAGTGTATGCCGCAACAAGTTTGACTGCCCTGACTTGGTAAATAGATTGTGCTACCTTGTTCCTCGTACAGTGCACGGACGTGAGGTGCGCACCAGACGCCTATTTGCTACTGGTTTGTGCAGGACGAATTCTGGCATGTGCCCCCCACTACACTGTTTGGTAGACACTTATAACAAGAACTTTACTGACATCGATATACTACATCTTAATAAGCCGAGATTTAAAAGTAGCATCATTGAAATGTTAAAGGAACGGCAGTAGGTCCAAGAGGCATAAATTAGATAAGATTTTTATTAACTTTCATATATATTATTTTTTATTACTTTATTCTAATAGTCATAATTACAACTTTATACTATTTGTAAAGCATGCACTTAATTAATTCTAGTTAACTTGCTTATGTACCATAGCCCGTTATTATTATTTCTTACTTTTTTTTTTTCTCTTTGGATATGTTACTAATTTAACCTTTGCTACTATTGGTTAACTCGATATGACAGCTATTGTCTGCTTACAGATTTAAATTTAAGTATTACAAGTAATCTGTGGAAAATGTAGTGGGTAGTATATTTGTTAAGTTTAGTGTTAAGTACTCAATGTATCCTCCTAATATACTACTGTTTGTTTTCCCTTGGTCAATAAATAAATAAATAAATATATAAAATATGCATTAAAATACATTAAATTAATGGAAAACACCACACGCACACAACCATGCATTTGACACACACAGTCGTACTATTCTTCGTAACTATGGTTACATATATCAATATAATAATTTGTTTGACAAAGATAGGTAAATTAACCTGTATAGATAGAAATCTAAATGAAATGTGATTATAAGGGTATAGTTCTAGACAATAAAATCTTAATTACTATCAAACTTAAAATTTTAATTAATGATGGTCAAATTTTGACTACTAGGCGACCGCTAGTAAACTTAAATTTAACTATTACATCTTAAACAAAATATACTACTAGTATTCAGAAAATCTACTTAAGACCTAGCTATAAAGCTAACTGGAAATAACGCCATAGACATAAAGAGCTAGATACGACGAAAAACTAATAAACAATATATTTCTCTATTCCCTGAACAGCTGCATGTATCCTTATTACCTCGCGACTTTCAAGTAAACTAATATAAAAATGAAATTCAATAAATCTGTGGTTAAGGTTGCGGGTTTTGATTAGCGGAGTAGGGAGCGGAGCGGTTAAACGCATTTTATTTAAACATAAAACATTACTATACTTATCAGCAGTGTGATTAATACTCGTACAACGGATACAGAAGAGATCTAGATTTAAGAAGAAAAAAGGAAAAATCATTTATTTGCCACAGATACATACAGCACGAAAGTAAAAAAAAAAACATAAAATAAAACAAAAAAGAAACAAACTTATACATTCAATCTGTGACAAATCGGTACGCACTCAGCTATATTGCTGTATTGTGGTCCATAGGGGCCCACAATAGAGCGCTGATTTTCAGTGCGGACCTTTGATGTCGCACGGACGAAAGGAGTCACCACAAAATTAAATATTTGTGAATCACACAATTTTTCTCCCATGTGGCGTGGAGATCAAAGTCACAGCTCTCGACGCAGTCGCAGTGGCAAGACGACCACATGAACAAGTGAGAATCGGCAATGAATTGCCGTAAATCTTAGAGTTCGAAAAAATGGTTCAAGTAATATGCAGAGGTCACGTGATACCACGTGACCTTGAGGTCAAAGGTCATAGTCATTTCGAGGGTATATCGACTATGCTGAGTCGAATGGCGTTGACCGCGAGTCTCTAGCTCTAACGGTTCTTGAGGTGAAAGTTGTATAACAGACAGACGGACGGACGGACGGACAAAGCTGTTGTATAAGAGTTTTTCGAACACTAAAAACTATGTAATCCGTGTAGTCAAGTACCTACACTTAAATCTGTAGTTGTCCGACTAAAAATGTACCTTTTCCACGACAGCCATTCAGAAAATTGTAGCCAAGAACTTTAGTGTCTAAGTAGAGCATACTGGTTAAAGTGTTCGCACCGCCTTTGCCACTGCGCCGAGTCTTGTGGGTGAGTGACAAACATTTGCATGATACACATTGTGCCCAGAGAGGTGATCTTGTGTCCTTTTGAATGTTTTTAAAGTGCCCCGCGACACAGCAACTATACCTAGTGCGGCAGTTGTTTTTTAAAAGAATATTGATCACTTCGCCATAGCCACTGCGCTGAGTGTTGTGGGTTACATCTCCGCACGAGACAATAATTTGCGTGATCCATAAATAAGTAGTTGTTCTGGGTCCGGGTGTACTTTGTGTTAGTTTGGATGATTGTAAAGTCCTCAACAGCATAGTACGAGTATCAAATTTAAAAAAAGAAAGTAACGAGTATAAATTTTCACATCGCTAACGACCAGAGTTGTAACCTCTACCTTATATTATCCACGAAAACTTTGCAGTATAATAAACTAGCTACCAATAAATGCCTATTTCTCAAACATAACACTATATTATGGATCCCCAGCGTTATAAAATTTCCGATAGAGCTACTAAACATGAGGCACGGCCCTCCGGCGGCCGTTCCGCGCTTCGTTATTATAGTGCTGCTCACTCTAATAGAGTTTCATTATTGTTTTAAAGTTTTATATGGGTACGCGATTTTTGGGTTTTTAATCGCTGTTTGTTGTGATATAGGCATTTGTGTCTACTTTTGTAGCTGAATGTCTTTATGGTAGTGTGAATTCTGTGGATATGGTCCTGTCTTTGATGCCCAGGTTGGGCAATGGCTTAAATGGGATTTTCTGTTAAGAATTTCAAAATTTCAGAGATATAAATCTATTGTTTGCGGGCTCTTGGTCACCGGAGCGATGCTTCACTTAAAGAAAGCAGTGAAAGACCGCATGATTATGTGTTCTTCATTCACTAAGATGAATAAAGTCTGCATCACGTCAGCTTGGTTATAATATTACCTTACCTATTTTTGAGCGAACCCCTTTGCGTAATATTGATTTTAAACTGTTAAATAAATTAACATATTATTAACACCTTCAAACATTTTATTTTTGGCTTTCGACGGACCAACTCAAATCTTTGTAGCTCTCTATAATAGCTGCACAGGCTACAAACAAGGCAGTATTAAAAGAGTCAGTTTGCCGGAAAAACGTAAATGTGACACATAAAACCATTGCTGGCTCAGTCATCCAATCCATACAAAGATACAAAGGAGAATGCTGTTAAAATCCGATAAAATCGACTTTTACCGTAAAAACCGTAACTCGTCACAAAAGGGTACTTTTTATTCGCTTCGAATGTCAGTAAAAAGGTTCTTATTAGTACCCCTTTTCGAAAGCCAAATGTGTCTTAAGGGGGTTTTTGGTGATTTCGAAAAAGGTACGGGCTGTTCACTGTTCAATAATTATTGGAGGTTGAAATGAATGCAAAATTTAAATTTACACCTGTCTATATATTCTCTTTGTTCACTTTGAGTAACTTGCGCCTGTATATCTCTGAAGAGGTAAGCAGAAGTCTATGACAATAGTATTTCGCCAACTATTCTCTAGACATAATAGGAGAGAACCGTATTGCCTTAATTGAATCCGTGCTGCTCTTTATAATTGCCTAACAGAAATACCCAATAACACAGTCTGTCCTTGCAACCAACGCGGGACTTGCCAATTGCACAAAAACAAAGCATACGAGTCCTAAGAACGAAGGCATAAGAATCCCTATGTCACAAGGGACAATACCTTGTGAATTCTAGTGTGGTTTTTGTTTTGTGTCTTGTGTTTTTCTGAAACCCCAATCTACGCTTTTTCGTCATGCTGCCGCAAACATAATCGGTGCAATGGTTATCAAACCAAAATATACAAAATATAAGAGTTACTTACAACCTTTCTAGTAGTTACTTAATTAATCACAATGGTCTAAAGTCCTAGTGCAGTATTATAACTGAAATAAAGATTTTACTATTGTAGATGCACACACAAAATGTTACGTAACATCGTACATAATTTATATAAAATGTCATCATCATCATAATAATATTAAACTGCACCAGCCCACAGCCGGTCAGGAGGCTCTCAAAGCTTATGCCACTGAGCTTCATGGCACACATTCTACATTTTAATACTACAACATATTCAGAATATTCGTTCAACAGTATTACATTTTGCCTTTGTCACTTTGAGAATATTCTTCGGGAAACTCTCTCGCACAGACTATCCTTTTATTGCGAAAAGTCTCAAGTTCTCAACTATGAATATTATATACAGAGCGGCATTTTTGCTTACAGTTAAATGCTTGGCAGTTTTCTCTACACGTAACACGATAACGGCTGGCGATAACAGTTAAAAGGTTTAGAGGCTAAGAAGTGCAAAAGTGCATAATGAGTGCACAGTTTCATTAGATCGTCCTCATTAAGACTGAACAACATAGTCGCTTTTATCTGCGAGTAATGCTGACACTGTTTTTTTAGTGCCTCGTGGATATCGATTAGACTTAACCAATGATGCTATTCTTGGACCTACTTCATGGTTTATTTTGTACTTTTACGCTTCTAATGACTGTAATGGCATCATAATAATATAGTTTAGATTTCATAGATTGAGTTCCCAAAGCTGCCAGACATTTTAGCACAGCTACATTTTTACAGTGTATGTATAAAATGTTGATAATGAACGTATGCAAATTAGTTAATAAGAAAGTCGTTTCATTATTTAAATCAGTTTTTTTTTGAGTTCCCTTGCTGTCGCTTGCTGTTGCCTGTCGTTAGCAGCTGCTAAGGACAAATCGGTGTCGTAAAGAAGTACTTATTAGTTTGAAAGGCAAAGGCAAACTAATAAGTCTGTACTCCACGTATTATTTTGTACTTAAGCTTCTAACGACATTGTAATGTCATTATAATAATATATATGTAGTTTGATTTGCACAAGAATCGACTGAAAATATTTGTCGTACCACGTTAGATTTCAGAAAAGTGTACTTACGATTCTACAGTTACTTAAAGCATTACTGTTGATTTCTGCTTTATAAATACATATGTAGATGTGGCAAAATATCGTCATCAGGAACTTAGATCAAGTGGAGATCCATAGAGACAAGCAGAGGCCTATCTCTTTGGGACACGTGTGTGTCTGTGTGTACGTACCATGAACCTCAGTAATAAGAAAAATTATTTGAGGAGCTGGTTTCTACTTTGACCTGTGGATTAATGATTACCACAACCAAATTGATTGTAGAGGAAATGATATGCGCAGGTTGACATCAACCTCTGGTATTTTTGGACATAATCTTCACATAATGTATGCTAATGCAGTCTAGTCTATTCGATTCTCATTCGCCGGGTTACGACTTTATTGCTGGATGGCCTATCATTACACATACAAATATGTATAGCGGGACTATCGTAAAAGTTATGGTGTATAATTGCACAAACGTTTGCTTTGCTCAACTTTATACGAAATTACGGTCTGATTGTAGTTAAAGCATTCCGTAGAAAACGGTATTTTTAAACAAATAGAAATCGCTGATTCTATTCCTTACCTTCGGTAACGGTGGTCATGACAGACAACCGTGGTCTGCTTTGTCGGGTACCAACGGACTTGTCTTTTTTCGTCATGTGCGTTTTAACATAGGATCCATATGTGCTATAATGCTGCTCAAATTGTCAGGATCACCCCTGTCCGAATTCTGCAGAACGCCTAAATTGTTTTTATGGGACACAGTTTAACTTGGGATAGATTTTATAACTAAAATTGGTCATTGATATTGTAGGTATGCCATGAGGCAGATGGAACAAAGCTCGTGCAACCCAGTGAAATCATGATACCTTGTAGCAGTAGTCCAAGTGATCTACGTTTTTAGTAGCCCAGCAACTCATTTTTATACTGTCACCCACAAGTAATACAATTACTGTCCCAAGCGACCATAAGTTACTGTTACCACTTATCACCAGACAAGCTGTACACTTGTTTGCCACTTTAGTAGCAAAAACCATTATTTTTTATACCATCATATAATAATTTTATTCATAGCACGGCGATACCATAAAAAGCCTTGTCAAAATCCTACCGTTAAAGGGAACGCGCTCTCTCTAAACTTTTCCGAGCACATAAAACTATCATAGCTGATCCGCACTTTATAACTTCCACGCGCGGTGCGATTTTGCGTCCAGTCTATTGGGACGATTTGTAGGGCACTGCAGATATTTGCATGCTTGGTATTCCTTTTTGTATAGTTTCTACTAAACTGACAGGTACCTGCTTAATCAATTTTAATGAAGCAATGATATAATACCATGAGATACAGACTTTTATAACTAAATATTTATGATATCACATTTAACAAGATATGGCTGCTGGCTGACAAGTTAGCCTGTAATTAAAACACGTACACGGTAATAGTTTGTATATGACCCTGCTATATAGCTAGACGCGGATTTCTCAAATACCCTTACATGACATTTTAATACCAAATAAATTAGTTTTATTTGTTTGATGTTAAAATGCTCTTGAGGCGGTCTACGGCCTACCAATATAGCCCATAGAAGGAAATATTGCAACCAGCCTATTGTAGTTAAAATATTGTCTGTTTAGCCCTTTGTTTATGCTTAATAATTCAGTATATTTGACGTCATGCATCCAACGCTTTACTCACGTCTTCAATATGTATTCGTCTATAATATTACTTATTGTCAAGTTTAAACCCTGTTCGATCGGCCCTACAAATTGGCCGAAAAATCAAATCGTAGCTAGGAGTTTTTATACTTCGCGTGAAATCTCTTTTGTTTATGGCACCTTCGTACCTTTTAAAACTTTAACGCTAAAATGTCTGCACGTAAACATATTCTGATTAGCTTTTTATAGATACCCTCCTTTCAGTAAACACGCGATGTTTCTGATTGTCATGCATGTTTAAAAAAATGTTTTTATGCATCACATATGTTTTGGAAAGTGGTTGTAAACAAAATAATGTACGGAAATATAACTTTGGAAGTATTGTTGGAATGTTATCGTGCAGAACAAGTAGCTATAAAGTATGCATTACTTTGAATGTTATTATATAATGTTCAACTATGAAATGTTGTTAAATTCTCTACCATACTATTTCAATATGTTTACGAAGATATTACATATTGGAGTACAATTAATTTGTCCAGATTTGATTGCTATTCATTTTGTTATCTACTTTTATAATTATACAAAATTTTGCCCGCGGCTTCACTTGCGTAAGTCTCCTCGGAAACGGTACTTTTCTTTGGATAAAAGGTACCTTGTGTTCGTTTCTGTACCCCTGACAACATATGTGCGAAATTTCATAATGACTAATAACTAAAATATAAACCACTGCCTCCTTGAATGCGACTACTGTGCAAAAGAGTTTGATACCCAGGTCAGGCAAAGTGTTATTGGATTTTTTTGGCAAGATTTTTTTCTGTAGCTGCGTAGAGTCTGGGACTGGATTTGGTATATGGCAATAGACTGGACCTTCTATTACGTGCGATCCACAATCCTAGTTGGCGAAATTTAGTTGTAATGTATACCCACCCCTTCGGGGATCGAGCACCATAAATCTATGTATATATATGTATATGTATTTTCTTCTTATTTAAATGACTCTTTTTGATGCGAGAAACATATGCAGAAGTATTTGCGTGTTGTATGCGTCACGTAAACGATATAAATCACCACGCAAGTAACCCGAATTACATCTGCGCCACTAGCTCGCGCATGTAGCCCAAGCCATTTACATGCGTTGCATACAAACATAGCTCTGGACGTACAAATATAATTTTAAAGTATTGGAACCAGTAATATGCTCGACTCCAAAAAACTATATATCAAATCAATACAGGTACATACGGTTGGTACTAAAGAATTATGGGTGCGTTGAATTAAAACCTGTGTGCAGATGTACAAATTTCTATAACTTACTATATAAGTACATATTATTATGTATGATATATGTAATTATGAATCATACATAATTATGTTAATCTAAGAGTGATTCATAATAATGACAGATACTGGATTAATGAAATTTAAAAATTATGACATTAACATAATAAATTTACATAATATTGTCTTCTGCGTAAATAGAAACACCAATGATTAAATTATGTTCGGGTACTTTGAAATAACTACACTGGAACATTGAGACAACTGCCATCTTAGTCTCCCCGTGACCATGGCTGCTGAAAAGCAACCGAAACGTCGGGGAAAGTGTAAAATAAATTAAATCTAAATAGTTTAATAATAATTTGATTAGCTTAAAAATTAGTAAAGTTTAATAGTAGTAGTAGTGTAACAATTTTCAAAATTTTGTCATAAAGTGTCAAATAAACAACGCGATAAAATCCGTATATAGCAGTTTAATTTCAATAATAAATTTATACAATTAAGAATAACAAAAAATTATATTAAAATAAAATCAGTCACAATAGATGCCCGACCTCAAAACATTCTTATTACCTTTGTAAATTATTACTCAAATAATAAGAACGCTAGGTAATTTGTAACATTTATGGTCGTAAATTATCAAAAATTAGCCTAATTGATATGATTAAGATAACATAACATTGAGATTAGTACAGATTATTAGCTGTAAACAACACGAATGGCTATAAAATCAATTTCAATGGACGCTCTTCAGTTTTATTATTTCTCGTTTAGATAATATACTTACTCATAATATATGGGCGTAGTAACACTTTATAATATAATTATGATAGTGATTGTACAGATTAAAATTATTTTTGTTCATCGACCGTCTGGGTCGGCAGTGGGGAATGCGACTGCTGTGCATGAGCTAACTGGTTCGATTCTGGGAATATAATGGGTTAGTCAAAATCCTTTATTCCCTGTTAAGTAATTTTAGTTTCTCTGTTAAAGTAGTATCACGGATTCTAGAACTGGGACCCGTAGACGGCAATAAACTGGCCCCCTATAATTTAAAATACCGGAACTTTGTCTACCCTTTTGAAAATTTTAAGTGTGATCATAGTATCACGTATTCTATAGTCTTTCACCTATATCATCGATTCATATTCGCATTATACCTAACAATATACGATTGTTCGTCGCCTAACAAAGCGTTCGGTCACGAAAAATCTAAATTATTGTCACAAAAATTACCATAACATTAATAATAATTCCCCTTTTGTTACAGGTAAGGATCGCAGACCCCAGTTGGTGATTACTCCCCCAAATAGAACAATAGTCTTAACGACCGACATAGAAGAATTTATGGCAACATATAAATATCCCGCGCAAAAAAAAAATTGTTTCAACGCAAAATATTGTCTTTGGTACGTTATATAAAATGGCAATACGTTAGGGGATTCCCCTTTACGCGACAGATAAGATGTACTCAGCTAAATAAAATGTATCTTTTTTATACTTTTTATATACAGTGTGTTACTTTAGTTCGTATATAACGACTGAGTTACAGATGGTAATGTATTGTTATTTTATATATATTTTTATTCTGGTACGGATTTATTACGACTATTATATGTTTATGTCAGTAAACAAATCTTCAATCTACTTTGCGTTTAGAATAGATTATCATTTGTTACGAGCTTCTTATAATAGATTTAAGTTTATTATACGCATAAATATCAACAAAAAGAGTAGCAACATCTAACTTAAATAATTTTTCTTTAAGAGTTTGATCTAACAATCAGCTGCAATAATGTAATGGGATACCGTTGGACTGTTACGCGGAGACCTCGAGTTCGATTCCAGGCAAGCTCTGAATATTCGAAGTGCTTTTTATGGGCGTATCAAATAGTTAATTATAGCTAGCATTAACGGTGAAGGAAACTTGCATGCATAACAGTTTTCCATAATGTTTATGAAGATATGTTAAGTCTGCCAACCCGCACTGGGCCAGCGTGGTAGGCTCCGGTCTTACCTAACTCACATTGCGAAGAGGCCTGTTAGGGTACAGCGGGACACTTTGTATACAAGCAGATTAACATAAACGATTGTTAAAACTTAATCTCCCTGTATATTTATAAAGAGATTTCTTTGCAGGGTTAGCAACGCCCAACGTATGTACATATCCCTTGACTTGCCTATTAAATAAAATCCAAAGAATGCACTCTCTGGATGCACGCTATCTATATATAAATCTATATATGTATGCGAAAAATAAAATGAAATGAAATAAATGAAAAATGTTTTAAATAGTAGTTGTTCCAAAATTCATTGCTCGTGTTTTAGTATCGAATTTGAAACCTAAGCGTGAAAGTCCAAAGGTTTCCCCCTCAGCTATCACAGCTCTCAATCAAACTAAAGCACAAACTAATTACAAGTAAACGCAAAGATTTTGTGTTCTAAACTTATACTTGTTTACGTTTCGTCTTATTTAATTACAATTTAAAGTTACAGCGGTTGTAAACTTACTCGTGACTAATTAAATAATTCTAATATTCAGAGGCAAATAATTGTTTTGAATACTCTTAACTTGAAAGTTTCATTGGTCAAAGTTATACTTTCATAAGTCAGGATAAGATTGGACAATTGGCTTACTGGTATGAAGTATTAGTTCTTGTAAAGTTGACTACAGCTTGTGGGTAGTTTTAGTAGTAATTTTGTTTAGTCAGAGATGTATTGGTAAACTAAATGTAGTAAGTTTCATTCAGAAGCTTTCCACCGCAAATTTTCGTGTTTTAAAGGTATTATAATACAAAGGATAGCTCGCTTGTCGGTCTAGGATTCTCTTAACTAAAACTTATCAGAAGTTTGCGATGACTCGTCCTAGTTTTATTTGGTATACTACATAAAAAGAAGGTAAACAAAGAGATAGTGTATAAATGCATCTGTTGTTAAAGGTTAATGCTTAGGATTACGGTTTCAGATATTGTGTTGCACTCTGCTTAGAGCTTCTGGTCGTTTATCTTAACCAAAATGTAGTATATATATATATATATCTGAAACAGAATATTAGCACAGCACATGTATAAAAATCTGCGGAGTATATAAAATCAAAAGTCTTGACTTAATAAATATATCATTGTTTCCTATATTATAGTTGAGACGATAGTTTTGTCGTTTGTTTACCACATTTACATACTTAGGCCGGTAAGCCGATTCTGATGAAAATCTTACACCTTGGTTTACTAACCATCTTGCCAAAATTGTGTGATCCACAAATGCATGTACCGAGTTTGAGTGTTCTTTGTGTCTTTGTATTTGAATTTACGTCCCCTGCGATATTGGTATTATTTTATTCGTGGGAGCGCTTCTTTCAAACTAAAAGAATCTCCTGCATTACAGAAAGAAGGCAATCATTTACCGTCATATACCACAGAAAAGGCAAAAGCTACACCGTTTATTATATACACAACTAAAGTAAGATTCAGAACAAACGCTAGTTTTACGATGTACAATAATTTTAGTTGAGTCGCTCATTAACTTGGTGTCAGTAGCAGTCGACTGGGGTCGCTTCAGTTGTGCATTTCCGCGTGTAACGTTGAATGGACTCTTAGAAATTATATACCATTTAGAATATATAAAATTGAAGACTGCCTCGTTGTTCTCGTGGCATGGTTAAACTTAAGTGTGCTGTGAGGTTTCAGGTCGGATTATC